>OY728119.1:200909564-201509564 GCA_963277665.1 Viscum album | reverse complement strand
TTCAAAGGAATGACACATGGATATAAATATTCTAAAACAAATGAACTATATTAGGAATAATGAAAATTAAATCAGCGTTCCATTCTATAATTTTTCAAAAAAATAGAGAAATTATATCATAACATTACCTTTGAATCTATCCAAAGGGTTTACTTCATTATAGTAGTTTATTATAAGGGTTTTGTAACGTCGTTATGTGCAGAAGACATTTTCTGGATGAGTAATAAAACATTCAATTTATATTTTGTTAATCTATTAGAGTACATATAAAATTATGAAGGAAAAAATATATATTGAAAAACAATTTTACCTTCTCATTGAACTCTATTTCTTTTTTAATGGTTTCAAGGATTTGGTTACTCTTTTGAGAATCCAAATTCCCTCTTTGTGGACCCTTCTAACATACAATAAATATTCTAAATTGGGACCATCATGAACTGGTTGTTATGTAGCAATGAAATGGTCATCCTGGATTGAATTTTTATCTGACTCAACATTTTTTTAGTCACCAATAAAAAAATTGACCAATTCTTGTTTTTGGGACTGAAGACATAAAATTATTTCACTACTTGTGATTATACTAGGAAAGAATTGTCATTTTCCCCTACTTCACTAATATTCTACTTCTTAAATTGTATTTCATCAACTTTCACTCCATTGATATTGTCAACAGATTTGCAATAGAAATGTGGCACTTGAAATGTTGTATAATCCAACTTGTATATCTATTTGATAATGCCAAAATATGAAATATTTTCATAAATTGGATTTCTATCATTAGAACTAGATATGTGCATCGATTCATCCACAAGCATAACACCACTTTTTTGCATCGTAATAAATTCATCGTGTTCTTTTTTTAGAATGTTTAACCATTAATTACAAACCTAGGGTAAGATATAACAATTGTTTTGGTGCTCTGGCTAGCCATTGATGCTGTTCGGAAATTGAATTCAGATTTTTAGATAACTCCTTATAAATTTGATCTGTAAACCACTATAAACTATTGATTATGTGCATATGATATCCATCTTTCAGCTGCTAATGGATTTAAATATCTAAGAATATATTGGTGGGATTCAATGTATAGATCAACATCTTCACTATAATGTAACAAGTAATGATGTGATTGATCCTACTTTTTCTGGGTAATTATAACAAGATCTCTTCCATAAATCTATTCTCCCATAATGTGTTTAATATGATGAGACTTTGGGTGACCGATTGTTTCGACATATGATATGTAATTGGTACATAATTCAATAGTTTTTTCAATAATATATCATTTTGTAATACAGCCTTATAGCCGACTTCGACTCTTGACAAACCCTTTCAAAATCTTCATATACCATTCAATGGGGTACATCCATATGTAATGGAAAAGACCACATCGTTGAACCTCGTTGACCAAGTTAACCTTTAGGTGGATCATTATATCAAATAATGATGTTGGGATGAATATTTATAATTCACATAATATGATTGAAATCTCCTATTCAAGATGGGAGACTTCATTGGGTCTACAACATTACAACATAAGTATTTGAAAAAAGAAGCATAGTTTAGTAAATATATGTTATACATTTTTAGGAAGAATTCAATGTAAAGAAATAGAGATTAAAACTTTCATGAAAACATAACAGTCATGTGATTTTAAACCTTATAACTTCAAATTAGCCATTGACCGAAAATTATTGATATTTTATGAATACCCTTTTAGAAATTTTACACTCATAAGGAAAAGGAAAAATTACAATTTTTCTTGTCTAGATAGAGTGTAAGCAACTAAAGGAAGAAAATTCCACCTTCTACCCTTCACCGATGCCAACTCTTCCCTTATCCCCATTTCAATCTTGTATAACCAAGCCTTGATGCCATCTTTCATTTTTCTAGGATCATTCAGTAACATTTCTACAAAAATATCAAATATATTTTTTTATACATGAATTTAATTAAGAAAATGTATGACATACAAACAATTCTAATATGGTAATTCAAAAAAAATTGATCTCTTCTTCCAACTTGAATTTGTACGGTTATTAAGAAATGGTTTACCGATAACAATGTCAATATTTTTTTGTACATTTGATCACCTATTTCTAGATATAGTGTTGTACCATGTTCGATGTTCTTATTAAATGATGTCATTCTAGATCAGTATTTATTTCTCCAAGAAAAATGTTTTAATGTATTACAAATTCAGTATTTTCGGAATGTTTCAACTGAACTAAGAATGTGCGTTTTTCACAAATAGGACACCCCAACATGCCCTTAATGATATAGACTAATAAATTTCTATAAGCGGGGAAGTCATTTATTATTCCATATAACATGGGCCTCAATGTGAATTCTTCACTTCTATGACCATAAAACATTTTAACACCTATATCCCACATCAATTTTAGGTCTTTGATCAATGGATCCAAATAGACATCAATATCATTACCGGGTTGCTTTGGTCCAGGTATAAGCAAATAAAACATAATGTATTTTCACTTCATGAAAAAACACGGTGGATAGTAATAATTTACTGACATGAAGAGCCATTTACTATGAGAAATACTATATACACCAAAAGTATTTATTCCATATGTAGAAATTGAAAAACGAATGTTTCTGAGCTCATCTCCAAATTTAGGAAACTCATAATCAATTTTCTTCCACTGAGGAGAATCATCTAGATAACGTAGGTTACCATTTTTAATTCTTGTATCTACATGCCATGTTAACTTTCTTGTGGTTTATAGAAATCCATAGAGTCTTCTAAATTAAGGAATGATAGGGAATTTCCATATATATTTTGAAGTACTTGATTCAATTTTCATGCATCGATATGCACCACAGTTATGGAATTTGATGAGTGATTCATGGTCCTTGAATGAAAATATATTGTCATTGTCACAAGAATTCATTTTTTATAGATCATTCCAATTGAATGTATCATTATTTTAGTATCATATGTTAGACTTGATAGTTCATTTTCTTCAAGTATAAAATCTTTTAGAAGACCAACTAGTTCTGTAAAGCTGGTGTCACTCCATCCATTGTCAGCTTTCGAATTATATAACTTCAATATAATTTAATTTTTTTTGTCTTTTATACATCCAATATACAATGGTTTCTTGGAATAACTATTTAACTCCTCAAACAACTTTGTAAAATCACGAAGGTTATCTTCAATTTCCATTTTCATTTATTCCATGTGATCTCCATCATCTTTTACAAAGGTATTCATAGAAAATGATTCATAAACCGTAGTATAATCTTAATCACTGTCCACATCTAGTTTTTTCCCATGTTTAGTCCAACATTTATTACTTTGATATATTCTGTGATAAATCACATGTTCTTCCAACTCTTTCGGACTAATTTGTCTTGAGTAACAACAACGTAAACATATACGAAGGATTTTAGAAGGGTCGTTTACATGATATTTTGTAAACATGATGAAATATTTAACTCCATATTCATATTAGTTTGTCAAATGATTAAAATGTATCCATTTTCAGTTCATATCCATCTTACAGGGTTCATAAAAGATTAATTTCATACAATATATAAATAAATACAATAATATATTCATCATATAAAGTGAAAGTTATAGAAAATTATAATAAGGGAAATATAGATCAGTTCTATGAGAATATCTTAGTGCCTAGATATTCCAAATATAATTAAAAGGGCTATTGGAATTTGGATAAATAGTGGGAGATAAAGGAAGAAAATAAATGAAATAATCACAAAACTTTATGGATGTAAACCAGAAGATAGATAGTGTGATGACCCTATCTTGAATTACTCAAACAACACTAGGTCAGATCATCTTATGAACTTTAACATACCTCAAAGTAACTAATGGATGGTTTAAACATTGGGTGTAAAAACCATAAAAGGGTGGTTCCCCCTAAATAAAAACAATTATTACGAGAGGCTGAACAAAATTCTATAATAACCCTTTATGTCAATGAACATGCAAAAAATAAAATAAACATTACCTGATATAGGCATAACTTTTAGAAGAAAACTATAGAAATAAATGATACAGTAGCTATATAGATTCACATACAAGTCACGCCAATATAAAAACTCCCTTAATTATAGTCTATATGAAATATCAAATAGATAAAAACCTGATATTCAAACATAACATGAACTAAAGGAACCATAATGATTCAAAAAGTGAAGGCTTGATGTGATAAAACCTCATGTACTTAACTAGGGATGGGCCCTTTGAATCTGATCCATAAGAAAACTAAGGACCATTGTGAATTATAAGAAGATCTAGTTCCTATGATACATTTAACCAATAGAATAACATACATCAGTTCCTCAACTTGGTTCCTAAAAAATAGCATCTGAAGCTGCATGTCCACTGTGGTGTTCATGAATGATGTTAGTATATATATAATCATTAGGGAACCACTAATGTTACTCAAATCAGTAGTCTATAAACAAGGATATATGAGAAAATTTCAACATATTTATATATATATGAAAAAATTATTTGGTAAGAGTATTTAAAACATAGCAGTAAAACAACAATGAATAAATCCAATGTTCAGTGTCAGATATAAACAAAAGAACATACATCGGTAGTCAATACAAAAAATAAACCAGAAATCATTCCATAAAAAATATATAATAAAGAAATTGCAAACAAAAAATCATAAACGAATCATAGAAGAAGAAATAAAAAACGAAACCAACAATACACAAAGAAAACTGAAAGGCCTACCTTGATAGAATGATGAAAATCCAAAACCTTGTTCGTATGTTATAAGAGAGGTTCAGAGATAGTCGATTGGTGTGATTTGACCTTAGATTCACTGAGGAGGATCTCCAAGAGTAGGTGGCTTCCGCAAAAATCTTCAATATCATCATAGGTTCACAAATGGTTAGGGTTTTTAAAACAGACCAATACACATTTATCAGTGCTTATTACATAAGAATTGATAAAATCTCTCTTTATCAATGCTAAAAAGAAGATAATAAAATCAATCATTATCAGCACTAAACTTATAGCACTGATAAATGTTCATTTTATCAGTGCATTTTTTAGCACTGATAAATCCTCATCTTTATCAGCATGAAAAAAGTGTTGATAAAGATTCTTTTATCAAAGCTTATTACTGAATCACTGTTAAAAGATTTATAATTATAATTTTAATTTTTTTAAATATTTAGAAATACTTAATAAATATATATAAATATAAATATAGTAAATATAATCCTTTTTAAATATATTTATTTTAATTTTATAGTTATTTATTTATAATTATAAAAATATTTTTGAAAAATATTATTTATATCATAATATATTTATATAATTATACATATATATATTTAATATATATATTTAAATATAAATATAGTAAATATATTCATTATTTAAGTTAATTTATTATTAATTTAATAATTTTATGAATTTTGGTAATTAATAATTTATAACTTTATAAATACTTTTAAAAATTTTTATTTATTTTTAATTATAAATATATTATTGTATAAATATAGTGAATGTACATTCGAGAATATATTTATTTATAAATATTTTTTTAAATATATTTCTAACATTATAAATGAATATCTAATATTGAGTGCATGCATATATTTACAAAATTAGTAAAATTGAATAAATTAAAATATAGTTAAACTTTAGAAACATTGAAAAAATGGATAAGTTCTGTGTCTGTGCATATTGTATATAAACATGCATTAATTATGTATATGTGAAATCAATATAACACACATTTTATATATATTAATTTGAAAAATCAAATGACATTCAATTATATGTCGAGTACTATGAAATTAGACAATATTTTAAATTCATATTAATTTTTAATTATATACCATTATTCAATATATATATGATAATTTAATGTGATTCTCATAAATATTTTTTAATATATAAATCATATTTATATACATTAATATATATATTTATATTTAATATATGCAATTTAATAACATTAATTATTATAATTATATAATTAATAAAATGATTAATATTTAATAATGTATAATCAATCAATTCATTTTTATCAATAATTATTTAATTAATAAAATATGGGATATTTTTTTATTAAAATATTTTTTTTATTTTTAATTTATTTAATTCCAAAGAAGGCACATGATCAAGTATGTATGGTCCCCCAAATTTAATAAAGTAAACAAGAGCAGAGTACAAAGAGGAAAAGAGATAAGAAAAATCACTCTGAGAAGCCAGCTACATATAAAAAAGGGTCAAATTCCTCACCATAGCCAAAATCAGAGAGTGAATTTAGACCAGTCATCTCCCATTCAAATTGCGAGTTGTAATGATTGAGTACTTTGATGTATCTCTCTCTTAGTATCAGCTGCTCTAAAGTAAGTGGATCTCTAGAAGATTTCATAATGACCCACCATCATTTGTGATCAACATTTTTCCTCTTTAGATCCTTTGAAGAGGACCTGATGGACACCATATTTGGCATGTTGGAGTAATCCTTTCATGGATTTCTCTTTGGGGGAGCAGTGCAAACTCCCATGTTGTCATTCCCCTTTTCCATCATTCATGAGTATATCACCAAAAGATTCCATTCCATGTCTCTTGGGAGTGAAAATTTCATTCTATTTATACTTGTCAAATACATCTCCCCACTTTTTAGAGATATTCAAAGAACCATACATCTTATTAGACTCCTCCTGCACAATGCTACATCTAATCAAATTAGGTTGCCTATGGGTGTCAACTAAGGCCAATAATTAAGGTTTCTCCCCAGTAACCTGATCTTTAAATCTTTCACCACTATTATTAACTTCAATCGGTGGGTTAGATACCCCATATTGTATTCCCATTTCAAGAATATTGGGCAGGTCGATAGAGGAATTTTATTGAGAAGTCTTCCCTACTACAACATTTCATTCCTATTGCATTCCCTACTGCTCAGATCTCAACCCCTCAGAGTCCAAACCGTCAATCCTATTACAAAGAGGGATAGAAAATCATGCTTGTATCAGAGTATTTAGATCATTTGAACCACCCAAGGCTGATGAATTTCCTTGAGGGGAAGTTGTCACTGAGTGGTCCACTCGGTTAAGATGACTAGAAAATCTCCTGGACCTTCGGATTGGGTGGCAGAGGAATAATTTTCTTCACTCTGAAAACACTGTTCATATGTGACTCCATTTACCCCTATGACCTTGGTTATCTCCAAGAAGTGGGATAACCACAATTGTACCCCCTATATTCACATTAACACTAGGATAACTATGAGATGGATATGATCTTCTAGGGAGTGCACTGGGATTAGGAGATACTTTCCCATGGAATCTCTCTGCAATAATAGGAACCAGATCCCTTTTTATTCCCACATCATCCTACTGATTCAATTTAGATCCATGCCTACAGTTCACTAATGAATGCCCGAACCATTTTCCAATAGTGAAGAAATCGACCCACAACTCAGAAATGACCTACTGACTACATCAAAAGTCTTCACCTACTGTGATCTATATGAAATTTGGAGGCAATCAAGATGTATCCAATTCCACATAGACTTGAGGATTAAAAGGATGGATCATAGTTCTAGTTCATCTATTAGAGCATAGATACCTGCCTATAAGATTCCCTTACATCCTAACAATTTCTGCATCTTGAAATTGTAAGGTAAGGTTAGGGAGGCTTACCCAAGTCACCCTCAAAGTGTAGTCTTACATCATATACAAGTCATAAGACCACCAGTAGAGAAAGAACCAGGATCCATTGCTACTATGAGTAGCGCTAGACCAAGACCTTATCAAATATTCCTCCGATCTGAATCATATCATGATGTAATTTCTGTCATGCAACCATACAATTTCCCTATCTTGTAGATCCTTGGTACCGAAAACAAGTCGATCATAAGAGTCCACCGAAGGAATTTTTCAGACAAAATGAGAAATATGAGTTTTAACGGGGAGATATGAGGCCTCTTTGAATTATATGAATATAATATGAAGGTTAGAGTTTCCAGTAAATAGATCTGAATATTTAGGGCTTCGGGAGAATTCATGGAACGAGGGAATAATGTTTGGGTTTGATAAGGGGAAAAAAGGAGACCCCTCCCATGAAGGAAGACAAAGCTTCCCTCCCCACTAAAGGGGGTGGGACCATTACATATTCTTCCGCCATCAAAAATCAGGAGAGGCCATCACTGAGTCATTGAGAGTGCATTAATTTTTTTAATTATTTCGTTTTATCTGTTCTAATAATGCATTGATGAAAGAAATATTTATTAGTTCTAAACATAAAGTGTACCCTTTATTAGTGCTAAAATTAAAGCCCTGATAAAGGTATCCTTTATTAGTGCTATCATAAAAGTGCTAATAAAAGGTTAAATTTATCAGAACATTCTTTAGTGCTGATAAATATTCATTTTTTTAGAGTTTTCTTCTAGCATTGATAAATAAAATCACTGTTAAAGGATAGTTTTTTAGTAGTGGTTTTAAGCTTTTGAGTCTTATTCGGATGAGCTTGAAGGGATATATGGTTCCCTGAACATGAATACACTGACCCTCTATAGAATACTAAGGTCACAGGTCTTTATAAAAATTGATGTTGATGCCCAGTATTTCTGTATTATAGACACTAGCTCTGAGGTGCTGTGAAGGTCCTCAGGTAATGATTGACCTTCCCATAGTTGAATTACTATGGTACTCATCCTTAAAGAACTGATGAATCCAAAATTTGTTCCACCACTATACTAACACCTTGCTACACATCCCTAGTCTTTCTCTTCCTACTACTAGAAGAGACATTGATTGTGGTAGTAAGAGGTCTACCTGATTAAGTGCTGAGGGGTGGAAGAAGACTAACAACTAAATCCTATTTCATCCGCTTCCCAAATACAAAATATTTTTATAGAACCTATGGGTAAATCTCTTGGTTGATGGTACTAAATTTACGTTTTATTATAGGATAATGATTGATCTCAAACATTTTGTATTTTTTGTATCATTTCCCATAAATAGAGGAGAAAATAAAAGGAGATCAGTGAAATAAGTGAAGTATGAAGATACCATAATGGACCCCTTCTATAGCTCTATGAACTCATGAAATCAGTATAGCTTCAGTGTATCACATTATAAATACTTAATGTCTAGGCCCTTAAATTTTTCCCAGGTTAGACCCTCACGTCTTCCAACCTATCCCATCATTACCCACCACATCCTGGTGGGTCCCTATTGCATGAATTCTTCCATATTAACCCTCATATCCTCATGTTTCTCAATGATATCTAAAACAACCTTGATAATGTATATCGAATCCTATACATATTGAAACCCTATAGCTCCTATAATGGTTGGATGATGTCGGATCTTGAATTCTTTTTCATTTTCATTGATAGATCTTTATTCCCATCCACCCTTGGTAGAAATAAGCCATAGAATTACCTACTGAGGTGGGCCCACTTCTTGCACTATTGAAGTAGGTGTGGGTGAATTATATACTAAAACCTCATTCACAGGTGGTGGTGGGATAGAGGAATCCTCCCTAGTAAGTGTATCCTAGCCCAAATCAATTAGAGGTCCCATCATTCTCTATCAGGGGAAAATATTTTGAGGTAAAAAGGAAAATTTGAAAAACCAAAGTTGTTAGAACATATCCTAATTATTCAATAATACCACACAAAGTTTATCCTAGGTGTCTACCCATAATCCAAGATATATCCTTCCCAGAATTAGGATAGGTTTTCATCCCTTCACGTTTATTAAAATCACACATATATACAAAAAATAACAACATGCAGACGTTCCACTAACTAATCCCAATAAATATCCCACACAGACAAGGAATACAAGTCTATCCCGAACAAATAGTGATAAAACACACTTTATTAAATCTTTTATTGATAATAAATGGGATAATATCCCCACATTGTTTTAAATATGTTTATTTATAGAATAATTGGGATTAGATCCTTCATTTTAAAATTTTATGAAAATTCACGTTTTGACCCTCCAAAGTGAATTGTAGGGTTTTAGTCATAAATATTTTTTTTTCACTAATTTGAAATTGAATTTTTTTAAAATAGTTACTCACTCAATGGGATAAAGCTTTCATTGATACCATTCGAGCTGGATCTTGATTTTGATTGGTGTAAATGGGTCGTGAATTCAAAGCTCGACTCAACTCATGCGGTTGGAAACCACTTCACCATTTGGGAGATATCTTATATATACCAAATTGAATTGCACACAAAATTGGAAAGAAGATAGAGGAATCAATTCAAAAAAATAAACATATAGAAAGAATATCTGGTTCATGTTGTTTGGAGGTTAAAATGTCAGTGAATGTTGAATTCATATATTTGGATAAATTTCCCATGAAAACTTATGAAGTCTTGGAACCCTAGATTCCCCTCCACTTTATAAGTGTGTGTCTTTCTCATTTGGAAGGTGTTTTAAATGAATGAAGAAGTTTAGAGAATATTATATTTCATTCCACTCTAATTATTTATGCAATGGAAGAGGGGTAGCTCTTGAAGAAAGGATCCCCTCATCAATGCCACCTTCTTCTTTTTCATTGTACTATAATAAACTCTCCATTTATCTTCTATTTATTCTATTATTTTTGAAATATGTTTTATTTACCTTTATTATTTAGTCTAGAAATTAGGAGTAGAAATATTATTGGTTTATTCACTTTCAAAAACATTTCACATGAAAAACTTTTCTATGATGACTACACCACCATTGAAAGAGTAGTTTTTTTTATTAATCAATATAATTATCACATTCTTGACTTGTTTTATTTGAATCAATGAGATAATTCAATTTAAATAATATAATATATGAATTTATTTGTTAACATAACCTAAAAAAATCATGAAATTGAAAAATTAACACAAAACATGCAAGGTCGAGTAAGGAGTGAATTGTGAGAGCATGATCTTAATCAGTAAAAAAGAACAAATCTTGATCAATTTTTAGAGTTCAAATACAATCCAAAAACTCAATTAATAATCATTTTTAGAATTTATATGTTCATTAATTTACCACTGACCATAATTTTTCCTTATAATGAAAATCAAAGTAGGACACTATTATTTTAGTTTCTAAACCTAGCCTAAGGTTTTATTAATTTCATCTTTATGGTAAAGTGAAATATCCTTAAGTTTAGAGGGTTAAAAAATTAGGGCATAATAATTAATTGGATTTTAATTTTAAATATAATGATTAATATGCATGTGAATAGGTAGAGTTATATTGATTATTCATTCAAAAAAACTTTTTTTTAAAATCCCCTCATTATTTTTAATCAATAAAATTTAAATAATAATAAAAATATACAATATTTATCCAACATTCATCTTCATGATTTATAAATTTGAAAAACACCCCAAGATTTTATTAGTGTGTTTTTTAAATACCTTTAAGATGTTGTCTTATGTACTTCCTCTTTAGAGAACAACCTTGGTCTTCCACTATATTGCACCTAAGAACCCAAAACAACACAATATTTGTGAGTTCGATTGAAAAAATAATCAAAATTGATAGAATTTTATGGGAAGAAGGAATCTTACCCAACTAATTAGAGGTATTTTTTTAACTTTTATATCATTATATTTTTCTTATTTGATTCTTTCATCTTTCTCTATTCTAAAATTTTCTTTTTTCTTCCTTTTTTAGACCATCAATTCAAAATTTTTATATTTTTATTATAATCAATTTTTCTCTATTTACCTTTTTTCTATTATATATCCCATGAAATAATATTGAGGATTTATTAGATCTTGAACTAGATATTTAACAAAGCCTTAGGGATTGAATATGATAGTTTCAGTAAATGAGAAGTTTAAACATTCATCTAGTTGGAGAATTCCTATATTTTTAGAACATTGAAATTGGAAGCACCCTTGAATCCAACATAAAACTAGAACCAATGTCTAAAAACATACAATGAACTTGATATAAAATTTTGTGAATTGGATGATCCATACATTTATTTTTAACCAACTTGTATTTTATAGCCAAACCTCAAATTAGACTTTGAACTAAAATTTGGATTGGTACACCTTCTTCCATAATTTCGTAGCCTCTATAGCGAGGATCCTAAAAAACATATAAAACAATTTAATATAGTTTCTCAAATGTGAATCCAAGGAATATATCTAAATAGAAAATTAAATTAGTATAATTACCATTCTACCTATATAGAAATGGGAAAGACTGTATGCCTTATTTACATTCTCAAAATGTAACATATTGGAATGATTTGAAATGTTTTTTCTTACAGTGGTTTTTTCTAGAATCATGGTCCACTTCCATTTGAAAAGAGATATCAAAGATTAGTCATGAACAAAGTAATTCAATGTATGAGTACTGGGATCAATTCAAGATGTTTTGTGAAATCTTCCCACATCATAAAATCATTGATAAATTCCTCATCCAATATTTATACGAAGGACTCACACCTATGTAGGGGAGTATGATTGATGCCATATCTTGAGGGGTAATGTTATGTAAATTACCTATAGATTCCTGTGATGTGTTTGGAAATATTCCACAAAAATCACAACAATTTTGAAATTGAGGCATACCAAATGTTAGAGGACTACATAAATTATGTTCATATTCTCATGACAATAATTTAATTGATAAAAAGTTGGATAAATTACCACTATTGTGAGACAAATTTCTTTGGCTCAAATTATATCCTAACCCATGCCTTGAAGGCCTAGTTAAATTTTCACTAAAACATACCTCCCTATCGACTTTTTACACCAATTATAAGAGGAAGAGGATTGTGAAACCACATTTTCTAAGAGACTATATCCATTAAAATAACAACTTTATCCCCATAAGAAGTATTATTCCATCGTACCTACACAAAATCAAGTGCAGAAAGATCATTCAGACATGAGTTATGACTCTGGATAACAAAAATTCCTCTTTTAAACCAAATTTTTAGCAGCCTCCACCTTACTAATAAGTTTTTCAATAACCTAATATGATATTTGAATCCCAATCCTAAACAAGTCAAGAAAAACAAGGGAATTATTAACGAAATTTATATTAAAATACAGAAGAAAATTTAAAATAAATTATTCTTAATCATTAGAATGACATGAAGAGTCAAGGTTCGATGTTGAGGGAGTTGATGATGCAAATGATCTAGATTTCCAGCACCATCCATGAACTAGTAAGTAATAACTCCAGAAATATTCCTTCACAACCTACTCAAAATCCCAAGGGGAATGTTAGTTTTATCACACTATAACATGAGAAGGAAATAGTTGATATATATAATCCTATCTATCCACTATGATTCACTATAACTCAAGAGAACCCCCTTTCAAGACCAATTGATGATAAGCCAACAGAGAAAGGAAAAGGTAAGAAAAATATTGATTATGTTGCTCCTAAACCCCTCCCATTTTTGAATATTTCTATTAAACAAAGAAGTTGACTAAAAATGTGATGAAAAAAGAGGTTTTGGATACATTGAAGAATGTTGATATTAGCATGCCTGTAGTCAAGGCAGTCAAGAAAATTCAACAGTATTCCATGTTTTTGAAAGAACTATGTAGATTTAGAAGACGGATAAAGAGAAATAAGTGAATCGACCTTAAGAGAAATGTATCTACACTCATCACACAAACCTTGGTGATACCAAAAAAGTTCACACACCTGATAACATTAACCATTCCATGTACTATATGGGAATTTTACTTTTATGATGATTTATGTGATTTTAGAGAATAAAAAATGTAATACATCACATTGTTTTCTCTTATTTATAGATTGGTGAGTTGAAGTTGAAAAGAGTGGTGGTGTAATTGGTAAATAGAAATATGATATATCTATTTGGGGTCCTTGCATATGTACTTGTTTCGTTAAGGGACATGATATATCTTGTGTATTTCTACATGATGAATATGGATGATGATCGTGTATGTTTTATTTAACCCATCATTATTGGAAGAAACTTCCTCAAAACTACAAAATATAACCATAAATTTCCATTAGACTACAATTTATATGTATTTTTTATATGATATCATAAAATTCAACATTTCAGACTCCATGAACTATCCCTTAGAAGACCATTCTTCTCTCTTTATCTCCCATTCTGACCCATCTTGTGATGATTCCTTGAATAATGATTTCAAATCTGTTTCAAATAATGATCAGTCCCTGATTAGAGAGATATTGAAGATTTTTTCTAGTTTTATGTTGAAAAATACTTTCAAACCTATTAATCATGATCAAACCACACTTCTTTTTTATTTTTTTGGATTCTTTTTCGAATTTTGAGCTTGTTCTTTCTGATTATGACATGGATGTTAATTTTTTAGATGGATTTCATACATTATTCACATATATTGATGATGCATATTTATAAAATTACATTAATTGTACCCATATTTTGGTTCCCACATCATTTCCATCAATAAAAAACCCACCAAAATTTGGATTTAAACCATTTCTACCAAACATAAAATATTTTCACTTATTTAATGATAAAATATTGCCAATAATAATTTATAATAATCTCCTACCTAAAAAATAAAAATGACATTTAAATATTTTAAATAATAATATTATGGAATTTGGGTGGAAATTATTAGACATACTGGGTATTATCCCCTCTATTTTCATTCCAAGGATTCTTTTATAGGAAGGGGCTAAATCATTTAGACAACCAGAAAGAAGAATTAACCCCAAATTATCCAAAGTTATAATGAAAGAGGTGAAAAATTTCTTTATTTGGGTATTATATACCCCATTTCAAAATCACAGTGGGGAATCCCTTACCAATTTGTACTAAAAAAATCTTACCTCACTATTATAAAATATTAAATGATGAGTTAGAACCCATGAGAGTAAAAAATAGTTGGTGAGTGTGCATATATTTTAAGAAACTATATAAATACACTCATAAATACTATTTAACCCTTCCATTCATTGACCATATTCTTGAGATACTTGAAGTGAGGAAATGATATTGCTTCTTGGATTGTATCTTTATTTATATTTAGGTTCCCATTATAGTATATGACTAGAAGAAGACAATACTCACTTACTTGTTTAGTACCATTACTTATCGAATGATACTATTTGTAATGTGTAATTCCAGAGGAATCCTATAGAGGATCATGGTGAGTATATTTTATAAGTTACTTGAAACTTTAATGGTGGTATTTATGAATTATTTTACTATTTACTATTCTTTATTTGATGAGTGTCTCTGGATTTTTAGTAATGTGTTGCATTATTGAATCGATAAAAATTTAGTTTTGAACTTTGAGAAATTTAAATTCATGGTAGATAAGGGAATATTTCTAAGAAATGTAGAGTTATATCATGTAATTGAGGTTTATATATTTAAGTTAGATGTTATTTCATCCTTTTAAAATCTAACATGGTTGCATGATGTTCGATCACTACTTTTATATGATGGCTCTCACTGACGCTTCTTCATGGATTTTAATACGATCGTTCTACCCTTATATTGAATTATTAAAAAATATGTTGACTTAATTTTTTTGATGATTCATATATGGTATCATTTGATGATCCAATGAAGAGTGTCACCACACCCCAGATTATATAACCCCAATGGCCAGACCTCCCATTTGAGCTTATCTGTGATGATTTAAACTTTGTTGTTGGAATAGTATTATCTTAAGGGGTGGAATGGAAATCCCATGTGATTAATTTTGTATCAAAGAATTCAGGTTCATCATAAGTAAATTAAAACAAAATGGAAAAGGAATTATTACTTTTGTGTTTACTTTAAACAAATCACAATCTTATTTATTAGGATTTAAGTGGTTGTTTTCTCAGATTATGTAGCTATGAGTTCCTCCTAAAGAAGACAGATGTAAATATATAACTTATTGTTTGGATTATACTTATTAAATAGTTTAACATCAAGAGATGAGATAATAAAGGTTCACGTAACTTGGTGGTGAAACACATGAGCATGATTACTCACATTTTAGAGCATGATACCCCAAACCAGGTTCTACTTTAAGACACTTTCCTCAATGAGAATCTCTATTTCATCTATGGTACTCATCCTTAGTATTTAGATTTAGTGAATTATTATTTTTCCTTGTAAATTACTAAAAACCTTTAGAAAAAAGTTCAAAATTTGAAGATTGAATACATGTTTTATGTGTGGGATAATCCTTACCTTTGGTTCATTTATAGTGTCCAATTAATTTGGTTATGTGTGCCTAATCATGATTTTGACTTTTTTTTTCTCATACTCTTAATTTTGGAAGACATTGGACCCAAAAAGACAACTAAGAAGGTCTGAGAATCTTGATTATATTTTCCTAACTTTTCTAATGATTCCAATGTGTTTTTATGTCATGATCTTGTTGCTAACACAGTGGAAAAATTTTGAGGAGATATGAGATAACCAAATATTGTATATTATTTTGTGAGATTTTTGATGTATTGGGAATTGATTTTATGTATCCATTCCCAACATCAATTTGTTTCATATAAATTATCTTCTATGTTGATTATATTTGTTAATAAGTGGGAGCTAGGGCCACAAGGACTAATGATTCTAGTGTATTGTTTCAGGGAACAATTTTTTTGTAGTTTTGGATTAGAAAAAGATATAATCAGTGATCAAGGGATACACTTTTGAAACTGAAATTCAGATTCTCTCCTTTGAAAGTTTGAGGTCACAAAATAATCAACACCATACCACCCCCAATAAAATGGTAAGTCTGAAGTTTTAAATCACGAGTGGAAGTAGATATTGGATAAAAAAGTTTAACTGAATAGGAATGATTAGAGAAAGAACACAGATGATGAAATATTGGAACATATGATGAAATTTTAAACCGCCATTGGTATATACCCCTTTCAGATCATTTTTAGGAAGTCATTTCATCTTCCCATGGAGGTTCAGCATTGGGAATATTGGGCTATAAAGACATGCCACATAGATTTAGATTAAGTTTGAGATCAAAGGAAACTGAAAATTAAACAGCTAAAGGAGATTTGATTTTCATAATATGAGATCACAAGTATCTATAAGTAAATATCAAAATCATCTCATGATAGTGTGATCCAAAAACTAGAGTTTATGTAGCAGAAAAAGTTCTTCTCTTCAATTAATAATTGAAGTTGATGCCTGGTAAGTTAAGTTCTTGATGTTTAGGAACTTATGTTTGATCTGAGTTTTTATTTTTGGTGTAGTGAAGGTAAATCAAGAGTATACATGAAAAATATTTATAGTAAATTTGCAGTGTTTGTAGAAGTGTATTGAGGGATTTCCTATACATGTAGTTGATGCTATCACACTGCATGATCCCATCATCACCTGAAATTATCAGGCCATCCCTTACCCTCTAACTTTTAATTTATTTGTACAAATTTTAAATATAAATTTCATTTTCATTATATTATTTCATAGATTCACATTAAGTACACTATAATATTTTATGTGTGGGGGAGGGGACAAAATTTTGGGGTCGATTCTACAAGATTTTCATTTGGGAGTTTTGTGTTATTTTTCAAATGTTTTCTGTTAAAAAATCTGAAAAATGAAAATAGAAAATAAAACATCATGTAACATAATTATTTACATGTAAAAGATATAGAAAATGAATGTTCTTTTTTTCAAAATTAATTGGTAGCATTATAAACACGGGTGTGATTTCGTCATTAAGGTAGTATTTTTGGTAAAAATCAAAGTTTTCATTGATATGCTTGGTTGTTTAATTATAAAAACTTTTAGATTTTGAAAACATTTTTTATGATATTTGTTTATGGTAAATTATTTCATTGATTTCTCCATATAAGTCTCATGAAACCTTGAATTGTGAAAGTTTTCCTACTCAATTGAATGTGTATCAAAGATAGTTAGTACTTTTTTCATCCAACATCAATGGTTGATCCATATGTTAATGTAAAGACCCAAAATTTTCAAGGAAATTTTTTTCTTAATTTCATTGGAATTTTACGAGACTGTGGCTTCTAACGGAACCTAATTCTGAGGCCCGGTGTGCTCGAAATCAAGTTCTGAAGTTTAGCTCGGGTACGTTCAGTGAACGAACGAGCGGGTTTTTCTAACTATTGAACCGGTGCTCATAATCGAAATCCGAGGGCACCGACGGAACCACGACGCCAATAATTGCTTAAGAAGACCTTTTCCGAAGGTGCGTTGCTCAGGAGGAGTTGTTTAAAATTTGAGCTGTAAGTGATGAATAAAATAAAATTTGTAATCCAATTTTATGTTTCTTCGAAGTAGGTTTATCCTTTGTGTGGAAGTTGGGTTGTTAACTTCCATTGGAAAAATAAAGGATAGGTGGGGCCCACACGAGCCCCCACCTTTTCACATTCCTCATAACCCCTTGAAACTCCCCTTTAATGTGAGACCACTAACCTCCCCCTCTCTCCTCTTTAATCATGCCAACACTCTTCATTAATTTAAGTGGTTTGTGTTTTGAATTTTGAGTCTTTGTTTTGTGAATAAAAATAATAGCATGAGCTATTATTTTATTTTGGGATCATTTGGTATGTTGGGAAAACATTGGGGGAGAGGTCTTGAGTTTTTGAAGAACACCGACTCTCCGACGAAGAACGACCTTCCGACTCGGCGAAGAACGCTCCAGGCTCCACGCTTCTCCAATCCTTTTCTTACTCCACCTCAAGGGACGAGACTCAACCGGAGGGAAACTCACCAACGACGACGGTTCTTTCCCGGTGTTGATGGAGCGACATCGCTTCCCATGTATTTGATGAATGAACCATTTTCAAGGTAGGGGTTTGAGTTCAAATATTATGGTTTAATTCTTGCATTTTCTTGACGAGGGTTTTTATTCTTTTGGGGCTGACTATTATCGTTATAATAGGAGGAGGTCGGACTGCACGAACACGAACGACCCTCCTACCTCTTTGTTTTTGTTCTTGTTGCGGCATGAACAAAGGCAGCACAGTGCAATGGCACCGCGCAGGAACATGGAGAATCATAGTGAAGAAGTGAGGCGTCGTCACACCGCGCTGTTGAGGCCAAACGAAACCGCAGCCGGAGTCGGGGCCGTAGAGCCGATTCGAAGACTCCACATATTTTTTTGATGTGCGGATCGACGGGCGATGACAGAATGGGCCGCAAAGGCGATTTGAAGACTTCTCATTGAAGAGCAGGTCCTGGGAGGACCGCTGGAAAAGATCGCAGGCAAAACGGACCACCGGAGTGCGTCCGGTGGTCCGCGGAAGACCATGGAGGCGCGCCACACTGGCAGGGCGGTGCCAGCGGCCGACACAGGCCGGCCGCCCAGATGCGGCGGCGTTCCGGTGCACTGCCAAGAGACACCACCGCGGCTGAAGCCCTAGCAGGAGGCAACCGGTCCCGCGGCCGCGCGGGACCCTGGGGAGACCGGGCGTCTTAACCCCCAACTGTCAAAGAGAGCGGCCCCCACATGGGGGCCGCGATTCAATTAAGGGGGGTAGCCACCCCCCCCCCATTTTTCAAAACGGCACGACCAAGCTGGCAGTGTAGGGCGTGCTCACGCCGGGCCAACCGGTCACCCAGGCCGGGCCGGTCCGACCCAGGGGGTCTCGGGCCTGGTCAGTCCGGGCCCGAACCCCTATTCTCGGGCAGTTTTGTTCAAATGCCCAAAACATAGGCTATTGACCTCCGATCGACGCACCGTCAGCTGTGATGCGATCCCTGGATCGAGACAGTCGTTTCGGTATATTACACTCAAGGTTTTGGAGAACTTGAGTCCGACCGGGTTGGTTCGAACCCGAAACCAATCGGGCCCTCAGAGAGGAAATGTCTATAACTTGATATCCATACGTCCGATTGATGTGCCATCAACTTTGTTGGATTCCTCTTACTAAGAAAAACATTTTGGCTTACTCCGCTCAAGGTTTGGACTAAGTTGAAGTATGGACAGGTTTGATTGTACCTGAAATTCAACCGGGACCCTCGAACGGAAAAGCCGATAACTTTCAGACCGGATGCCCGTTTGACGAACCATCAGCGGCGTTGGTGATCAAGTCGAGAAAAGGTCCCTACGAGTATACCCTATGTGAGTTCGGGGTATAGTTGAGATATGTTCGGGTTAGTTCGTACACGAAACCAACCGGGCCCCTGGGACGAAAATGCTAATAACTCACAGACCGGGCGTCCGATTGACGCGCCGTCTGTTGCGTTGAGACCCCTATGAAGAGGTGGTCCTTTTAGATACATAATTGTGGGACTTTGTGATACTTGTTGTATCGATATGTAGCTCGTGGAGCGGACCCTCCCGGAGACGAGCGTATGGAGTACGGAGACCATGTACCTGGATGAGACCTGACGACTGCTTGACCGACTCAACTTGGAGTGAGTCGACTAGCCCAGTGGACGAAGCACTACTATGTTTGGGTGAAGACCCATGGCAGACGGAGCGCCTGGTAGTAGGCAGCAGACCCGTGGTACTCGACAGGAGGAGTACCTCTGTAGGCTATGAGGGGGCGCACTACTATGTGAGGTGGCAGACCCATGGCGGAGGAGCACTACTTTGTGAGATGGAAGACCCGCGATACTCGACAGGAGGAGTATCTCAGCAGTCTTAGGTTAGTGATCAGTACCTCGGAGTCGTGACATGATCACTGTACTCGTCAAAGATGGGGCTCTTTAGCAGTTACAGTTTCGATAATGAAAATCCTGGTTTGAGCTGAGTCTATGACCTTTATGTTTACCTCATGATTGGGATGGGTCACTTGATAACTTAGGTATACGTATGGGAATATACCTAGGTAGTGGTTATTCGTTGATATCGTAACCTTTGTGTTTCCTCATGATTGAGATGGGTTACTTGATAACTTAGGTATAAGTATGGGCTTATACCTAAGTAAGGGCTATCCGTTGAGATACTTCTTTGTGGTTATCCTTGTTGGATTTTGTGAGACCTTGAGGGTATCGAGGTCCCTACTGAATATCGTATACTCACCCCTACACGGGCTATGCCCGCACCTCGTTGTGTTGGTTGCAGATGACGGGCAGCGCTGACAGAGGCCAAATGTTTGAGGACTGGATGGTACTCAGAGGTGGACCTCATGACGAGACAGTATCTGGAGGTGGACTTCCCGACGAGACTATACTCGGAGGAGGTTGACGAGAAAGAGCATTGTGGAGGCTATATGTACCAACCCTTCAGGTAGGATCCATGGCGGACGATCCAGGAGCTGCGCTATATGTACCTACCCTTCAGGTAGGATCCGAGGTGGACGACCCAGGAGCTGCTACTATTTTTCTTCCAGCTGTTTGTCTTTCCTATTGTACTTTCATTTAGTTGTAGCTGTAATTTAAGTTGGGTTTGTATTCTGGCCCACTTACTTTTCAGCACTTTATTTTGTACTTAGTGTATTACTTCTGCCTGTACTCTGTGGTGTTTGTTTACTTTTATAAAGGCAATTCCTTCCCAGTTATCGGGATTTATGCCTTTGGTGATAGTCGCCAGCCCCTGGCTTATGGAAGGCGGGCTTGGGGTAGTCACGAAACGGGCCCCGAGGACGGGTTGTGACAAATTGGTATCAGAGGAGTTGGTTCTACCACAGAACTTAGGACTTTGATATTTTCTTTCTACTAAGTAATAGTGTTAAGGGTACTAAGTGTGGATTTTAGTTCAGGGAGTCCGGTGTTGGTGCGGTGGCCGACGTATCCGTACAACAGGACCCTGACTATTGATTTCCGACTTAGTGCATGAAAACACTGATTGCATGTGTGTTTCAAAAGTTTTCTTTAAGTCAGCTCAAACCAGGTCATCTCACCAGGTTTAAATCATTTGACCGTGTTGCATCTGTTCAGGATGACTCCACGCAGACAGTCAATTGGAGTTTCCGAGAGAGTACTCGATGACGGCTCACCGAGCGATGATGCTTCGGTTTAGGGACCTCTTACTATATTGGCACACTCTGGTGGTGTACCAGAAGAACCACCACCTGTTGGGAAGAAAATGCCACAAGCCATACTAGCGAACTGTGAACGCTTTCAGAGCGCGTTGCACAAGTTCCAGCAGCAGCGGCCTCTGAGGTTACGAGGTGAGGAAGATTCCAAGATAGCAGAGCACTGGGTGGAGGCGATTGCTAGAGTTTTACACCTAGGTGAGACATCAGTAGAGTGGATGGTGGACTTGCCTACTAGTGTTTTCCAGTGAATGACCATGAGGATGATCTTCATAGTGATGAGGCTTCAGTATATGGCCAGATTCCTGAGATAGTTCCTTCAGGTAGTGTGCCAGCTATACATCACTACCCGTTGGTCAGCAGTTACAACCGACGGTACCGGTATGTGACACATGTAGACTTACTACCTTACATGTGTTCCAACATCAGATAGCCTCAAGTTCCAAGGCGATCCCGACTCATAGGCAGCTGAGGACCGGCTTGAGGAGGTGGCTGAGAGTTTTCTAGAGCTTATACAGCTTCGGCAGGATGACATGTCGGAAGCTGAGAATTCATCGGGGCGTACCAAACCATTCTTGGTACTCGATGAATGCGATGCGATCAGTGCTTCAGGGCTCGGACATCCGAGCCATCACCTTTTCTCTATGCATTCCTACTTAGGATAGGGTGCTAGAAAGAACCTTTGTGGTTGAGAATTCTTTTGCTGAATGGATGCAGTCAGTGAAGGTTAGCAGTGGGAAACCTGGAAACTGGCGCCAGTCTCGGAGACCTGGGCATGTAAAATGTTTCAAGTAGAGGAAGTAAAAATGACAGATGAATCTGCAAGGCGGCAGACATGGAAGCAGATCTATGAGAGAAGCATTGTGTGGTGAACATTTTGACATGTTTTAACCACCTGCCCTTGCAATTCCCACTAGGCTCAGGGAGCTGGGGGGCGGGGGAAAGAGTAGCTGCAAGCGGTCATGGAGTGTGACCGAAAGGCTCTAAGGATGATTCGAAGTACGGACTGTGTCTTCTACTAGCTTCTGTAACAACAAGACATTGATACAAATCATTATTTCCTTCTACGAATCATGTCCCAGTCCTGGAGTTTCCGGTAAGCCGTAGACTTGACCCTCACGTCTGGGGATACGTTTGGGAGGAGACTTGATAATCACACTTACGCCGACAGTGTGATCTGACCAACGAGCTGAGAGTTTCTGTTGGAATCTCTTGGTGGAAGTGTCGAGGCCTTATGATGTTGGTATGAGTATGGATTGGAACCACAATTCATACACAGATTGACTGTATTAGGCAAAAAGGTTGTGGTTTATCTACAACATTGGGATGCGGTTTTCTTTGGTCGGTGAAAAGGAAAACCCATGCAGCACAGGATCGAATCATGCATAAGAGGGTGCATTCGATCACTCAGGAGATGGCCAAACTTACCTTTGGCCAGGATTCTCCAGAGTTGTGGCACCCCTTCCAGCAGAGCTGAAAGGAGGCATCTAGAGTTCGAGGATGACGAACACGTCCTTATATGGGTCTCACATCGACGAGGTTTATGAAGATGTAGCCGAGGAGGCGAGATGTCTCCGGGGGTCAACAGACCTTTCTAGGTCCTCAAAAATGTAGGCGAGGTGGTTTTCTTCTTGGCCTTTCCACCTCAGTTGCACCGGGTGCACAATTTCATCCTCGTATCTCAGCTAAGGAGATACGTGCATGAACCTTCACACATCATCGACCACAGGGAGTTGGATGTTGATGACGGGGAAAAATTCACAATGGTTCTAGTGGAGAACGAGGATCAACAGAAGAAGGTCCTACGTGGACGATCGATTCCTCTGTGGGCTTTTCACTAGCAGCTCGGGAACCACCCGGAGAGCACATGGGAGCGGGAGGATCAGTTACGTTCTCAGTACCACTTTTGTTTCTCTAGTTTGTGTTATAGCTTTACGGGGACATAAATCAATGAGGTGGGAGTAATGTAATGTCCCGGAAATTTCAAGGGAAATTTTTTCTTAATTTCTTTGGAATTTTACGAGACTACGGCTTCTGACTACACCTGATTCTGAGCCCCGGTGTGCCCGGAATCAAGTTCTGAAGTTTAGCTCAGGTACGTTCAGTGAACGAACGAGCGGGTTTTTCTAAATTTTGAACCAGTGCTCGGAATCTAAATATGAGGGCACCGATGGAACCGCGACACCAGTAATTTCTTAAGAAGCCCTTTTCTGAAGGTGCGTTTCTCGGGAGGAGTTGTTTAAAATTTGAGGTGTAAGTGAAAAATAAAATAAAATTTGTAATCCAATTTTATTTTTCTTCTAAGTAGATTTATCCTTTGTGTAGAAGTTGGTTTGGTAACTTCCCAAGGGAAAATAAAGGAGAGGTGGGGCCCACACAAGCACCCACCTTTTAACACTCCCCATAACCCCTTGAAACTCCCCTTTAATGTGAGACCACTCACCTCCCCCTATCTCCTCTTTAATCATGCCAAAACTCTTCATTAATTTAAGTGGTTTGAGTTTTGAATTTTGAGTCTTTATTGTGTGAATAAAAATAATACAATGAGCTATTATTTTATTTTGGGAGCATTTGGTGTGTTGGGAAATCTTTGGGGGAGAGCTCTTGAGTTTTTGAATAACACCGACTCTCCGACGAAGAACGACCTTCAGACTCGGCGAAGAATGCTCCACGCTTCTCCAATCATTTTCTTCCTCCACGTTAATGGACGAGACTCAACCGCAGGGAAACTCACCAATGATGACGGCTATTTCTCGGTGTTGATGGAACGACATCGCTTCCCGCGTCTTCGACGAACGGACCATTTTCAAGGCAGGGATTTGAGATCAAATATTATGGTTTAATTGTTGCGTTTGCTTGACGAGGGTTTTTATTCTTTTGGGGCCGCCTGTTATCATTATAACGGGAGGAGGTCGGACCGCATGAACACGGTTGATCCTCCTCCCTCTTTGTTTTTGTTCTTGTTGCGGCACGAACAAAGGCAGCGCGGTGCAATGGCACCACGCGGGAACATGGAGAATCACGACGAAGAAGCGCGGTGCCGTCGTACCGCGCCGTTGAGGCCAAATGAAACTACGACCAGAGTCGAGGCCGCAAAGGCGATTCGAAGAATCCGCATATTGTTTATTTGACGTGCGGATCGACGGGAGATGACGGAATGGGACGCAGAGGCGGTTTAAAGACTTCACAGTTAAGAGAAGGTCCCAGGAGGACCGCTGGCAAAGATCGTAGGCAAAACGGACCACCGGAGCGTGTCCGGTGGTCCGCAGAAGACCCTGCCGGCTCGCCACGCCGACATGGTGGCATTCCGGCGCGCCGCCAGGAGGGACCGCTGCGGCGGAAGGCGACCAGTCCCGTGGCCACGCGGGACCTGGGGGAGACCAGGGGTTGTAACACTCGGCTGTCAAAGGGAGCGGCCCCCACGTGGGGCCACAGTTCAATTAAGGGGGGCATCCGCCCCCACTTTTTTCATAAGCGGGGCGTGCTCCTGCCGGGCCGGGCCGCGCAGGCTGGGGCGGGCCATGCCAGTCGGGTCGGGCTGCGCCCAAATGGGCCGGACGCGGACCCAGGTTGGGTCGACCCGGTACGGGCCGCCCTAGGGGGTCTTGGGCCAGGTCGGTCCGGGCCCGCACCCCTATTCTCAGGCAGTTTCGTTCAAACGTCCATAACTTGGGCTGTTGACCTTCGATCGACGCACAATTAGTTGAAATGCGATCCCTGGATCAAGATGGTCGTTTCAGTATATTATAGTAAAGGGTTCGGAGAACTTGAGTATGGCCGGGTTGGTTCGAACCCGAAACCAACAGGGCCCTCGGAGCGGAAACTCCTATAACTTGAGCTCCAGACGTCCGATTGACATTCTGTCGACTTTGTTGAATTACTCTTACTGAGACGGACCTTTTGGCTCACTCCACTCGAGGTTTGGATGTAGTTGGAGTATGGACAGGTTGGATTGTACCCGAAATCCAACCGGGCCCCTTGAACAGAAAATCCGATAACTTTCAGACCGGATGCCCGTTTGACGAACCGTCAGCGGCATTGGTGATCACATCGAGAAATTTTCACTATGAGTATACCCTATGTGAGTTTGGGGTACATTTGAGATACGGTCGGGTTAGTTCGTACACGAAAGCAACCGGCCCCCTGGGACGGAAAGGCTAATAACTCAGAGACCGGGCGTCCGATTGACGCGCCATCTGTTGCGTTGAGACCCCTATGAAGATGCGGTCCTTTGAGATAATTTTTTATGGGACTTTGTGATACTTGTACTATCGACCTGTATCTCGTGGAGCGGACCCTCCCGGAGAGGAGCATATGGAGTACGGAGACCGTGTAGCCGGCTAAGACCTGACGACTGCTTGACCGACTCGACTTGGAGTGAGCCGACTAGCCCAGTGGACGGAGCACTACTGTGTTTGGGTGCAGGGCCATGGCAGACGGAGCGCCTGGTAAAAGGCAGTAGACCCGCGATACTCGATAGGAGGATTACCTTTGTAGGCTATGAGGGGGAGCACTACTGTGTGAGGTGGCAGACCCATGGCGGAGGAGAACTACTTTGTGAGGTGGAAGAACCGCGGTACTCGACAAGAGGAGTATCTCATCAGTCTTAGGATAGTGAGCAGTACCTTGGAGTCGTGACATGATCACTGTACTCGTCAGAGACGGGGCTCTTCAACAGTTACGGTTTCGATAATGAAAATCCTGGTTTGAGCAGAGTCTATAAACTTTGTGTTTACCTCATGATTGAGATGGGTCACTTGATAACTTAGGTATATGTATGGGCATATACCTAGGTAGTTCCTATCCGTTGATATCGTAACCTTTGTGCTTCCGCAAGATTGAGATGGGTTACTTGATAACTTAGGTATAAGTATGGGCTTATACTTAAGTAAGGTCTATCCGTTGAGATCTTTCTTTGTGCTTATCCTTGTTGGATTTAGTGAGACCTTGAGGGTCTCGAGGTCCCTACTTAGTATCGTATACTCACCCCTACACAGGCTATGCCCGAACCTCGTTCTGTTGGTTGCAGACGACGGGCAGCGCTAACAGAGGCTGAGTGTTCGAGGACTGGACGGTACCCGGAGGTGGACCTCACGACGAGCCAGTACTCGAAGGTGGACTTCACGACGAGACGATACTCGGAGGAGGTTGACGGGCAAGAGAGTTGTGTAGGCTATTTGTACCTACCCTTCAGGTAGGATCCATGGAGGATGATCCATGAGCAGTGCTATCTGTACCTACCCTTCAGGTAGGATCCGAGGTGGACGACCCAGGAGATGCTACTATTTTTCTTCCAGCTGTTTGTCTTTCCTGTTGTACTTTTGTTCAGTTGTAGCTATACTTTCAGATGGGTTTTTATTCAGGCCCACTTACTTTTCAGCACTTTCTTTTGTACTTAGTGTATTACTTATTCTTGTACTATGTGGTGTTTGTTTACTTTTATAAAGACAATATCTTCCCAGTTATCGGGATTTACGCCTTTGGTGCTAGTCGCCAGCCCCTGGCCTATGGAAGGCGGGCTTGGGGTAGTCACGGAACGGGCCCCGAGGGAGGGTCGTGACAGTTAATTTATATTATGTTTAGTTTATTTACTATACTTAGTAGACCGATGCCTATGTACCTTATATCTGAAATTTGTATGGACTAATAAAATTGAAAAAATATATTATCTTCATAAAGAGGGGTGTGATTAAATGTAAAACATGTTGGGATATCTTGGTTGATAGATTCAGGTTTTACTTTCAAGAATGATTAAGTGAGTGGGTCTTGAAATTTTATTACAATGGAATGAAAAACATGTTCGATGAAATTTAAGTAGGTAAGAAGAAATGCTTTACTAGAACAAAATATATAGAATAGGTTCTGGATATATGATCATGAAATGGTTGGCACACACACACACATAGTGAATTAATAGAATAATAGACCCATAAATTTTTCCAATATGATTAGTTCCATTAATCTCACTAGATTTTGTTTTGACAAAATTTATGAGAAAATGAATTTCAAATTTTTTTTATATTGAATCTTAATGAGATTCTTACTTTGATAATATCTATACTATGGATAGGGAAATATGGACATGCATATCTTGTCACAATTTTTTAGAATACATGATAAGTTATTTTTCGCAGGAGTTCCAATGTGTATATATTTGGGGGTTGAGAAAGCAAAATTTTATTGAATATTGTATTAATAAAAAATGAGCTAATTTCCTCACATTTTGTTAAATATTTTTATTTATATAATATTTAGGATTAGATAATTTATTTTCAAATTTGATGAAAATTACTATTTTGACCATTTAAAGTTCACTATAGTATTTTAGTCAAAAATATTTTTGTGAATTTTTTGAACTTTAAATTTTGTAATATAATTCATCACACAATGGGATACAAATTTTATTAAGTCCATTTGAGCTAGATCTTGGATTTTATTGGAGAAAATGTTCTTGGAAATGAAAGATGGACAAGACCCGTTATATGTTAAAACCCTTCACCATTTGGGACATATATATTCTATATCCTAGAATGGATTGGGAATAAATTTGGATAGTAAATACGGGACTCAATTATGAAAAAAATAAAGCTTCTTTAAGCGACTTTAGTTAATACATTTATGAGGTCAACTAATTAGTACAATTTGGTGTAAAACATTTGACAAAGTTTCCATTCACACCTCTAAAGTCTTATAAACCTTACCTCAACTACAAAATTTATGTTTTTTTATTATCATTTTAAGGTTTGTTTGACATGAATTATGAATTTTATTTATTAGTAAATGTGGTTACCCTCTATCTATCCATTCATTGAAATAGGCTTAGTTCTTGAATCAAGGATCCCCTCGTCTAAGCCTCCATATTCTTCACATTTTAATGTTTGTGTTTTTTAATAAACTCTCCATTTATCTTCCATTTAATATATTATTTCCAACTTATTTATTATATAATTTCTCTCTTTGGTAAGTAAAGAAACTGTAGAAACATTAATGGTTTATACCCTTTCTAAACCTGTTCACATGAAAAACATTTCTACGATGACTACACTACCCATGGAAGTGTAGTTTTTCTTAGTAATCAATATAATTCTTACTTTATTCACTTTTTTTTTGTTTTTAATAAATGACATAATTTAATTCTAATAATATTATATATTAATTTTTTTTAACTTAAATATAACCATTCAATCAATTGAACAATTAAAAAAAAAGGTCGAGTAATGTGTGAATTGTGATTCTTTGATTTTAATCGATTAAACAAAACAACAGAAGATCAATTTGCAGAGTTAAAATAGAATCCCAAAAACTGATTCATACTCATTTTAATAATGGATATGAGACCTAATTTACTACTACTAATAATAATTCTTAATAAAAACAATCAAAGTATGATGATATGAATGAATCTTTGAATTGTAGTTGAGGGTTTAATTAATATCAACTTTCTAGTTATGTTAATTCTAGTAGGGTTTTGGGGTTACAATATCGGGGGATTTTAATTAATTATATTTTAATAAGAAATATAATAATTAATATATAAGTAAATTGATATATTTGGATTGATTTTACAATCTAAAAACTATTTTTTAATAAAATATTCTCATTGTGTTTTATCCACTGAATTTCATAAAGAAAAATAACTTATCTTTTTCTTCCAACACACATCTTGATGTTTTATAAATATTAAACAACACCCCATAATTTTAAGTGGTATGTTTATTTTATTTTATTGTGTTTTCAAAATACCTTTGTAATGTTTCATTAAATATATCCTCTCTAGAGAAAACATTTGTATACTAGTATTTTCTACTTAAGAACCCAAAAAGGACACATCATTTGAGAACACTGATGATAGTTTCTTTTAGATAGTACTAATCAAGTAAGAAAATTTAATAATTAATTTGAATCATACAACATCTATATATATTACTTTTGAACCTATGTTCCTAGTAATGATTTATGAACTCACCCAAATATCAAAAAAATTTAATAACAACCCCTTAAATGGTAACTTGGAGGTCCGATAGACATGATTTAACTAGAAACATGGAAAATACTCTACCTAAGTACCACACAACATATATTCATTCAACCATGTCTTATGTTAGTCCAAAAGAAAAGAAAAAGTTATTCTATAATTCTAGTTTTTAATTCCCCAAGATAAACCATCGGGTTCGATCTATATATTCACATGATCTCATGCACGCCTCACCATATATAGGAGGCTACCCACTACCAATGAATGTTAGAATGAATTTAGTGGAGAAACTATTCTATAGGTATCATTTTAGTTAACATATAATAAAAAATGTAACAACGTAGTGTAATTTTTTTAACAAAAAAATAATTTTAGTAATATATGACACACATGTCATACAATTTATAAATAAACAGATTCCCAAAGTGGAAATTGAAAACAGAGTATAAGTATAAAAAATAATTAATTGAAACTGTGGTATCTTTAAGAGACTGACTTGATCTAACTATGATCCATTATCTAGGGTTTAACCCTATACCATATATTCTTTCCCTTGATTAGATCCTTATATATGAATTATAAATTCTCATTGAGACGATCGTGAAAGGTGTGAGTAATAAAACCTGATGTGACTCCACCAATGCCTCATTAAAAAGAGTGAATACGTATATCACGTGTGTGTCATGATAAAAATAAATGTGTAGTAGAGTATAAATAATAATATACCAAGAGAAAAAATGCTGCTAACCAAGCCACCAAGATCCATGATCATACCTATATCATCTCTATAATTGAAAGAATATCAAGATATCAGGAGTCATCAAGAACAATCCAAAAGGCTAGTAAACATAATAATCAGTACCATGTTAACTAACTACCTGACATTCACTAGGTGTTAGGTTATGCATGTTCTAGGAATCCACTTGGCTTCGAGTGATCATACTACTTAGAATACACTAAATGTCGAGTAGACTTGCTACTTGGTATTCTCTAGGCATCAAGTGAATCACACGACATCCAAAAAGCATCATTGATACATACCCTATGCTTAGGTCCATCATTTACATCATTTAAATTTGTGCATACTCCTCCTCTAGGTACAAACATGTGACGACAATCCACCTATTCTGAGCACCAAGAATAATACCTTACAAGGCATTGTAATAGACATAACATGGTACAATATATAAAGAAAATCATAATATATAATCATGAGAAAAAAGATGTGATATACAATATATGTGATCAAAATTAAACATGAAAAAACAAGTACTAAGAATAATCATGACATAAATTATCATATATGAATTTCATAGGATAGGAAACACCCAATTAGGATCACAATCCTAAAGAACATCATTCCATTAAAACATAAGAGTTTTACCGAGGAAAAAAGAGAACACAAGTTTCCCAAATGTTATGGAACATCATACCACAAGATTTTTGATGAAGTACACCATGTTTCGTCATTGATGGAATACTAAATACATCACCAACCCATGAAGAATGATCTTACATTTCATGGATATGAATTTGAGTTCTGGTTCCTCAAAATAAAAAGATTTAGAAGACAATATCTCAAAGATTCCATGTCAATAAAGTTGTTATAGAATTACAAACATTAAGGAGTCCTCCAACGGATTCAATTCTGAGTTATGTCAAAGGAGAGGTCACCAATTCCCCAAATACTTTATTGATTAAAGAATGGATATTTAATTCCTTAATAATTCTAGAATATATAATTAATTCTAGACAAAAATCACTGATCTATTTGAAATATTTCAAAAAAAAGATTAAAGATGACAATCGAGGAGAAGAGGGTGTTAAGATGACATATCTATGATGGATTACCCAAAAACATCCACTATTCTTGAGGATTCAATATCTGGTCAAGTGGGTTATCATTTACATATCAACACCACCACAAATCTACCAAATAGTCTTCATTGTATTAATGTTTTATCATCAATTTTCTATCATGAAAAGGTCAACAAAGATGATCCATAGACACTTATGCATTAAACATCATTATTCGAAGGTACATTTTGATTTGATCATAGAAAAAGGTAAAATCTCTAGATCCACCACCGTTATATGATGGGTGAAAGAAAATGTTAAAGGATATTTAGGGAAAATGTAGAGACAATATAGATCCATCTACATCTATCAAGAAGGGAGAATGATTTGGTATGGATCTAAGTTAATCTCACTATTCTAGCATCTCCAGACCATCCAAAAAATAAAATTGGAAAGGGGAGATGAATGCAAGTTCCATGATTTCTGAGAGGATGTATAAAATTTAGATTAGGTCCATGGGGTCCAAATGAATATTAATGGGTGTCAAAACTGCTTGATAATTAAAACACATTGAGTGAATTAATTGCACCTACAAACTAGCAACACTAGTGAGCTAGTGGGTTCATCGAATGGCCTATGACTTGCCATAGGTGGAATAATGTGTCTAGAAGAACCAATTAAGTTTTTCCAGTTCCATCAGCTGGCTGGTGGGGTCTACTATATCCATCAGATTTCCAATAACTCCACTAATTGATAAGTGGCTATGTACACCCATCGCTCAGCCATACCACTTCTCAACACTTCGACAACCAATTCTCAGACCCCAAGCCACAAAAAACTATCATCTTAAAACACTATATGAAAGAATAAAAAAATATAATAGATAATTTTATAAACATAACATCTCTTACATTGAAAAAATGATGATTTTACACAATTTCTCTAAACCATGGTAATAAACAGTTATCCATCTAGACATTTAGATATTGAAACTGAAAATTCTTTGGCTGTACCATTTTTTCCCTCAAAACACCCTTGTTGAGTGGGAATTTTATCATTGAAAGATCCTTGTTTCACTCCCAAAATTCATAAGACTAATACTATTAGCACTTGGACACATTACTATGATTTTCCATATTTTAAACATAAATAAATTTATAATAAATAATAAATAATTATATTTAATTATATTTAATCAATAAATTTAAAATTAATTGAAAAATAATTATTTTAGACATTTTAAAAAGAATTAAATCTTCAAACAACAAAAACCTATAAAGGGAATAAAATGAAAATGTAACGATGATGTGAGAAATTATAGCTATCCAAATATAAAATAAGGAGGTATTGTTGTTTTCAAAACATAAATAAATAGAGTGGATCAAAGGTCCACTCAAAAGCTCCACCTTTTTTATAATTACAAAACGAAATGTAAATTACAAAACCAAATGTAAATTACAAAACCTCTCCCCCTTTTGTAATTAATCAAAAATATGAATTTTAGAACGCAATTAATTTATAAAATAATTTAAAAATTACCACTTTTAGATAATAGAGTTTAATACCTATACAATCATCCCCCAAAACATCTCAATCTTGGATGAAATGATTTTAAACATATTTTTCCAGGAATTAGTCATTTTATTAAAATAACCCAAGAAACAAATATATTTAAAACATCAAATACAACACATATATAAAAGGTTAAATAATAAAAAATTATCATATTTATCTCAACAAAAATATAATCATAAATTTCAAATATAAATTTATAATTTAAAAAATACACAACACATATTTAAAAAATAATATTTATACTTACATTTTTCAAAATAAGATCACAAAAATTTCTCCCTTATATAAAACATTGAATCACAATAGACAATACCACCCATAAATATATTGATCAAGGAACCCTGAAACTTTATAAAAAGGTATTTTAAATTCAGGTCCAGACTCATATATCTTAGATTAAAAATCAAATCATTAAATCAAATTGAGAAATATTAAACATATTAACAAAGAATAATATTTCTACACCATGTTTTAAATATCCGATTAAAATATCAAAATCCTTTCATACATATGATAATATTTATACAATTAAACTTCAATATTAATAATGAAACAACCATACATCCCTATTATAAATTTAACTTTGGTTTGATTATTAAATAAAAAGAGAAATTAAAACAAAAATATTAAGAAAATTTAAATAATAGAAATCAATACATTACGACATTAAAACAGGAAACCAATACATGTTAAACATATATAATGGATGATGTTCAAACATATCTTTTATAAAATAAATAATTTACTCTCACTTATATTTTAAGATTATCTCTTTACTTTAAAGGAATCAAACCGTTTTGCAGATATTAAAAATTCCACCAATACAAAACACTAAGAACACCATATATATATATATATAATTTTTAAAACACACGGAGGCCTCTAACATGTCATATGATATTTAACGAATTTATAAAACATTTCAATAAATTGAATATCCACAATAAGTTGATATATTATAATAAAATAGAAAATACAACAATGCTAACATGATCACTATCCATATAGTGACAAAATTAAGTTCGTGTTAGTAAAAAATAAAATAAACCTAGTTCTACTCATGCTTACTGATCAAATATAGAAACCAATATTCAAGAATTCTAAATGTTAAAATAAGTGTAATATTTATATAATGATACACTAAATATAATTTCAAAAACTCATGCTAATATGGTGAGGCAAAAACTAAAATGAAAATCATTTTTTCCAGAAAACCATCAAGTTACTATACTCTATAATCCAAACCAATTTTTTTCCAATAGGATTAGAATAATTATTTTTATTATGCTAGAATAAATATGATTTAGATATTTTATAGTTTAAATCATATTTAGATAAGAAAATTTATTGATGACCAAAGGATTGAGTAATCTTCAAAGGAAAATCACAAGTATAAAGATTATTTGCTCCATATTTAAAGAGATTAAATGAATAGAGTACAGTACATTATCCTTTCAAAAATTTAGTTTTGTACATGTCAGTAATAAGAGGATATTTTTTGGGCCTCTTTTAATTTTTCCTCCATTTATTAAAGGACATCATTTTATCATACATCGATATTCCTTGAAAAAGTAGAAAATAATTTTTTAAGACTTTAGATATAAACTTTTTATATTCAATTTTTCATTTTGATGAATTTAGAATCATCAAATACATTTTCATTTAAACTAAAAACATTATTTCTAAACAATTCACCTTCATTTTTTCGTTTCTCATATTTCTTTTTAAGATTTCGAATTTCAGACTCAATATTAGTTAATTTAAGAGGTAGGTTATTTTATTCATGAACTTTTATAAACATTACTTTTAGTGATATATATATATATATATATATATATGAAATTTATTCTATTTTATATTTATATTTATGAATAAATTTAATTTAGTTATTTGATTTTTTTATTTTAATAAATAAGATAATAATTATAATTAGAATTGTTGTGGTTTTTACTTTCACTTACTATTAAACAGTGATTTAACCCATTTATAGAATGTCAACCAAGATTATTTAAATATCTATAATGAGAATTTGAATGAGTTTATCAAGAAAATTTTAATATAAGATAAAGTTTACCAATTTCATTTTTTACTTTTATATTAATCGTTTGAGTATGAAATTTCATAATCACTAAAATTAGTTAAAATGTTCTTTTAATTATTCTTGAAATTTCTTTGTTTTTGTATCATAATACCAATGGGTTTAATATGTACTTTTTTATTGTATATACAAAAACTCTTTTTGAATGATTTAAATTCATATTGCAAATATCATGTGTGTTCACTCCCTTATAGCTAAATTTGTTTTTCTTACTCTTATTAAAAAAATTCAAATTTCATATGTCCATTTTCTTGTAACTAAAGAAAACATGAATCTTGAAATTTCATTCATTAAAAGAGGTTGTCTCAAGTTATTTATATATTTCATAATTAGTGGATCTCGTTCTTACTTTTTAAAAATATTTCTAACAACTAAGTATTAAAAGATATTCAAACCCTAAAATTAAGATCATATTTAATAGTATATTTTCCTTTTAAAATAAATGGATCTTATTTGGGTGATTCATAATATTTTTTAACAATATCTAAATAAAAAATATCAATACATCTTAGATACTCTTACATAGAGATTTTACACTGAATATACTTATTACCATTAAAGGGTGGTGGATTTTTTGGATTTAAACCATTTTTATTCCTTATGAAAGACATCACTGAAAATGAAATATTTGTTAGTATTGTTAAGTACTAGTTTAAAAGTTATCTAAAAAATTATAAAATAGATAAAAATTCATGGAAAAATATATCCTGGTAAGATCCTAATCTAACTGAAATTGTTTTGTCCTGAAAGGGTGATGAAAATATACAAGTGAGGGGGGGGGTGAATTTTCAATCACAAAATGATAATCAAAGTTTAAAATTATTTTAATAATTTTATAGATTAAGAGATAAAAAATTCATAAAAAATTAATTTTAGGTTACTGTTTGAAGAGTGAAATCATAAAAATGATGAACTAGAGAGAATAAGGTTCACTTTATAATAGTTCAAATAAAAATCATCCTATGTGTACTCTTCATACTCTCAATGAGTGATTAAGACAACCATTATAAGAATAATTAACTTTGATGTATATTTACCAACCTTTTCATCCTGATTTTTTCACACATGGATTCACTACCGAAAATCCCTTTCCGTTTTCAGGTTTAGAAAAAACCATATCCTTCAATGGGAAAATACCAAACCTAGAATTTCATTTGTGAAGTCACAACCTACATTATTTTTTAGGTTAAGAAAATCCTAATACCGAAAAAATATATTCCTAATACATATACTATTTTATTCATTAAGTGAAACCCCAGAATCTCAAGGTACATCCATAACAACTCTTTCCTTTTGTGGGTACAAACAAACCCCACATACCTTTTTAAAGGGACATATATCCCCGTACGAAATTACCTAAGGGAAATATTACATTCTTGAAATCTATAAATTATATAAAAAGAGTAAAATGGTGAAACCGATGAATGATAGTTAATGAAGGTTTCTGGTGTTTGGAATAGGTAGTTAACTTACCCATATTGATGAATATAAAGTTGTATGAGAAAGCCAAAAAATTTCAGTATGGTAGTGTGAACGATAGAGATCTAACTTTTTAACAGTTAAAAATGATCCAATGATGTATCTCACATCAAATATATCTCATTCACTATCCACAAATGAATTATTTGGCTTCTTCAAATACAATGAGTGGAAATATATAGCTTCTCAACTTTCAAATACTTCGAACCTTCAAAATAAATTCAACAAAAAATGTTAATGAAAATTTCTTCTCAATTTCTAATATATATCCAAGAAAAATATTATCGAATTTTTTAATATTAGAAAATAAATAATATAGTTAATATTCCATGTGAATATTAAAATAATAAGAATTTTATAAAAATAATATTCAAGAAGGAATTATCTTATAATCCATGAAATCGCTTTAAAGTACTGGAAATTTAAATCATGAATATCATAAATCATGAATATCGAATAAAAAATGAACCCACTTATTATTTATCTAAATTTTAATAAAAGTTTTCCCCACAATACATGAAATATTTTCCCTTAAAATTCTAAGAAATTCATATATTGAATCTCATGGACCATGAATATGGAATCACGTATGAACCCACTTATTCTACATTTAATATTGTATGTGTTAGTCCAAAAAATATTCACACAACATATAAATAATTAATAAGTAATTACCTTATAAACAAATAAATACTAATAATAAACATTTAAATAATGAAAATAGAAATAAAAAATCATAAAAAACAAATCATAGAGTGTAAGTCAAGCACACCCATTATTAAACCCATGGAAACTATCATGTTTAAAATATATTGAACAAACAATCTTACCCCAAGAATTAACCTCGCATGGTGTCCTACATTAATCTATTTTGACAACCTTGGTAATATGTGATGTTCTTTTCCACGAGTTTCCATAAATCCCAAGTTCGGGATTCCATTTCTCAAAGGAATTTATGTTGGAGTTGGTTCCCATGAAACAAATTATATATACTTTAGGATTACATGTATTCATTGTTTTTAATATTAATAAACTTATTATCACATCATGATTGTTCTTCTATATGTCATATATGTTATATTGTCCTAAGAATAAATTTAACACTAAACAGGAATAGTAGTTCCCCACTTTGATGATAACCTATAAATTCAACAATAATATTCTTGAATATATAATTTCTATATCTATATGATATCATCTGGAAGGATTCAAATGATATAGGAAATCTAGGTTAGAGACTCATATTATTTTGAGACACTTTCTCATGGTGTACTCCCTTGGAATTTTTAAGAGATTATGAGAATATGACTAACTAGTATAAAATTCCCATTTTTATGTGTCATTGGATGATCATATTTATAGATATGTGTATTGGTCCTTAAACATTAATATTATTAATGAATATTATGAGTCATGTACTGTGATGTACTAATGAAAACCACACTATCATATGTTCCTGATGAAGCATGATACATTAGGCATGTCACAAGTGATATTTAAATAATGAATAATGTTATAAAGGATTTTTTCCTTCTTTACTTTAATGGAAAATGACATCACAATAATTTTTATCGGAATTTAATAACATAAATAAATCCATGGCCATGGATTTCCATACCAATCCAATATTTTTATTTTCCCAAAAACCACTTTATTTGGTTTAGTGGGAACCATTATAGAAGAACCAAATATAAATACATTAAAAAATCCATGGTGTTGTGTGGGTAGGTTCATTTACAAAAATGATCAAGAAAGAGACATCAAGCACATAGGTTAATTACACCAACTTGCAACCTAGTTTATTAGAGTTATCTGGACAAATGGATTATATTAAACAATGAGATTTCATTTGAGGCCATATGTCTTTTCAAAATTAACTTAGTTCTCTATGGATTCCTTTTCATGTTTCTATATTATAACCTTGTATTTTAGGCAGTTATTCTTAATTCCACTGAGAAATAGGCTTAGAGGGCCACACACTAAGTGTATCTAGAATATTAGTTAAATTCTATTTTTAATTTTACAATTTATAATAAATATTAATATTTATTTTTAGTTCAATATTTATTTGGGGTTTTTTGATCACCAATTTTCAATCAAGAGTTGTTCAGAAGAATAACTATGCGAGTTAAATATCACTAAGTGTTTATTCGCAAGATTTAGTAAATATAATATTTATTTAATTTATCAGAAAATAATGTATTAATATTTATTTATTAATTAAACAGTCATCATTCAAGGTTTGGTAAATTCTGAGAAGGAAAAATTAATCTAGTTTAATGGTCTGGCTGGAGTCCATATATTAAAAAAAATTAATTTAATTATTTAATAAATGATATTTACATATTTATTGGAACTGTATATATAAATCAAATAATAAATTTATTTATTTAATTTTTATACATGGGGTTCTCTAATGAATAATATATTTCTTAATGGCCTATGTATAATTACAAACCCTAACATAGATCTATAAATACCAAGTTATATCTATTTATAGGGTTAGCCACTTGGTTTTTTTGAGAAAAGTGAGCTTAGAGGATCTTGAACTGAAAGAAGAAAAGAATATACAAAAATATAAAACTAAGAACCTTAAATTTATCCTTTTAAATCCTTGAAAAAAGATCATGAGGAAGAGTTCTAGAAGAAATAAAAAACTCCTCGTTCTTTCCCTTATTTTCATGTGCATCAACACAAGTATTGGATTCACAATAAATATATGTTATTTTGTAACTCATTGAAGCAAGCTAATTAAGGCAATTGATCCATTTCTCCGTCAACTTCTAAGAAAGGTGAGCATGTCCATTTCTGGAAGCCCAGACCAAGGTTTTAGAGTAAAAATCAAGCCATATAATGTTTAAATTAATTTTTAGTTCCATTCTAAAGATGTCTATTATAACAATAATTTCTTCCTCCAAGGCTGTTACAGTACAATAAGAACCACACTGGTAAACCATAATATTCCCATAAATGTCTCTAAAAACAATCCCCTAACCTGCAATCCCATGATTCCCTAAGAAGAACTATCGGTATTTCACTTTAGTCCGTTAGCTGGGGGGATCCATATAAATTCCAATGTGTTGTTTTGAAGGGGAAAGCAGTAGTAGACATTCAATCGCCAAATAATTGTAAGGTCATTCACTGAGTTTCTACAGTGCTCAGAGTGAATTGTGTTTTCATACAGAATTTCCATCCTAATTTCAGCAACAACAACATTGATATTGATGTGGGACTAATTGTGTATTTCCTTTTTTTTATTCTCTTATAATGATCTAAACTAGATCTACACAAGCCACCTGAAAGAGGATGGAAAACTGTCTAGACATCAAGATGCTAAGCAGTGGAGGAATGAGTTCACTAATCACATTAGTCAGGATTGGGTGAGCCTTAATGATATCAAAAATGATTTTCCAAAAAAGTGTAAGCAGTGTTAAAATAAAGAAATAGGTGATCCACATCTTAATTGTGCTGGTGGCAGAACAAATACCTGTAATAGAGAGATATAACCAATTTTTGAATATTTTCCTTATTCAGTGATTTATTAAAGGAAATAATCCATAACATAGTGAACTTGGATGGAATAATATTTTTTAAAATCCCAAATCCATTTTCATGGACCATGGGTGAGATGTTTGTAGAAAACCTTTGATTCAAGATTCAAAAATGAAGGTCGGTTCCCATACTATCATGTCATCACGAGTTGAGAGGTAATAGCTTGCAAATCTTTGAAGAATCAAAGGTGTGAGAGTTCTTAGATTGTTTATTTTATTGTTGATAGAGATTCTATAATCAATGTAATGATCAATGGGAAAAATCCTATCAATAAGGGGGCTTCTAGTCCAGTTTTTAGTACATAACATGAGTAAATAATTAACACTTTATATTGAGTGGGAATTTATTAAAATATTGTGAAATACTATTTTAAGTCTAGGCCAGACTGAGGAGATCATGTACGATGTATTTCTAGAATTTAGTTTCTTGATAAACTTCTATCTGATAAAATCCAAATATTTATGATTTAGAGTTGAGCAGCTTCAATAAGAATTGTTCCTGAAGATATTAGTTAAAGAGGTATACAATCTTGATCCTAATGACCCTTGTAACTTATGGAAAACAACACTACTTCCCTGGTACTCTAACTATATTTTTCACCAAAATACTTCTACTCCAAATGAAGATTATCATCAAGGAATTAATAGATTTGATGACTGAGGAAGGCCTGGAGTAATCCATAAAGGATTAAACTCACTTTGAGATGATGAAATGCTTTACATGTCATTCTCTTCCATCCATTGATAGAGATTTTACTTTCCATGAGGCTACATATATTTTAACCTAACTCAAGATACTTAAAAAGTAGGAAGCACATAGCCTTCCCCAAAACATTCGCACTCCAAGATAAATGAAAGGTAAATATCCCTCCCTAATTCCCAATTCACTGATCATGTTTATCCATCTGGAGGCTGAGATAATCATGCCAAATTATATGAAATACTTTCCCCAACAAATTTCTTGGATTGAGATATGTTCATAATGAATGAGAGCCTTCTTTATGTTCTTGATATTTATCATATCTCCCTGAGTAATCATGATAGTGTCATCAACAAAAAAGAGATGGGATGAGGCTAAAAAATATCATTCTTTCCTAATGGGTTTCAGGTCACCATTCCTTCACCATATAGAGTAGGATCCAGCTAATATAGTCTTCATGAATGGAAACGATGATAGTCGAGAGGGGGCCTCATTATCTCACCCCTCTTGAGCACCTAAAATAGACCTATGAAGATCCTTCAATTAAAATAGAAATATGAACCAACCCAAGAAGAGTCTTGATCTAGTTGATAAAAATGTCATTGAAGCCAAACATTTCAAGAACATTGCATTTAAATCCCCAATACATCACTTTTAGGGATTTCTTGATGTCCACTTTGAGCGTAATGTTTCCTCCCCTTGTTGAATTCCTAATAACGTTCACACATTCTAAGGTAGAAATCAGTTAGTAATGTATATTTCTTCTGTGAGAAAAGCCAAATTGATTATAAGATATGAGCTTGTTTGAGATTTGGGAAAGTCAATCGGCCATAATTTTTGTAATAATTTTGTTAATAGTGATAACTAGAGGAACTTACAAAATTAGGGGAGTTCATGAGCATGTTCATCCTTTGAAAACGGGGAAATAATCGGGAATTTATTACTTTGGGGCATGATCCACCTTTGAAAAAAATTATTACCTAGATTACAGACATAAAATTGAATAACCTCCCAAAAATTCTTGATGAAATGGTTGGTGAAGTCAGCCGGACCAAGTGAGGTTGCCTTATTTAGACAAATGACAACTTCTTTGATATAAAAATCAATAGGAATAGAAGTAAGGATAGAGTTTTCATCCTTGATGACTAGCCTGATAATGATATACTATTTAAGGTACTCTTTATTTAGTGGTCTATTGAAGAGATTCTCATAAAAGGAAATGATGTGAGCCACAAGACCATGCCTTTCTTTCAGAATCTTGCCACCATCTTTTATGTGGGTAAGAGGTGTATTATCCTTTATTTCTCTTTTTAAATCATACAAAAACTTCATATCCTATCACCATTATTAATCCAATTGTCCTTGAAAAAATTTTGATGATTTTTCCTTTGATCCTCATGAGCTTTTTAATCTTGTAGGCCATCTCATCCACTTGTGATATTCTTCCGATAGTCAATGATTGATAATTCAAGGGACCAAGATTGACCATGCTTGCACCCAAAGATTCAATGGCGATGTTATAATATTTTAGGGTAGGTGTGTATCACCACTATGTGTATTATAATATTGAATCCTATGATGAAATGAAGGAACAACATAAATCCATCATCAGATTCATCAATAAAGAAAGAAATTCAATGCAAAGTATTTCATTATAAAAGTAAATTAATATTAAATTTTAAGTGATTATTCGACCTTTTTCGTTATGGTATATTAATAAATTAATATGTGATTAAATTAAATTTTTCATGAAGTTATTCAACACGTATATATCATATTATTCATTGATTATGAAAAAAGAAAAGTTGGATATATCTGATAGGCCCTTGTGTTGCATTAGGAACCTTTAGGTGGTATTAGATCCTTCATATAGTTAATTTATAATTATTTTTTAATATTTGATTCATGATATTTAATTTCTATTTAATTTATTTCAATTTTTTTATTTAAATTTAAATACTGAATTATTTTCTTCTGCTTCTTCAATATCAATCATATTACTAAGAAAATTTCAGTTTTACATGAAGGACATATGAAGACTCCATCAGGTGGTGTTGAAGGTTCTAGCTTGATAACATAAGACTACATGATGTAAAGCCCAATGGTATATGTTGTGTACCCTTTTTCAATGCACCGAGACTGAAAGGATTGGATAATATCTATGTGATCACTAGTGGTAAATTAGTGATCAACTATTTTTTATGTTTTCTACATTAAAATAACCATAACCTCTAGTTACAAAGTACCAAATCCACTAAACAAAATCAAGAACACCCATATGAATATCAGAAATTATAAATTCCACTACTCAATAACAGAATATAGTCTCTAGAATGAATTAGATATAATCCTAGGTTACACATCCACTAGAGAACTATCAATCATGGTTATAGAAATTAGGGTATATCCATAACTTGAAAATTACTGTATTCCTTTGATAGTTCATATCCATATGGCATAGAAAAAATGATATTTTTTTTTCAATAATGAAATTAACCTTCACTAATAGATTCAATACATCATTACTATGCTGCTTGAATTATTCACACCTCCCTTCATTTGAGTTATTATTCTTATTGTTTGATTTATTTCACAACAAGGAGAATGAACTTCTATTTGAACTTCTATGTCTGAACATATCTATCCAATGACTTCTTAATATAAAAACTCTCTAGTACCCTTTATCCAGTGACTGCATTATGGTACCTTATCCATCTGATACCTCTTAATCCTATAACCTATTTCCAGTATCACTATGTATGATACTCTCTAATTAGAATTACTCTATTTGATAGCCACTATTTAATACTTAAACATACGGTGCTATAATAAATAAGTATATCAATTTCTTTGGTTGTCACCTCACTTATTTAACTACTAGATCTAATTCATAGCACACCTTATCCCCTATATTTATCCATATTTCACCAAATAATAACGGTGAAGTGTGAACTTAAAATTCGAGTTTCCCACTCCAAATTTTAATTCACTCTCAAGTCATTCTTCTATTGACCACTTTTAAATATTTCATAAATGTTTTAGTCAAGAGGCTTGGTAAAGGCATTCCACATACCACAAAATCAACAATATTTAGAGATTATTGAAATCATGGCTTGAATCATGGTAATATCTTTACAATTATTATGTTGTTGAGAATCTTTCTCAGAATATTCACAATGTATAAAACTATAAGGTCTTTATAATTATTTGAAAACCTCTATATGATATATCTTTTAAGAAATCCTCCATTTGGTGATAATTTACATGCTTCCAATATCTGATGAATTTGAGTTACTCTATATTACGGGCTTATAAACTTCATCGGTAGGATTCAAATTTTCTATATCTAGTAAATTTTATTTGGTAAACTCTATTTAGTAAATTTTCATTGAATCCTCAGTCTGATTAACTTACTAGGAAACCTCTATCCAATGATTGTTGTTAGAAACATTGTTCTAGTGAAATAATTCTAGATTTGATGAACTTTTACATCTCTCCATCCAATAAAAATCCATATAATTAGCATAAAATCATATTGAACCGTGAAATATTTTAATATTCATGATGTTTGATACTTTGAAGAACAAAAAAGCATCACCTATTTGATTTTTTTGATAAAATGAGTCTGATGACCATTTGAATACTTTCCTATGGAAATATTGTCCCATATTTTATCTGATCATCTCAGTTTTTTGTACTCAATTTGATCACTTTAGTCTATTAGAACTATACTTCTCTATCCAAATCATTTTTTTCGGAATCTTAATAAAGATGTTTTGACAATGTCAAGTGATTTATGTATTGAAAATGAAAGATAAATCTAAGAAATACCTATTTTTATTCAGTCACAATTAAACACATCGTGGTCTCAATAATATCACTCTTTGTATTTTATTATTATATGAGGAAAATAAACACTCGATTATCTCATAATGAAGAAATGGATCACTATCTAATAGTTATAAGACTACGTGAGTGTTCTCAGTGTTGGAAACACGAATCATTATACTAAAATATGATGATATCCATAAATCAATGATTAATTTTTTTTGAACTTATCCCTAAACTCAAATAATCATCAGCACAAAGAAAAAACAATTTCAACTTGTAAAGAACAAGTTCATGCATCCACTTCAAAAAACTATTAGAACATCTTACACATATTGACCTCAAAACTTACCCCTTTTAAAAATCCCCCATTAATTTATACTCCCCCAAGACAGTTAATGAACATATCAATGGATATTTTCATATTTTTATCCCCATTTGAACACAATATCCGAAGATAAGATAAGATAGGGGATATAGAGATCAAATACCTCATCCATGAAGAGAGTGTAGTTGAATTCCCATAATCAACCTTAACTCCTAAAATGTATCATTCCACAATATTTTACTAAAGATATTAGTCAATTGATCCATTGTAGGTACAAACTACAACATTTGATCATTTATTTATACATGTTATTTGATAAAGTGATATTTAATATCAATTTTATTAAACCTTGAATGTTGCATTGGATTCTTAGTGATATTGATAGAACAATATTTATCACACCCCAAGAGAAGGGTAATCTTCACATTAAACAAAAAATCTTCCAACTGTGTCTTTGTCCACAATAATTATGTTATAGTTTTAGTGGAATATATATAATAAACTTCTACAGTGATAAGAATAACTGGACCATTCTTCATTGTATTCCAACTCACACATATTTCTCCACAAAATAAAACACCTTTAGGTGGGGATCTTCTGTTATTGATACATACTTCGTTGTTTTCATCTATATACCCAAAAATATTCAAATTTCTCTTTCAATCATACTAAATTCCATAATCCTCTATGCCATTAATGTATCTAAGAATTATTTTTCATTCCAAAAAATGTGTCATTTTTTCCGCACGTAGAAATCTATCACAAAGGGTAGTATTATAAACCCTATCTAGTATAGATTCTATTAAATATAACTGGATTCAAAAAAAATTCCTAAATTTCTTAGGATCAATATTACTTACAACTTCTTCCTTATATATCTTAATTCCTACTGAGATAGGTATGGAAATAGGTTTAGAATTTTAATTCCAAATCTATTAAGTAATCCCTTGGTATATTTTTTGATAAGAAATTGTGGTCCTTCTTTTAAAAAATATACTATCCAAGAAAGTACCACATTTCTCCCAGTATAGACAATTAAAAACATATACATTTCTCTAGAATAATGTTTACATTCTTCTTCATTATTCCCTCAAAATAGGATATTATCAACATAAATAATCCCATGATGAAAACCACTTGATTTTATTTTATATAGAAGATTCTCTCTACTATTACCTTTTTTTAATTAAAATTATTCAATCAAGTATCTAGCATAGAATGCCACAATATCAACAATTTGATGGCCCATACAGAGTCTTATTGAACTTGGAAATGTAATTTTCATCATGACCATGTTATAATATACATCATTACTTTTTATAAACATTTTATTCAAACTCACAATTGAGAAAAGTGGACTTGAAATCCATTTGGAATATCTTATATCTTTGTTTTGGAGTAAGATAAAGAAAAATTATAATGATTTCAATTCTTGATTACAGGGAAAAGGTTTTATAAAAATAAATGCCTTAAAATGGAAGTATCCCTTATAAATGACTATTTTATTGTTTCTTATAACTTCACATTTTCTATTCATCTATTTCTATAAAACCCACTTTTTTCTAGTCATATTTTTATCATTTACTTTGGTGAAAAGTTCCCATGTATCATTTTTCTCAATCTGATTCAATTATTTAATCTTAGAATCAATCCCTTCTTGATGATCTAACGATTATTCAATATCTATTGTATCAAGTATCTAAAAAAATAGGCATGTGAAACTTTCCTCGATGTTCTTATCGTTTGAACATGTTGTCCTTGATCTCCAATGATATTTTGGACATACACTTTCTTCCTTAGCCTTGGATGTAATGAATGCAATTGTCCCTCATCACTTGAAATAATTGATTCAATACCTTCATCAGTACTAAAAAACATGCCATTAACATCACTGATATTTATCAGCACTAGCAACATGCACAAATAAATTCCATCTTTATCAGTGCTTTATTTTTAGCACTACTTAATGTCAAAAAAAATGAAATAATTAAATTAATAAAAATTACTAAAATATAACAATTTTTTAATTAAATAATTATTTTTAAAAATTAGTAAACTGAATATATATATATATATATATATATATATATATTTTCTAAAAATTAAAAAATCATATATATTAAATATAATGAGATATAAAATTAATAAAATGAATTAATTAAAAAAATAAGAATTTAAAATGAGAAAATTAAGGGAAAATAAAACAGTTGATCAATTAAATAATTACTGATAAAAGTGAATAATTTTAAATAAATATATATAGATTATTAATCTTAATAAATAGTATATAGTAAACCAATAAATATAAAAAATTTAAAAAATTATAATAATTAAATAAAAAAATGAAAAATGATTAAATTACAAAATTATTTAAAAATTTATTAATGAAAAAAATAAAAATAAAAATGAATAAGTGTAATCAAAATGTATATATTAATTATAAATAGTAATAAATAATTTATATTAGATATAAATATATATAAAATGAATAAAATTTTAATTAAAAACATTTTATTGTCTTATTCATTTGTAATGTTGTTTGGTTATTAAATTTAACATATATCAAACGTCTATTGTTACATTGATTTCTCATATATATATATATATATATATATATATTTAATTAATACATTTTTTATATAAAAGCACAAACTTATATATTTATACAATATATAGAAAAAAAATACACCCAATATTTTTTAATTAATTTAAATTTTAGTATATTTTAGAATTTCATTATAATGTGATACATTTAATATATTATGTTTTTAATTATTCATTTTTTAAATTTTTTCAATACTATTACAATTAATGTTTCCATTTATAATATATATATTTTTATTTTATTTTTGAATTTGAACATTTTCTATTATTTTTTTATATATATTTATTTACTATATTTTATTATTTTGAATATTTATTCATAAACTTCAATATATATATATATATCAATATTTTTTTAATGATTTATATTTAATTAATAAAACTTATACATTTTTTAATATTTTTAAAGTGTACTCATTTTTAATTATTCAATTTTACTCATTTTTAATATGAATGTATTTAAGATTATATATCCATTAATAATGTTAAAAATTTATTTGTAAATAAATATTTATAAATAAATAAATTTACAAATGTATATTTACTATATTTATAAGATTATATATTAATAATTAATATAAATAAATAATAATAATTTTTAAATAAGTATTTATAAAATTATAAATAAATAATTATATATATTTAAATAATTATAAAATTATAAAATATTTATTTAAATAATTAAAAATATAAAACCTTTAGAAATGCTAATGTTTTAGTACTAATAAAAGGAATACTTCTCAGTGTTGTTTAGTGTTGATAAAGATCAATCTTTATCGGCACTAAAAGAGCACTATTGAAAGAAATATTTATGTGCGTTAAAACATTAGCGCTGATAAATATGGCTTTTATCAGGGATCTTTTAACACTAATAAATACCCCTTTCATTAATTTTTATCAATTTAGCATCTATAAAAGGGATCCTTATCAGTGCGTTTGAGAATGTGCTCTTAAAAGTATCCTGATCTATTTAAATGAACCCTAATCTCAACTTAGTTTCTCATGATTCTCTAGATCTTGCGGAACAATTCTACTTCTAGTGGGACTCCTCTATGATCCCTTGGATTAATCAAGGAAAGAATCCAATGTATATTATTCACTAAATTTCCTCTATCATTGTTATTATTTTTTTTGTTCAATGTTTTCCATTTTTGTGTTGTTCTTTACCATGATGAACCAAACATATCATCTCCTCGCCACAGAAATACAACAAGTGGTTAAATTTCACATTTTTCGCCTATCAACAATAGTTTTGAAGAAAGGGAATGATGTTTTCATATGGTATGGTCAGTCAACATATTTTTATGTTCCTGTATAGATAAATAAAATTGATTTTCAACCACATGCTAATGAAAAGGTAATGATTTCTTTATAGCATGATCAAATTGAGTTTAGTTAACATTTAATAGGTTAAATCATTTCTCAGAAATGTTATATATATCTGTTAGAATAGACACAAGACTTTAGTGATGAGTAATTGTGTATGGGGTGATGTGCTGACTATAATTGGGAACTATTTGGGCATACTAGGTAAAAAATGTTACAAAGTAGAATCAGAGTGAAACTAGGTATATTGGTACTGATTATATCCAAAAGAAAAAACTTTCTAGAAATAATTATTAATCCATAAATATATACGGATAACATAATTATGATGGATACTTGATTTACCAACTGAATTCTAGGTTTTTGGTTTATTTTTTCCTCGACATGCCTTCTCAAGTTGCATGCCTCTTATTTTGGAGTTGATAGGTAGGAATCACTAAGAATATATGAAATTTTATGTTTTTCTTTGTCTTTATTTAATTTTTTTATAGAATCAATTATATATTTATATTAATAGAAACATGAATAATAAATAAATAGTGCATTATTAAATACATATTAGTTATAATTAGGTTTATATAACTTATTAATTGATTGGGATTATTTAGTAATCCCCTTTATCAATACTATTTGATAGTTATTTCTTACTTATATTAAAAATAATGCTTCTAACATGTTTTAAAATATATTGAATGTATGCCAATACTTATTAAAAAGGAAATAAGTGAGAGAGATGGGTAAGGAGCTCACATTTAATAGAGATTATTTTTTACATATTATTGAAAGATTATTGTTTTTTAGAAGGGAATGATTATGTGAATCTATACATTAATATAGAACATGTAACCACTCTGAACCCTAGATCTCTATAAAAAGGAGCCCATGAATTTCCTCTATACACTAGAACTTATATTGATCCTCATTACCTAGAGGGAATTGTAGATCTACTTCAAGCTATGTGGTATAATTTTAAATGATGAGAACATATAGTATTTTTGGTTCCTCTAATATTTTATCGTAATATATCATAATAATAAATTTATTATTAAATTGAATAGATTTATTTAATTTATAAGAGTAAAAAATTCTTAATCAATATCGTGCATAAGTTAAAAAATTAACCCTTTTATGTCATGTATGTTATTGGAGGGATCATATCATGGATTAAAAAAATATCGGAAATTGGATGGTGATGAATCCATGAGTAGATAGAAGTGATATCGAATGTTGGTCAGGTGATATTCATTTATTCAGGACCATTAGAGTGGTGGTATTCCAATTCCTCTTAAACCGAGGATACGTTTTGAGGGATTCCATCATTATAGGTTCTTAGGACACTTATCCTTATTGCCTCTTCGATGTTTTAGATTTCTATCAACGTGGTTAGTTGGGGTAAAACCCATGGTCCTTTTGAGCTATTCCTTCTAGGAAGGATCATTAGATATGACTGGTAGATTATTTGTGGCTGATTTTTCTATAGATGATGCTCTTTAAAGTTCTTCTATAGTGATAGGTACAATCCTAGTATACTATACTCTTGTAAATGGTCTTAGGACACTATATCATCCTATTATTTATTTGTGAGTATCTTATATTTCATTTGGGATTGCGATTAAATCTTATTAATAATGTTGTTAACATCAATATTATCTATAATTAAAGATATGGAAAAAGAGTAATCAATGTCAATTTTATAAAATAGTTATAGTCACAAGTGGGCATATCTTTCTAAATTAAATGTGAACGTTTCCTTTAAGTCAATGAGTATTGATACACATAGATAGTATGGATGTAATATGTGGTAGATTTATAAATTCATATATTAAAATGGGTATATATAATCATTTTAAATATTTTTATGTCATTATTATGAAATATTTTGATTTTATTTTTCATACGAGACCACTGTGAACTGCATCTCCATATACTGTTGATAAAGATGTATACAATACATAAGAGTCGTAAGCAACATAAATAACCTTTCATAAAAAAAGACCACGGTTTTCACAAATATGTCTATGTATATATGGATTCATTTTGTTAAGATTGATATACAATACAATACCTCCCACTCCGATTGGAATCCCTCTTTAAAACTTTTCTTCCAACCATCATTATGGTTCCAAAGTTTCTTGGTGACACACCTCCGGCTCAGATTTTATTCATTAATCTCCATTGACGTCGCTGCCATGGAATTGAATACCGAATATCCCAAATCACTCTTCAACTATTTCATGCTTTCATCCTCCTCATTTACTACTTCTTAAGAACACAAAAAATGACACTGAAAAATTAATCAAAACATAATGAATGAATTTGTTTTTCTTCATGATATTCATTTTCTTATATGACATAGTTAGTTACCTTTGACAACACTTCATCAAAAAATACTTTTATTTTGGGTGGGGTCACATTAGATCTAATTAGAACGCTGTTGTTAGGCATACTTGGACAAGAATACTACTACGATGAGTGAACTAATGAATATATTTGTGTTCCACATTTTTTTGGAAAAAAAAAATTCCAAAAAAACATTTTGATTCTCTTCCCTTTCACAATTGATAAATTTAAAAGGGTGAAAATATGACTTTCAAAGTTATTCCTCCCACAATGAGAACATCTCTCCAACCATGTTTTTGAATTCATATTTAGGAAATATTCTCTTGGAAAATTGGATAAATGGACTTTTTTCATGATCTCTCATTTTACTCACACAAATACCACAACAAGTTTTTATATCCTCTAAGCCCTGCCAATGAACAAAACATTTTATAGGAAGTGGAAAACAAAAAGTGTTTGGGAGGGGAAGAAATTGACTATGTGGAGAAATCATGTGGATTTGATTTTTCATTCCATTATTTTGGTAATATAATATGTTATAAGACATAATTAAAAATTCATTTAATTTATTTTTGATCTTCGATTGAATCTCAAATTTCATATCCCAAATAATTATTATTTCATTTTGTTACTTGAGACTCATCCCCCATCTCTTATATGTTGTTTGAACTACTTTGAGGAGTATACATACAAAATGATCATCAGTTCATGGTATGTAATGACTTTTGGTTATATTAGTTCATGAAACAAAATTGGATTTCCATAAAACATTGGGGAAAGATATACCACAACAAAATTCAATAGTAACTATTCAGTATGTATGCTAACAATGTAATTTGGAACCACAACAATGGGAGGAAGGATAGTTTGAAAAGGGGAGTCCAGTCCATTATCAAGATATGTATGGAAATAAATTTATGAGTATAGATTAAATAGAGGAAGTGAAGATTAGTTTTACTATAGTATTGAAGTATTATATCTCTATTCCAAATAGTAACAATTTTCACGAAAGATTCATGAAATTGTGGACTATGCGTTGAGTGTATTGTATTATGGTTTTTCAAGAAAATAAAATGTTTTACTACTCCTAAATAAATGTTTTTTTGAACATGGAGATCTTACCAATCCTGAATAATAACAGATTATTGATTTTGAAATTGTATAATTATTAGGGGATTAACAACATATTGCTGAAAAAATCAACAACGATGCAACATCATAGTTTTGAATAAATTTATTGAGGAAATAAGACAGAGTATAAAATTTTAGGGTTGTTGGAATCAACATGGAAAACCAATTTACCCTAACATGTCAACACTCATTATTACTTGGGCTCATAATGAGGATGGGTGTGCTAATTGATATTGAATCATGGAATTGCATCCAACCTGTGATGAGGGAAATTGTTTTGAAAGATATAATGGTAATGTTGTAATATACTTTCTCTATTTTTCTAAAAAATTATATAAAAAAACTTTGATTTAAATTTAATTTTTCATAGAAGAATTACTTTATTTTTGATTATTTCCATAAGAAATTTGTCTTCATGGCCACCGGAAAATCCCATAGAGGATTCCAAACTCTTCTAATGAAGTAAAATCTTAAGGATGCCAAGGGGAAAATATATCTCCACCCACCACTTAGTTATGAACAGAATATAAAGAAGTAAACATGGACTAATTTCATTAATAATCACAATGAGAAAACATTTCAGGTTCATTGAAGTCGATAATATATTATTTGAATTTATTTATTTTATCCATATTGATTCAAAATTGTTTATTTATGAAAGAACAAAAGAGTGATGTAAATAAAGAACATTCATATAAAAATGCATCCCTATGATAATGGAATGATGAAGTATGATTAATTAGAGAAGAAATTGATATTTATTTTAAATAAAAAATAATATATTTATTATTTGATATGGAACAACATATGTTCCTTTTATTATATGAAGACTGATGAATCAAAATCTCAAGCCACTTCCATCACATGTCACGTGCTATGGAAGGAGGCTCATGTAAATAAGCAGGGTAAATTAGTTAATGAAAATATAAAATCAGTGTGGGATTTATGTGTAAGTATGACATAATTGTGATTTGTTATTATTTATAACAATATTACATAAAAATATGTTATTTCCATATTTTTTATATGGTTTAGACACAAGAATTGGAAACAATCGTAAAAAAAAGATACTTTCAGTATCATTAAAGTGTCCTGAAAAATATGGTTGTGTTAGAGGAATAGGTTTTTGAGTCTCTCCTCAATCATATTTCGAGAAGATAAAACCTCATGATGATACATATAATATGGTGAGACAATTGTAGACACAAATAGACTCACAACAAGATATTATTCTGCTGTCTAGTTTAGTAGACCAATGTATAAGAAAGGATCAAAGAGAATTGGTGGTGGGGAAAATATCCACACATGAACCAAACGATCCCACTATATTTGAGGCTAGTCATTCCCAAAAACCACATACCATACCCAAGGTAATCAATTTTTTTATTAATCTTTCCCCTTAATGTGAATCAAAAAACATCCGATAACTTTATATTACTAAAATTATGTAGGGTATAGTTGTATGTGATTTTTATCTATCAACAACCACATACCGCTTTGTTGTGATGGGTATAATGTATAATACCCCCAGAGACCAACTAAATAATTAATACCCTAAAAAAGATCAAGTGATAATTGGGATTAAGGTATTTTATGAGATGACTACTATGTTTTCTATTCCACTTGATGGTCCAGATATTACAACAGACAAAGATGCTATTTGATATTTCATAGCAAGGCTGTATAATCTTATGAAGATACATGGGGTATGCCTTTATCAATTTTTTTTCATATGAAAAACATGTAACAATTTATGATAGAAGTCCTGATGTGAGGAATGATATTGCAGATGGATACAATGATGGAGAAACGGAAGGTCGAATCAAGAAAATATTGTTAATCGACCATGAAAAAAAAGCCATCCGAGAATACCTTCTCCCCACCAATTCCAGAGCAAAATTTATTATTATTGAAACATTATTCATAGACCACATTTAAAGATAAAATTATTTCTTACATTTAATATGAAGAAGAAATATATGGAGATTCTTTGATAGGCAAAATGGGTCTCGAGACAGTAATTGAGAATCTCAATCCTAAATGGTAGGGAATATCACTTATGAATACATGCATAAGGTACATTTTCATAATAAATCTTTCCAAATAATGAGTTAATCTGTTTATTAAATTTAATAACTATTCATATTTTTTATGGACGTTTATATCAAAACAATGTAAATGGAAGAGCATGAGAATACAAATTTGGATTCATTAATGCATGTATCATTTCTATGCCAGAACTAACTTTTAATGAAGAAGTAATTAAGAAGACCAAAGATGAGTTAATCAAAGTGTTTAATAAAATATCATCATTCAAATTACTATTTTCTATGCCTAAAATGAAAATTTAAAACTCTACAATAAAATCTCATAAAATATATTTTAATTTATAAATTACTTAAATGTTTTTAAGACACACTGGAAATTAATAGAATTCAACCAAGACACGCTGAATATTTATTTTTCAGATCCAATGCCTGGATATGAAACCAACCGAACAAACATTCTATGTATTGTGAACAATTAATACACTAAAATCCACATTTTATAGATAAACTTAGAATTAATTTTTTATTCCGTGTTTAGACAAGAATTTTTCTATGATAGGGTGGTCACTCAATACAGGCTTGATCGCGACATAAAGTTAGTATCTAAAGGGATCAATCATTGGGATTAGATAAAACGGAAAAAAAATTAAGGTATATATATAAATTTTTAACTATCAAAATATTTCAAAACTATTTACTTATTTTGGTTAATGTTTCAGTAGCGTTCAAAACAAGATAATGACATCGATTTTGGATATTATCTATGAAAATTTATGGGGGATATCATAAATCATGAATATACCAGCATCCCCCATTAGGTAATTTCTAAATATATTTACCATTTCATTAAATATATTTCATAATCATTTGTTTTTTTATATTTTATCAAAGATATCAAGATTTCCAACAACCTGGTTACTCAAAAGAAGAAATAATGTTTTTTAGAGATGAGTGGGAAGTGTACTTTTTGTAATAATGCCTGTTGAATTTTTTTTGTCAATTAGCCACTAAGTATTTTTTCTAGTACAAGTTATGTACATAAAAAAATATTTTTGGTGTGAATAATTATTATCAAAATTATCATATATTATTTGTGATTTATTTCTCAAGGAGGATGATAATGGAAAAAATAATTTTGTTTATAAGAACTAACCTACAAATAATATAATTTTGGGGAAATCATGGCGGTGGATGTGAATTTATAGGTGGAGGCGATGTTAGAGGTGGAGCCAAAGGTGGGTGTAGATTCGGAGTTGGAGACCAACATGGAGGAGGAGGAAGAGGCAAAGAATAAGGTGGAGACTGAGGTAGAAGAGGATACGAAGCTATGGCTTTCAAAACATAAAATTTTTGGGTAATGAAGTAGAATGAGTATGATGCCAAGATCTTGTTTTATATTTTTTTTTTAAAAAATGAACACAAAAATTTTCACTTAAGATAAGAGTTGTTGTGTTAGTGTTTTATGTGAATTATGGAAATTTTTTCCCCACTTGTTTAAGTGATTTTATATAGAATATTAATCCACATGTATGATCATTTTCTGTTGGAAGCTTCAATTTCACCAATAGTGTGATTGAAGAAACATCTATACAGCTCCAATTTATTAAATTGGTATATAATACAACATAAATGTTTGAATAAATATGTGTGAAATCAACCATCGATGTTAATAGAATTATTAAAGAACTATTAGTGGGAAACAAGCATTGATATATCACAGTCATGGAGGAGGGCTTGTGTCTAAGTGTTTGTTATTAGTTTAAAATTGATATTTTAATACAAAAGATTTAACTCATTGAAAACCATGAAAACAAGATCAGATTTTTTGATAAATTGGGAAAATGATTCACAATTCATTTATGATAAATATGAATCAGTCTGATTTCAAACCCACGCACGATGCCACCTGTATGGCTCAAAGTGCATGTTTCTAGTTCAAAATGAAATTTTACTAAAAAACAAAAGTGGCATACTCAAAAACAATGAAAAATACTCTAATTGTATTGATACTTTAGGAAAAAAAATCTAGGAGTCATTTGGGATATGTAGGAATCAACTGTACCTCAATCAAACCCCCCCAGTGTGATAAGTATGAATCAATGTGCATCTTTTTATTCAAAATTAACATTAATTTTAGTGAAAAAAAGCGACATACTCAAAAATAAAAAAACACATTCATATTATTTGGGTAATTTATGAAAATGATCCATAAGTAATTTTTTATGTGTAGTAATCAATTACACAAAAATTCAATGCATGGCTTAACCAGTATGACTCCAAGTGTCTAATATCAATTTAAAATCGATATTTTAATAAAAAAAATGCACTCATTGAAAATAAAAAAAATTCTTGGATTGTAATGATAATTTAGGATAATGATTCATAATTGTGACATGTATGAATAAAACGCATGTCAAACCCACACATGATGCAACCTGTGTGGCTCAAAGTGCATGTTTCATATTTAAGATGACATTTTAGTAAAAAAACCAAAATGGAACAATCAAAACTGAAAAATGAATTCTTATTATTTTGATAATTTAGGAAAACGATCCATGAGTCCTAATTTACATGTAATAATTAACAACACCTAAATCTGACACACAATGTGACTGGTATGACTCCAAGTGTGTCTTTTTATTCAAAATTAACATTAATTTTTTTGTGAAAAAATGACAGTCTCAAACACAATTAAATTAATTCAGATTGATTTTGTAATTTAGGAAAACATTCCATATGTGATTTTGGTTGTATATAAATCATCTACACCTTAAATTGATGCATGGTGTGACCTATATGACTCCATGTGTCTGTTATGAATTTAAATTTGACATTTTAATAAAAAAAAGTGACTCTCACCGAAAACCAAGAAAACATGATCAGATTGTCTTTATAATTATTGAAAATGATTTATAATTAATTTTTATGGGTATAAATTTTTCTCACGTCAAAATCACACACGATGCAACCTGTATGGATCATAATGCACATTTCTTGTTTAAAATGACATTTTGGTAAAAAACATTAGTGGCGTACTCAAAATCAAGGAAACACATTCTTATGGTTTTGATACTTTCGTAAAATGATCAAAGAGTAATTTTATAGGCGTAGGAATCACCCTCAACTTAATTTGAGACATGGTATCACTAGTATGACTCCAAGTGAATCTTTTTATTCAAAATTTACATTATTTTTAGTGAAAAACCTACTTATATACTAAAAACTATGAAAATTCATTAAAATTGTTTTGTTACATTAGTAAAATGATCCATAATTTATTTTTTACATTTAAAAATCCACCACACCTCAATTCTATGGACTGTGTGACCCGATGACTCCAAGTGTCTGTTATTAGTTTAAAATTGGCATTTTAATACAAAACATTGTTAGTCACTGAAAACAGAGAAAAATTAATCAAATTATATTGATAATTTAGTATAATTATTTTTAATTCATTTTTGACATGTATGAATTATTCTCATGTCAATCCCACATAGGATTCCACATGCAGGAATCAAAGTGGATGTTTCTAGTTTAAAAGGACATTTTTGTAAAAAAACAAGTGGAACACTAAAAACTAAAGAAATTCGTTTGGATTGTTTTGATACTTTAGAATAATTATCCACTAGTAATTTGGGACATTTAAGAATCATCCACAACTCAATTCAATGCACAGTGTGTCTGGTATGACTCCAAGTGTGTCTTTTTATTCAAATCTGACATTAATTTTAGTGAAAAAACAACTAACATACTCAAAACCAAGAAAATGCATTCATATTTTCTTGTTACTTTAGGAAAATGATCTACATGTGATTTTTGACAAGTAGTTGTTAGCCTCACCTCAATCCAATACACGGTGTGGCTGGTATGACTAAATGTGTTCGTTACTAGTTTAAAATTGATATTTTAATTCAAAAAAGTGACACTAACTAAAAAAATGAGAAAAACTGCTTGGATTGTCTTGATAATTTTTTAAGATGATTCATAATTTAATATTTTTTGTTTATGAATTAGTCTCGGGAAAACCCACAAATGATGCCACATGTACGGTTCAAAGTGTGTGTATGCAGTTTAAAATGACATTTTATTAAAAAACATATGCGGCATAATCAAAACCAAGGAAACACATTATTATTATTTTTATAATTTAAGAAAATGATCTATAAGTATTATGGTATTTTTAGGAAGGATACACACCTCAATACGATGGATGAAATGATCAGTATGACTCAAAGTGTCTTTTTTATTCAAAATTAACATTAATTTTAGTGAAAAAACTACTAAAATACTCAAAACTATGAAAAAATTTTGGATTGTTTTTTCACTTTATGAAAATGATCCATATGTAATTTTTGGTTTTTAGGTATTATCCACACATCAATCTAATACATTCTGTGACTGTTAGGACTCCAAGTGGACGTTTTTCTTCAAAACTGACATTAATTTTAGTAAAAAAACAACTAAAATACCCAAAACCAATAAAAAGCATTCAAATTGTATTAGTACTTAACGAAAATGATCCATAAGTCATCTGTGACATGTAGGAATCAGTACCACCTCAATTATACTCATAGTGTGACCTATATGAAACAATGTACACCTGTTTATTAAAAATTTACAATAATTTTAGTAAATAAACAACTGGGATACTCTATAATAGTATTTTTTACTTTTATTTGTGATATAAATTTTATTTAATTTAAATTTTGTATTTGTATATTATTTTGGTAATTGCTGTTATTGTTTCTAGTAATGTTGTGTGTTGTTACATCACAATGCACCAGTTTCTAGTCCTGTAGTTTTCTGTAGCATCAAACTATAGTTTTCACCTATATCAGCTCTACTAAATGCACTGATAAAGATATCCTTTATTATTGATACTACATTAATTGATAAGGATATCCTTTATTGTCACTTTTATTTATATCTATAAAGGAACCCTTTAACAATGCTTGTAGAAGCACCGATATATGAATCATTATCAGTTCTTCTAAAAAGAACTAATATTGGGTCTCTTTATCAACACTAAATAAAAATTATGATAAATGGTGTCTTTTATTAGTTCATTTATTTGTGATGAAAAATTTAACCTTTATTAGCCCTTTTCTTTCACTGATAAAAGACTTTTCATTTGAACCGCGATGAGGTAGTTAGTGTTTTTCTAGCACTGGTAAAGACCTATTATAGTGCAGTTAAAGTCATGTTTTGTAGTATTAAATCCTGTATAGATTCTATATCACCAATTACATAAAACAATTATCATGTTTTTAATATCTATAACATGATATTCACTTCCACTTATATCCTCAATTTACTATGAAACTATTCTATCATAATGTTGAAACACTTTCACATATACAAAGTCAGTAATCTTTCCAAATTCCCTATCATAACACACGTATCATATACCATTAGGAGGGAATCCAAGGAAGATACCATAAACAAATCTTTGGTTTATCTTCCTCAAATTATCACATTTGACTTTGATAATACCGAGGCATTCAAACACCCTACAGGATTTCACTCTCAGGGTCAGTTTTTTATACATCTCATGTGGTGCCATATTTGATTTTGTCCTATAAAATCATTAATTATGAATGTAAATTATTTCTTCAATATATATTCTACCAAATAATCAAGTATTACAATGTTCAATCACTATGGAATGGGCTTATATGTTTCCATAGAATATTGACATAGAAAGCCTGGAACATTGGGTGAATCTTTCTAATGTTAAATTTATAAATAATTTAAATTTAATCCGAAGAGATATTACCTCACACTGGGATATTTCTTAGCTAATGATGTTGATCATCCAAATCACTATTTGGATAATAATCATCGTATTTTAGGGAACCAATGTAGATCCCCTCAAGTGGGGATCCACATGTGGTCATTTGATAACCAAACAACACCGATGGAATGTGAGGTTCTAGTGAGATATAATACTTTTCTTATGTTGTTCATCATGACTTATTCAAGTTCCTTTATAATTGAAGGTTTTCTATAGTTCTTTTTATTCTTTAGAAGATAATAGAAGTATTATAGTGTGAAATAAATTATTCACAATGATTCTCCACTCTCGATTAACCCTATACAATAGAAATAAAAATTTGTTTATAGAGTTAGGGTTTAGGTTAAAATATTATTTAATTTCACAATGAACCTAAAATAAAATAACAAACCTTATCTAGCCCCATGATATATAATAATAATAATATTATTATTTTATGGGATTTGCTATTTGTCATAACAATTAATATTATTTTACCATCTTGTAAATTAATATTTATCACCAAACATGATCATGTCCTGCTCATTCTCCTTGTAATTTATCAAATAACTGAATAAATATTTATTAAATATTCAATTAATAAAATATAAATATTTTATTCACATTTTTTAGAATAAATATTTATTAATTATTCATGAAATTAAATAAATTATATATTAGTAAATACATAATTATTTATTATCTTGTGAAAATTTGAGATCAATAAATCCTGAATAAAATTACTCCTCGGTATTGTGAAAAAATAATTATTCATAATTAAATTCAAAAATAGTTTAATTGAGACTTACATAAACACTTATTATGTGATAGTATAATAATATTTTTCATTTAATATAGGATGGCTTTCCTAATGTCCAAGATTATTATGTAGAAAAAGCTCAGGGTAACCCAAATAATTAATTTAATGTGTCAAAATCAAACAACAACGCATGAATGCTTACTATGTAATATTATCCCAAATCATAATATCTAATCTAGTAAGTCATAAAAACATGTTATCAACATATGTAATTGATATGTCTTTCATTGAATATTTGAGATAAAATCATCATTACCCCCGGGAAATGAGATTTAACGAAATAGTTCATTTCAAACAAAGGTTAAAGACCTCAACTTATTTAAATATAAAAGGAATAATTCCTTATTCAACTTATTTATTAATAATATATCATTCCTTATGAACCTAACATCTCTACTTCCCAATAACATATGACATGATATTTTTATTCAGCACATGAAATTATGAAACCCATGAAAATAATGAATAATAATCTTAAAGTCTATGTACAATTACACATGGTCTTATATTGGAATATCTAATGATCCATAAACATGCTTACTTCCAACAAGAAGATATATTCTCATAATTTTCCATCTTGGAAATTACCAAAGGTGAAATTCCATAGAAGAAGTATCATATGCTTACGAGTACTCACACATGATAGTTAATATTTTATTTGTCCCGTAATAGTATGTTATCTAACCATATTACTAAATTTAAGAATATCATCATGGAAGTTTAAGGTTCTCATCATATTAGGGAACTGTTATGACCATATCAATATGATAAATACTCTAGGACACTATTACATTAATTTCATGAAGAAACATGAAATAATATAATAATATGTTTTATTAATATTAAAATCTTTGAATATTTATATAATTGAAAGTACAAATAGTTGGATCTAGAACACCAATTCAAACAAACTCCCCTTGACTATATCCATTTGCCTACAAATTTTAGTCCACTTGACCTCACACAATGATCATGTTTCAAATGAGTTAAGGATTTAGTCAAGGGGTCTAACACATTGTCTTCTATAGATATTATTCTCATAGAGATGTTACCCATTTGAAAAATATTCCCCAAGAGATGATACTTTCGAATTATCTACTTTATACAATAATGTGACCTTTTATCCTTTGAAAGATCCACTACTGTAATATTATAAGAATGAAATGTGATAAGATCATTACTTATAGGTATCAATTCAATCTCTTGGATGAAGTTAAATATCTAAACTACTTCTTTAGTTTCCTCAGAATCCATAAGATGCATATAATCTTTTGTAAAATTTGTGAACATAACTTACATTGTGTTCTCCCATCTCATAGTACCCCCCTTAAGAGTGATGATGTATCCCAACTGTGATTTAAGACCATCTTGATTTGTTTGGAAACTATAATATGTATATTCCATGATGACTCGTTCCTAATCTCTTCCATTGATGAGAATCATATCATTTGTACACCTCAGATAATTAAGGATATTCTTGACTTCCATCCAATGATGATCACCTGGGTCATATTTATATATTCCCACAACACTTAAGGGGCATACAACATCTATCCTAGTACATAGTATAATAATCATAATTTTCCCAATCACTAATGTGTATAGAGTGCTCTCCATCCCATATCTCTCCTCATGTTCTTTAGGAAACATTTTATTGGAAAGGATAATTCCATGTGACATTAGAAAAAATACCCTCTTGGATTACTCCATAATTAATCTCTTTATTATCTTGTCAATATATATACTATGACTTAGACCAAGGATCCTCTTGGATCTATCAGGATGGATCTTGATCCTAAAAATATATGCTGCTTCACCTAAGTCCTTATTGGAAAAGAATGTGTTTTACCATGTTTAAATAGACGGTAATATTGTTATTCTTTTCTAATAAGTCGTATGTCATCAACAAAAACTATTAGGAAAATGACCACACTCCCAATAAATTTTTTATAGAAACAAGGATACCATTCCTTCTTTATAAAACAAAATTACTTTATGGATTTATCAAACTGAATGTCCCATGACATGGATGATTTATTTAGTCCATAAATAAGTATTTGTAATTTTCATACATTGTTATCAGACTTTGGAGTCACAAATTCATTCATTTGTGTCATATAGACATCTTCTTTATGGATATCAATAAATAAGGCTATTTTTAAATACATTTTCTAAATCTCACATTCATGTAAATTTTTAATGGAATGGAGACTACTAATGGATTTTAACATATAAAATGGTGAAAAGGCTACATTATAGTCCATTCCAGAACACTGTTTAAATCCTTCTACAACTAGTCTTTTCTTATATGTACATACTTGTCCATCCATGTCCAGTTTCTTTTTTAATACGCATTAAAAAGAAGAATATATTTACATCCACATGAGAATAAAAAAAATCTAGAATTGGTTATGGTACATGGAATCTATTTCAATATTTATAACTTCATTCCCCTTGTAATCATCTATGAGACTTAATAATTCTGTATATTTTTCAAAATCATAATTATCAACTAATAACGAGTCACCATACATGGTCTCTAGAATAAATATCTCTTTGGTTCTTTAATCTCCTCTATACTCCTACAAAACAATTATGTGTCCAACATTTATTTTTTTCCATAGGCATTGTGGAATCTGATCTTATTCCAACTCTTGTATACCTTGTTCCGAAATTTCATAAAATCCTCTCTCTCTCCCACAAATAACATTTTGATATGTTCTACCTTTGATGTTATACAACATGTATTTCCATTATTAACATTTTTTATAAAGGGTTGTATATATAATTTCCCCTTATTTCCTAATGGTATGTTATAGAGGTATACATTATGACTTATGGTGCAATTTGTTTCTGAAATAATCCTTTATAAACACTTCAAATTCCCACACTTCTATGTATGAAAACATGGATTTCTATCCACTCTACAATTGGTATAGAATACCATACCCCACTTTATTTTCCACTTGGTTTAGTATTTATACTAATGTCTATAAAAAATATCCCAAAAAGGATAATGGAAGACTCAAATGACTCATCATTGATATCACCATGTCCAATAGGGTGTGGATCCTCCTTTCACTTACAACATTAAATTTTGGTCTATAAAGAGGTTTGTGTTAGGATAGAATCACAAAAATCCCACAAATAATCAATGAATTCATGAGTACCCACACCATGGTTCAAATGGAAATGGCCAGCACAAATGGTTATGAACTAATTGAAGAATATCTTTATCCCTTTCATAATTTCTACTAAATAGGTATTTAGTCATTTCTCCTTGAAAACATTTATGAAACACACCATGTAGTTTTAGTTCAATGGAATTAAAATATCTATCTTGGTGTAATTTTTTCAAATGATTTTAATTTACATTACATAGATGGTGATTTCATAGTTTATGTGGTATGGGTAATAAGAGTTAGTTTCATTATATCTTTCTATTAATTATTTTTCATAATCCAACATATAATGTCAATTATTTAATATTGAAGTCCCAAATGATTGAATAAACATTGAGGGGGGGGGGGGGGGGGTGATTCAGTTGTTAACATTTTATTAGTTTCAATATTTTATAAACTTAAACCCAACAAAAAATTAAACTTGATTACCTTATCATATTTTATTAAATACTCATGCATGAAAAAGATGCAAAGAAATTAAATCACACAAGATATACAAAGTTGGACATAGCGTGAGAACCTACATCCTTTCCATATCCACTTTTGTATGACTATTGAAATTCATAATGATGAATAAGTGAATAAAGATTGTGACAATTATCTTTAAATACCATCTATCTCCTAAAAATATTTATTATACCGAGTCTAATTAGTTTAAAAAAATTTTCTCACAAAAATGATCCATAAAAAGAGTATAGAGACTTTGTTGAATCTAATCCTCAAAAATCCATAAGTCCAATGGTCCTCAGCCTAATGAGATCTCTTATTGGAAAAAACTTCTGAAATGAAGTCTGCTGCACTTCTACATATTTTTAGATGCGAAAAACTGAAAAGTATATATGTAAGATTCTTCTATTTTTAGGTGAAGTTGAATAGGTAAAGGATAGAGACTAAAATGTTTTTACTACTAACCTGGATTGCACAAACCAAAATTTTATGTCCATTTAAACTTGATATTTGAACAATTAAAAAATTCTCATCTCTTTTGGTATCTTCTCAAAACGTATTTAATGCTCCCAAACATCTTCTCAAAATCTCAAAAAAGGATAAAAATGTTTTTTCTATAAAACATAGTTTGTTAGAAAATATTCAGTTTGATGGAAATTCTTTAGTTTAGTCTGATTGAATTCCTTCCTCACCTCAGCCCAATGGAACATCCACAGCTCAGTTTGATTGAATTTCATCCTCATCTTAGTACAATTGACATTATTAAATAGACCAGTTTGATTTAATTGCTTCCTTATCTCAGTCTTATGGAACTTCATATGCTCGATTCGATTGAATTTATTCCTCATCTCAATTAAATGGACTTCCTTAGCTCGATCTTATTTTTTTCTTCCTCATCTCAGTCTGATAGAATTTCCCAAACTTAGTATAAGTGACATTCTTCTTCAGCTTAGTCTAATGGAACATCCTTACCTCAGAACAATTTAAATTCTTTCAAAAACAAAATATGGGGTATATGTATCAGCATCATTCCGATTTACTAGTTTTTTTAACTCATTTTACAAACTTTTTCTTGGTTCATGAATTCTTCATGATATTTCAAAGAAATTAAATAATATTAAATCAACATTAGATTTGTTTTGGAAATTATAAAACATCCCAACTTTATAAAATTTATAACTTTACAACATTATTCTTTCTTATAAATTCAACAATTTCATATTTTCAAACAAAACAATTTTCAAAATCTATTCCACTTCATACCAATGGAACATCTGAGAAAGACTTTTTAAAACATTAATTTTTTTTATTTCATAGAGATATGGAGTCTAGTAGACTGATTCTGAAGCATTGTGTCTGATTACAAAAACTTTTCAAAGAAATTTCTTCATTCATATTCATGTATAATTATTAATAAAAAAATTTCTAAACATCTAGCCAAACATATTTCACTTGATTGAAAAAATAATTATTTTACAAAAAATATTATTTATGAATAAATAAATAACTTTTTAAAAACAAAAGTTTCACAAGGGATATTTAACCCCCCTTCTATTTAATGAAATTTTTTTAACGCATCTTTTAACTAAAAATTTTATAAACACTCATATTTTTTCATAAATTATATTTTTAATAGTTACCAAAAGTTTTCCCTTCTCAAATGAGAGTGCCCTAACACCACACTACTGGATAAAGTATTTTTTTGAATAAATTCCATCCCTAAATGATGAGATAATTTTTTCCCTTTCATGATAAAATTCCCCCACTTTTATCCTTTCCTATAAATTTTAGTTTTCTTTACCCCATTTTATAATAACCACGAATTACGATTCATTTAATAAAGAAAATTACATATCTTTCTGTTGGAGGATATAATTGTGTATATTCCCTCCATTTTAAATATAATCTAATGCATAGTGAGGGGATTTTTTAATGTGTTTGGGATTGATTTTATAGATATTGAACATGTATTTGTTGCCTTAATTCCATAAATCATTCATTGGACATTAATTTTTTGAAGATATTAACAATGTAATAATTCATTGATAAATATTCTAGTAAAACATCTCGAACAACAATATTCAATTTTATTGTTTGAAATAATATATCATTGTGTTTTTTTCATGAATGTTGGATATTAGTTTTAGAAAGATCAATTGAAATCTGATTATCATAAATAATCTTCAATGGTTTAGAAACTTCCACTTTTAAATCATCTATCTAAAATTTCATTTACTACATCTGAGTGAAAGCCTGATTAATGACAACATATTCTAATTCCTCTATATTCAATGCTACTAAACTATGTTTATTAATATTCCATCTTACACAACATTATCCCAAGAAAAATGTTCATCTAGAAGCTGATTTTATTTCATTACAATCTCTATCCCAATCAAAATCAGAGCTACCATGAAAGTTCACATCACAACTTATTTTGTATAATAATCCATGTGATGTTATTACTTTAACATATCTCATAATTTTCATTTCCTCATATATATGAGACACTTTAGAATCACTCTAATATCTAACCCACAAAGTTATAGTATAAAAAATAGCTGGTCTTGATGTTCTGAGATAAAATAAATTTCTATCAGTTTCCAAAAAACATTATCATTTGCACCATTTCTAGATTCATATTTAATCATCATCTTCCAAAATAAAATAGGATTAGAAAATTATTTTGATTCATCTTTTCCAAAATTCATTAATAATTCCATGACATAATTTTCTTGAAATTGGAAAATATATTTTTCCTTTTTTTAATATGAAAACATAGGAAAAAAGATAATTCTCCTAAAATTGTCTTCTAAAAGTTTTTCTTCATCTCTTCAAAATCTGTTTTACAAATATCCTTTCTATACCAAATAAATTATATCATCTATATACATAATTAAAATCAAGGTGATGGATCTAAATTACTTTACATGCAAGTTTCTATAATCTTACCCCTTAGAAAAATTTAAAATTCTAAAACTGTTGTAATTTTTAGAATACCATGAACATGGGGATTATTTCAATACCTACAAATCCTTCTCCAATTTAAAAAATTTTCTTTCATATTTTTCATGGTTAAAACCACAAGGCTTCTCAATGTAAAATTCTTCTTCAATATCACCATTTAGAAAGGATAAATTTACATCAATATATAATAAATTTTATATTCTACTGTTTAACAACATCGAGATATATTATAATAGTTTATAATCCTTAAACTAGGGAAAATGTTTCATCAAAATCCACCCCACCCACCTGTGTATTTAATTTTCAAATAAGTCTTTCTTTCTTTCTAGAAACATCTCCATATTCATTCCGCTAGTTTCTTTAAACCCATATTGTTCAGATATTTTTTTTTATTTTCTCATTGTGGAACATGTTCCCAAGTGTTTTCCCCCAATATTATCTACACCTTAATTTATATCATTTACCCATTCTTTGTGCTCAATATCTTCTAAAACTTATTCAAGTTCAACTTTTTATATGAGTCAAGTTTGGTTTTCGAATCTATACATTCTTCTTATTTAAAATAAAGATTTCTTTTTTCCAAATAATATTTCAAGTTTCAACATGTTTCGATAAAGGATGAAATTTTAAAGTTTCTCTTATAGCATCACTTTTCTCATCACATGATTCTTAAGAATATTGAAAATTTTATTTTGACCCACTTACAATATTTTTATAAATATTCATTTTGTCTTCCTCAATATTCTCAACTAATTTAGTAAATAAGATTTTATTTTCAATAAATTTCACATATTATGAATCAAATAACTTATATAAATGATCTTTCAATATTTGTAACTTTTTATATTGGGTGATTATCCATTGAAAACACCATCTTCATTTTTTACATCAAATTTCCCAAGATATGAATTTTTTCTTTTTAGTAAACTGGGAATTCCAAAAACCATATAGTATTTCAATGAAGGTTTATTTTCATACCACATTTCATAGGAATTAATCTTGTATTCTAGCCCCAAAAAACATTAACTTTGTATACATACATCATTACTAACATATATACTCTAATATAACTTTTAATGTTTGTATTTTTCTAACATGCTTCCTCGCATTTCCACCAAACTTGTATTGTTCCTTTATGCTAATTCATTTTATTGTGGGGGTGCATGATGAATTATACTAATGTTTTATTACATTATATATTAGATAATATTCAATTTCATTTCATGTGAATTCTATTCCATTATATGTTATAAAATTCTTTATATAAACCCCCATTTCTCACTCAACTTATTTTTTTAAAACATAAAAGTTTTCTATAATGATTTCCTTGTGCTTCATAAACATGGTGTTGGTAATGAAAGTGAAATAATAAATTAAAGTGATAAAGTTAAAAAAGATATTTTTTGATTGATGTCTCTTTATCCCACTTAAATAAGAATGAATATGTTTAAGAAGCTTGGTAGACTAAATGTAATCTTTTTTGTGACTTTTATTCGTAATTTTCTCTTTCTAATAAGTTACCCAAACATATTCGTATCTTTATTTCAATTCTATAAAAGTTAAAATATTATAAAATTCCGAATGTTTTTTAAGATTTTAAACCCAAGGTGGCTATGTCATTGGTTCCACAACTTATTCTCATCTTCATCATTTAGATAGCATGACTTGTTAAGTTCTCCAATATGAAAACTATTTCTACATGTTCTTTCTCCTTTTGTAATAATTTTTACATCATTAATAATTCTTCTAATACATGTATATTTTCTAAAAAAACCTTTTCCATCATTAAAAGGTTTATTCACACTAATTATTTTGTTTTTGAATCCATCAACAGAGAACACTTCTTTTGATTTATGTTTTTCAAGTTCGATATGAGTTGTTATTATTCCTCTAATTTTTTAATGATATTTCATTTCCAAAAGTAACTGCTCCCACATAATAATTTTAAAAATGTTTTAGTATTTTTATATCACTTATCATGTTTTAAGAGTAACCACTATGAATTGTACATGATTTCTTCTCTTTTACATGTTTTCAAAGTAGTCTCAACAAAAAAGATCATTCCTAAAATTTATTCTTTTTATAATTATTTTCATTTATACTAAAGGAAACCTGTTTTGGAAGGAGTTTAATATATTGTTTTGACATTATAACCATATTGGTAACAAATACCACATACAACTTTTAGATATTCAATTTTTTCCATTAGATTTTTTATAACATATTGAGTTTTTACTTTTCCAATATTATGAGTTTTAGGAAAATGACTCATTCTTATTCCATTATTGCTTCCAATATGTTAAAATTTTATTCTTGGAAGTGACAAGATATGAAGAATATTATATAATCTATTTCCATATATTCCACATCACAAAAAAACCATCAAATCTATATTTTATATTAATGTAAAATCATTCTCTTTAGAAACGTTTTTGGGGTTGATAAATGTGAAATATGTTTTTAGTGGGTGAGGATTTTACATGATTCTTGATTTGAAATTTCTCATAAAATATAAGAGCCTAAAATTTTATTCCAAAGCTTTTATGATGTTTTAAATCATATTTGTTAATGTAATTTCAGCCTCAATATGTTTCCATTTAGAACTTATAACTTCCTCTTCCTTTGCTTCCATCTTATTAATGACATATTCAACCATATTTTTTTATTCATCAATTCTATTTCTGTAATGTAATATCTTTTAAATATATTATTTTTCTTTTTTGAAAACATATTTTCACCTTGTTAAATATTTACACTATGATTCTTTATCATTATGATTTATTTTTTAAGAGATCTATTTTTCTCAAGATATGCCACAAGTTCTTTTCTAAGATGATATTCCCTATAAGATTCTTCACCTCATTAGTTTTCACTATATAAGAAGTATTCTATTTTCTAAACTTCTGAATTAAATTTTTAAACCTTTAAAAAACATTAATCTTCCGAATAATTTATTTTAGTTGAGTTTGATTTATCTTTCCTACTCAATATACTTCTATTGTCCCTGTAAGCTTCTTCTTATATTTTTTGGATGACTTTTCATCTTTAAAACATTTATTCCACTTCTTCCATTGAGGGTTTCCATCAGAATTTATTGATATCCACCAAATTTCTTCTTAGAACTATTCCTATAAAATTACCTAATTATACCACACACAAAACAACTAAGATTATGTTTTCCTCGGTTGTTTCCTCTTTCTATTTTATAATTCTTGGAAATAAAAAGCATGATTTTATTATTCAACTCACCATCCTCTTTATCTTTTAAAGAACAAGAATCTACATCTTCAACATCTTGAATTTTCATCTTTCTCATAGCTTTAAAATCCATTTCATCTTTCATAATCTTATTGAACACTAGATATTTTCTAATTTTATAATCAATAAGAAAGTTACACATTCTATCAAGAGATAAATCATATTTATCTTTGTAAAGATGAAATTTTAGAATAAAATCTACCTAAAAACTTTCTCATGAGTTTCTTTACAGTTAAAAAATATTCCAAGAAATATATGAAACCTATGATGTTTCAAAAAACTTAACTTACCCTAGTGAATTATTCATAAATAGTTTCTTCATCTCTCATTCCAATTTTTTCAAACTTACTATGTCAATTTTTTATATTTTCTTCCTTCACTTTAGTATTTTCTTCGAAAAATACATTCTATATTATACCAAATTATATTTAAAATATTGAGACCCATCACCTTCATATACCTTTTTTTGATAGAGACATAAGGATAGTATTTCATACCATTCCACCAACATCAATGTTTATATTGTAAGAAAATTTTATTGGAGAATCTTTATCATTTGGTGGAATTTTTTTAGAAACATAAAAACCTCCAGTCTAGGAGATAAAAGTTATGGAATGATCCTTATCTTCCAACCATAATAATATTTTCCAAAAAATATAATAATTCCTATAATATTTATAGAATTAATATTATCCATGATATGGATTCAATATGGGAAGTTTTTTATAACACCAATTAAAAGTCCAAAGGATCAAATTACTACTGAGAAGGGTTGGGTGGGTGGGGGGCTGTATCAGTTTTTAACATTTTATAAGTTTATAACTTTTAGAAACTTAACCCATGGAGATTTTTAATGTTCAATACCTTATTATATTTCATTATATACTCATACATGAAAAATGAGGAAAGAATTTAAAGAGAGAAATATTTATATGGTTCTACATCAGTGTGAGAACCTATATTCTAATCATAATCCCTCCCGTGGTTCTATGAAAATTCATCATAATGACGAAATTAATGAAACATGGGACAAAAACCATTAAACACATTATATATACGAATATGAATGATTATACAAACTCCTATTAGTTAACAATTTTTTTCTTTAAAAATGAGACACAAAAAATGTATAGTGACTTGGTTCAAACTACTCCAAAAAAATCCTTGGTTCTGATGACCCTAAGTTCGATGGTCCGTTGTATAATGAACCTAGACTAAATAAATCAGTGTGATTTACTTTATATGAAATAGTACCTGTCACAATTCTATTCAAACTTAGGCTGATCTTCTTTAGTTATATTTTCTCTATCAGATAATCTGAACAAACTTCAGTCTGATATTTTGACAAGATGTCTGTCCTAAATAAATTCTAACATGAACTCTACAACACTTCCACATATGTGAAAAACTAAATAGTATGTATATACTGTGTATCTATTTATATGAATCCTAAAATAGTTAAATGTAGGAAACAAATTTTTTTCCCACTAACAAAAATTTAAAAAAACCTGAATTTCATGTACATTTGAACTACGTCTTTGACCACTAAAAACCTTGTCATCTCTTTTGGTATCTTCTCAAAATGTCTTTCATTCTCGAGAATATATTGTTGAAAACTCATAGAAATATATGGAATGATTTTCTAGAAAACTCAATTTATTATAAATACTTAATCTAAGGAAACATCCTCAGTTCATCCTGATTGAATTTTTTCTTCATCTCAGTCCATTAAAAGTTCCTCATCTTAGTCATTTTGAGATTTCTCCTCTTCCAAGTCTTATTGAATTTATTCCTCAGATCAATTTGATGGAACTTCCTTAGCCCAGTCTGAATGAAGTTCATCATCATCTATGTTTGATTTATTTTCTTCTTCTTCTCATTCAAATGGAAATTCAAAAACACAGTGTAATTGAATTTCTTCCTCAGTTCAATCCGATTGAACTTACTCAGCTCATTCTGATTGAAATTATTATTTATCTCAATTTTGTGGAACTTCCTTAGCTCATTTTGATTCACTTTATTTCTTATCACAGTTTGATAAAATTGATTAATATATTTTGATTTAATTTCTTTTAGAAAATGAATTTGGTGTATAGACGTTAGCATCCTTCTAGTGTACTATTTTTTTCAACTCCATATACTTACTTGTGCTTTCACTATGAATTATTCATGAAATTTCCGATAGTTGAAGGAATAAAAATGCATCATCCAATTTATTTTGGAAATTTTAAAACTTATTAAATTTCATAAGTCACAAACTTTAGAACATTATTCTTTCTCAGCATCATAGAAACTTCTGAAATTCTAACTTTTTTTAGAAGATCTTCCACTTCATTCCAATTGATCATCCAATAAGTTCATTTTAAAATCATCAAACTTTCATCATTATGAAAAAAGATGATTATGGTAGTCTAATTCTAAAGCCATTTGTCTAATCAAAAAAACTTTTCAAATGACTTCAATTATTAGAATTGAAATTTAATTCTCAGAAAAAAACGTTCTAAACATCTTTCCAGACACCATTCAACTAAAATTCAGAAAATATTTTTTTAAATAGTGTTTTTAATAAATTAAAATTTTTTATAAAAACATAGATATCCCTAAGAATATTCAAATATTCCATACCAAAATATATGATTTCTTTATCGAATAAATTAATTTTATTATAAATTCATAATAGAATCCATATGAATCAATTCTGGATACATAAATAATATTATTCAAAACTGAAGTCATATAATTAAAATATTTTACTACCAAGATCATTATCCTTATCAACATAATATGGTAGTCCCCAATCACATAATTACAAGACTATAACTACTAACTTTTCATAGATCTACCTCCCCTCGATAAATATTCTATAATCCACTTTGTTCCTATATTTGAATACATACGTCAGTACCAAATTTAATATATAATACCTAATTTATAGAAAAATATAAATTTCACTTGAAAAAAAGTGCACCTAAAGCTCCACGTTTATTCTTTTCCTATGTGTAATTTTTATTCCAATTTCACTTCTTGTATGTGAAAAAATAATATCAAGTTCCTTTACTACACCCTTGATCATTCTCTTCCTTGAAGGATGTTATAATAGATCTTTGGACTTAGATATTTTTACATGACCATTCCTTTTAATTAATATATATATATTTATAGAGTTATTTTGATACTTGGTCTCTTTATCATCTTGGTGAAGTGATCTGAGAAGAATAGGAAGACACTTATCTATTCTATTCATATTGAAATTTATAAAATATAGAGTTTTTTTGAAGATGTGATGAAAGATTGATTTTGAATGTATTAGTCCTAGATGGTAGACCATCTAAAATGTAAAATTGGATATCTCAAGAGATTTCAATATAGGTCTCTCTTAATATATACCATAGAGATGATGGATCATGCTATAATAATCCATGTCTCCATGAGAATTCATAAGTTAAGTAGACATGGATGAAAGTTTTAATACCTAAATTTAAATCACACAACTAAAGTGTTAATAATAGAAATAGAACTCTTAATTTATTTCCCCTTTTTATCCAGATCATGTTGTGAGGATTCTATCATATAAGATATTTTATGGTGCAAGACAAACCGTAGGCATCTGAACCATTACATGAAGTTACTACCTTTAGAGAGATTGTATTTCTCTATAATTGGGAACAAAGATAATGTAGATTATGAACATGAAATTATTATACAATTATAAAAGATAATATTATTACTAATTCAATTTATTAATTTTTTTGTGAAAGTTAATGAATTATAATTTATTAAGAATCCCATTATTTTATCTAGATCCCACAACCCTCACCATTGGACATGAAATGTATTGTGGAAAAGACACATATTCTACATCTCATAATCCATGTGTGGGATTAATCAATTAATCAAAGGTATTTAGGTAGAAAGGTATTTACCAACCACAAGCTTATAACTCCTTGATCCGTTGAGTGGATTCTCCAATCTATAAATTCAGACATGGATTTTCAAAAAACATTCTTCTAAGTTACATAAAACCTATTGTGGTCTACTTATCTTGATGTAAATATGTTATGTCAACCTAAAAATCTCATAATAATTCCATAATAAAAGTAATTTTCCCAACATGGTATGGTCAAACACTTAGTTTTATAGTTTTTATTCCTAATCAAGTAATGGAAGGCCTGGTCTGAATTATTATTAAATTGATTGATTTTAGTTTTTATACCCAAAAATTAATTTTTATTAATTTACATGTATTTTTAATATTAATTGGATTTTAATTTATTAATTAACCATGTTTATATGAAACAATTATTCATAATTCATTTATTTAAGGTCCATATTTTCATATTAGTCCATTTATTTATGTTATCACACCATTACATCCCTAAAATAAATCATGTATTAGAAATAAATAAATCGAATAAATAAATAAATGACCTGATCATGCGATTATCTAATGGTTTAATTATTGAGAAGATAATAAATCAACCTATGAACCTGGGAGAAAACTCCTTATTCTATTTGAGGTTCGAGCTACAACATTCCACCTATCTACCAGTGTAAAACCCAATTTAGATTTATCTCAATTTTCCCTTGATTCACCACTATGCACCTTGGGATACTACATTTATTACATATGTTTATAACTCACACATGAGTGAGTTGAACTAAAGGATTGGTTAAAGGTAATTACATAAAAAACCATGCACACAGAGGTCTTACATAATAAAATATGGACAGTTGATTCATGGGCCTTCATATTTAATTTAATAATAAATAATTGCTTACCCATACAATAAAATTAAATTTAAATAAAACCAACACATACATAGGCCTGGTCAAAGATCATGATCTGTCATTAATATGTAATGATTACATAAAAACACAATGGATAACATTCAATTAAATTCATTCTTTATAATTATGATAAACACCCTTATATTAATTAGTTAATTAAATAATTTATTAATTATTTTCATCTTAGTAACCATATGAATTCTCTTGTAGATGACCATCATAAATTCATTCAGGGAAAATCCAACTATAGAATCAATAATTACAATAAATTAATCGAGAAGTTATTAATTCTTCAGAAAATTATTGCATAAACAAACACATTTGGTTTTAATAGTGAAATTAGTTTTCAATGTTGAAATAAATTATTTTAAGATAATTTTATTCTGTCCTTTATATAGAGACTAAAAAATTGTACATATGGAATACACACCACCTTCCTCATTTATTTTGTATTCGGGATAAACTTTTGGGGCCTCGTCCTGTATCCGAGTCTAATTACAGGAAATGTACTAACCAGCCACACGCGTTTTCTTCCACATTTTTGTATTTTCATAACTTTCTAATTAACATGGCATGTTATTTGCATATGGAACCACAAAACATGTACTCTGGATACCAATTGTGTGTTCCACAATTAATGTGTTTGCGTAACCTACCAATTAACTTGGCGCTTTCTTTTGATAAGGGAAATTAATGTGTTATATTCCATTTATAGTGGATACAAACCGTGTGTATTATTGTTTATACAGGCTATCAGTCTCACGTAGTTAGAAAATGTGTATTTTACCATATGTTTACTATGAATTTAATACTTAAATTTATTAGAATACATGAAATATATGTTTGTTACATGCCACATAATCTGATAAATGATGTCACAAATTGGTTCGGTCAACACATGGTGTACAATAAATTCACCATGTTTAATAGCTTCTTGGTTTATCTTGTATCCCATGACATATCCAGGTGTAGCTAACTTGGGTAAAAATAATATAATCTAGTTACACACCATATAACCCAATCAAAAAGAAACAAATTTTGTAACCACATGACTATATCATTGATAATTCTCCATCATTTCTTAGATTTAATAAAATATTAATATTGAATAATGAATATAGCATCCGAAGTTTTTGAACTGGATGTAATTTCAAAAGAAAAATAAATTTCCGATTTATTGGGTAGGCTGATCTCTAAACCAATATTTGAGATGAAAATATGATCATTAGAAAAACTATTTCTATATGTTTTTAAAAGCCTAATAGGATTCTCAGTTTCTCTATTCAGTTTTGGGAGCATCGGGCTACAAAATGTTTTTCTCAGGAGAAACAGATATGGGCACACAATTGGATAAAAACTATGCGAACCCCTAGGTGAAACTGTCCAACCACGTATGGGGTGTCACATAGTTTGTTAAACAATGATCCTAAGGCTACATGAACATGTAGATGGTTTACAAAAAGTTTCATAGGATCGCACATGAACTATACACAGTTTGAAAAATAATTTTCATAGCCAAGCTGGGGGGATGATCCTTCAGATAGTATCACCACATATTTGGTGCACATTTATCCAAGCCATTGTCCAAACCATCTGACACTTAAAATTTGAAAAAAAACCATTTTTAACCTTCTTTGTTTAAGTGTTTTGACCCCAATATCACCCTTTATTTTATTCGAGTAGCTCCTGTGCATGCACCCCTCCTCTTCCTCTTCCCATAGTGGGTTCTCCCTTTGATTCTCTTAGAATAATGTATTGTTCATCATGTTATTTATCCCATGCTATGTATATTAATCATTATACATCATATATTTGTTTTCCTTCTATTTCTATTCAATTATCATGGGAGCTAATTCACCCCATTAAAAGGGTGTTTGTTTATTATTTTTATTTCTCTCGAACTAGCTCAAATCAAAGCTCGATAATTGAACAGTTAATCTTTCTGAGCATGCGGAAGTCATTATCATGATTTTCTCTTATTTTCTCACCATTTTATAAAATATTTTGTTGAGATATGCACCTGATTTTATGCACGTTTCCCTTAAAATGTGAAAATAATTATGTATACCCTAGTTCCTTAAAGTAATTGTTTGTTGTGCATTTAATTTCATTGTTATATGTCTCTCACATCAACTTGAAACACCCATTTTTAGTGATTTTATTAATTAAAAAAGATATGTGATTCATCAAAGAAATTAAATTACCCCTTTAAAGATTTTTATTAAATATTATATTTACAAAACTATTCCCATGATTTAATCACCTTATGGGTTAATGTGAATCTTTTTTATAAGGATAATGACTAATTCAAATTAAATATTTTTTCTAAAAAACATGCTCTATTTTATAACAAAACAACATATTATGTGAAATTTATTACCTAATACAAATGGTTAATTAAAAGAAAATATTAAAATTAAGAAATTTTAGGGACCTTCACATGGTGTTCAAAATTTACTTATAATTGAGTTGATATGGAATGATAATGCACATGGCCTTATTTATTTATTTTATTTAAATTATATTCACTGATTCCTAATGAATCATATTTTAAATGGGATGAATGATTTTTCATATTTATTGTTATATAATTAAAATAATTATGAAAATAAAGGTATACTGCTCCTTGAGTGATATCATTTCCCTTTTTACGAAACACCTTTTTTTAGATATCATAAGGATTGTGAGACTACCTTATACTAGATTAATACATAGGGAACATAGATAGGGTTGTGGAAATAATGATTCAAATTACCTTGGCCAAGGATGTTATTCATGAATTTTTACATCACTTAGGTCACTGGGCATGATATTTCAGGCCCCCTTGATTAGGAGGTTGGGTTTGACTGATATCATTATTTATCATGATGCTATGTAAGGCATCTTATATTACTTATAATACTCAGCATGGTGTCCTATATTACTTATGAAACTTTTCTTGGAGTCTTATATTGATTATGATCCTCAGGAATGGATCCCTTCGTTATTCCATTTGACATATGGTCATAGAGACCCTTAATTTAAAATATGAACTCCTGTAATTATACAGGATACTTGAGTTATGCCTTGGGTCCTACCTTGTAATACATATCAATATATATATCATTATATGTTATTATTTATATAACACTCACTCACACAAACACACACACACACACATATACATTTTCATACATATTATACATACATATACCTATATACATGGTGGAACATACTCCAAGGTATTTTTTCTTAAGCTGAAGCATGGTTGGCCGGCCAGGTGTCCCTTAAGGAACCTGAGCTTGACTTATTTACATTTATTCATTCACTATAATATTAATATATCTACACACTAATTGAAATTATATTCAAAGTATATATAGAATTAGACACCACTGGTGGTGTCCTACTTATTTTATCAATCACCCTTTTTGGGCTTCCTTTTAGTACCCGAATAGACTTCATTAATGTAGTTTATGGATCGTGGTTTTATACTGGAGTTGTTACTCTTGTACATGAGATTTTAGAAACAATTGACTAAAAAAAAGTTATGGATTCTCAGGGAGATATACTTTGAAGATTTTATTCATTCATTGTGTAAGGTTTATGTATAACCTATGGTATGTATTATTCCAGGTATATTTTAGCATCATATGGATATGCATGGTTTTATTTTTGGAAATATCCATTTTATTCATTTATTATAAATTTACAGTTTTATTTTATTCTTTTAACCAACATTTATATTGATTAAACTATTCATTTAATTATTATATACTACTCTTCTACTCTAACCATGATTGTATTGTCTCCCCAAAAAACTATCATTAGACGCTTTCTTCTAGTCATCAACCTCTGGAATATGGGGAGGCATGCTTGAGGCTAGGTGGTGACTGAATTAGGGCACTGTTGAAATGGATCTCTGGTTGAGATCTTATGAAGTGGTTTTAGATCCTATTTTACATTATCTTAATATTTTAGTATAGTAAACACGATACAAAGAATGTTTTAGTTCTTAGAAAATAGTTGTTTTTAGGAGCGAATAACCCATGTAAGGGGAAAATAAATGTGTTCTGGGATTTGGTTGTGGTTCAGGATGTTCTTCAACAAAGTTTATTATTTATTCACATTGGGTGGTTGATGTAATTTCCCAGGGTGTAAGAACCCAGATATTCATTTTAGGTATGGATCTTGATTTCGAGAGTTATTGACAAAAAGAGGAGTTATTGGAAATGTTATAAGTACACGCTGTGTACTTAGGTGTACACGTTGTGTACCAGGTTGCCGCAGTCATCCATGTACTAGTCGTGTAATTGCCGAGACATGGACATGTGGGGCGACCTAGAGACTGACTAAATCAAGGACTAGTTGAGGAATATACATGTCAAGTATATTAAATGAACATGCCATGTACTATTTCTTTTAATTGTTTATTCCAAACAGGGTTGCATCAAATCCCCAGATTCATTTTCATCTAGCCTTATTTCATCCAAAAGTGACCTGGAGTGACATATCTTCTCTAAATGGCTGTTTCTCTATCCAACATCCGATTTGATCTCTGGCAGGTGTGTTAGAATTACCTCGGTGATTTATTCCTTATTTTAGAGACCCTCATCCTGATTACTCTTATTTTCTATGTTATTCATGGTTGAATGTTTTTATGTTTTTTTTTATCTACATCATTCTACAATGATTTAAGGGACAACATTTGAGAGTGTTCTTTATACAACATCTAGGTAGGTGGGTTGTTTCCTTACATTCTTTGTTTTTGAGTCTATATGCCAAAGAGATGATTTCCATGGCTTCAGGTATTTCATATCAAGGGAATTGGTCCTTATTTTAACCGCCTTAGATTTATTGTTTAATTAAGGTTTTGTTAATGTGATATTATGTGAAATTACATGTTCAAGGAACACCCCATGGGGGAGTTTCCTTGTTTGAATGTTTAGGGATGTTAGGTCTAGGTTTCCTATGAGGCATACTTTGTTTCCATACCTTTCTTGATTAGATGGAACTGATTTTCTTTTGTTGTATGTTAAATTCATATGATTTTCATTGAAATTGATTAGCCATATAGTAGTTGAGATTAATTTTGGATGCTTGATATCATATATGCACGATTAAATTGAACATGGCTATGAGAACATAGTGTAGTTAGATCACAAGGTGAATTTACATTTAGTGCTTCCTTAGAGTGTCTATAATGAATGTAAATGTAAACTGTGTGTTTAGTTACTTTTGTGTACTCCTAGTTAATTTTATAAATTTCCATAATTTCTTTCTATATATACTCACTGATAGTTAGGCACAGATCTTGTGGTTGTTTCTGACTGGGATTCCACTCACACCCTATTTGGGTCATGTTTTTGGACCCAATCAGACTATTTTGTCTCAAGTATAGATAAGGAAATTTTCTCTTCCTCATGTGGTACTTGATTATTGTGGAGATGGAGAGCATGGGACCAAGCTGAGTCTTGTGATGCTACAAGAGTTTACATATTTTCTTTTGTACATTGGTTTAGTACCATGTTCCAATCATTATGACATTTTTGGATGCTTTCCTAGACATATGTGACATGCATCATTTATATACGTGCTCCAGTTGTTTACTTACTATCAGTCTTTCTCTATTACATTGTTGTTTGGTATTTTGATTCCATTACTATTTATTATTTGTCATTCCACTGTGCAAGCTCTACCAATGAGGGAATATTTTACCCACTATCCCACCCAAGGAACTTGCTTCTAGTGGGAAGCCTCTAGCATTCTGGGAAATTCAAATGAGGCGATGTGACCACCGGGTACGGGGCGCCTTTGGGTGGCACCTGGAATAAGGAGATTACAAAGTGGTATCGAAGTATTTTCTTTTATTCGTTGTCTTACTGTTTGGAGCCTAGAGACATGGATAAGAAGGAATGCGTAGTTGGTAATAAGATGTGCCCAAGAGTAGCTAACTCGTGAACTGGGAAAAGACAAATTATCTCGATTATTGCAATTTTTCAGGTTTTTTAATTGTTACAGTTGATTTGATTTCACCATTAGGTGATTCACATGATTATTTATATTATGATTTATATTTTTGAGGTTTTATTTCTGCTACAACCTAATGAGATGAGGGTATTCCATCTCATGCATCATATATGCACTTGATAGGGATCACATGTCATGTATTCCTGTTATGCCATTGAGGAAGAATTACTAACTGCATGATTTTGTGATAGATTTTGTTCTATGTATGCATGTTTTAGTGATAGATTACATGATATAATACCTAATATTTTGATAGGTTATTGGAAAATCAATGTTTGGTTTGAATAGGGTCCATGCTTTAGTCCTTGAAGTGTTATGGGCCCGCATGTATCAGAATTTGGTGGATCATATTGAACATTAACTGAATTTTTCTATGATAGAACATGAATACACTTCCATGATTTCATTCATGGGGAGTATAACACCCAACAAATCAAAATTTGGAACCTTAATGATTGTTTTAGTGTTTTTATGGGGTTCTAGAGTTGTTTATGAGAATTACTATCTAGAAAAAACCAGAATACACGGTGTGTGAGGATAAATACATGCCAGGAATCATTCTATTCAGGAAGAAAATGTTTTTCGTAAATACATGCCATGTAAATTTTCTATATTCCATGTAGTTTTTAACTGTGTGACTAACTGTGTTAGATGAGACAGAGGGTTGAAGAAATATGGTAGAACATGTCGTGTACTAGGAGTACACTCTATGCCAAAGAGAGAAAGTATCTGGCCATGTAACTATAGACATGGGATGATAAAAATTCAGTTGTACACGCCGTGTATCCTTATTACATGGAATGTAGAGTCGGCCGTGTCTCCAACCATGTGGCGAATGACATGGTTAGTTGGAACTTATGGGTTACATGTCGTGTATAGGGTGAACATGCCATGTAGTGTTACCCAGGAAAGAACAGTGTGTTTAGCCATGTACATGCACTCTAAAAGGGGGAAATGATTCAATTACACTCCATGCCATAGGAGGAACATGCAGTGTGTATGGGTGTTACACATCAAAGGTTGGAAGAGGAACACATCCATGTTGAAACCCAAGGGAACACGCTGTGTGGGGGGTATACACACCGTGTAACCCTGTTTTGAAAAACATGAATGATTTTCTTTATCTGTTCCATTTTTCAATTCTATGTTGTTGTTTCCTTAATCATGTGCTAATGTGTGAGATGGAACTTGAAGAGTCATGAAACCTGGACGCCCTTCTTTTGTACACCAAATTTGGGTATATGATCAAAAATAAGAAATGGTAGAACACGTACTACAAATAGATCCTACCGTTGTGCGTATCCTAGAACCAACTGTCATTCTGGATAAAGGTGTCGGGGCACAGTTCCTAAAAGGTTTCATGAGGATGACATAAACATTACAGGGAGAACCACATCCTGCCCTGTCTATGGCAGAGTTGATGTGGGGTTTTCAGTAGTAGAATCCCCCCACTTTTTTAGGGGATGGAGGACCTTAGGCTACAGATTCATGGTTAAAAACCTTGCTGTCTATCTTTGAGAATCTGGAGACACCTATTGGGAGGAGGGTGAATCTCACGTCATACATTGTAACGACCCAAAGATATTCAATGGAAATTACCTTCTTATACTTATGTCATAAAATAACATGAAAACACAACATAATGTACTACTAAGTGATAAGTTACCTTTAAACATAAGTTTTTCACTTCTGTGTTTGGAATTTCGAAAATTCGACATACACGGTTGTGCTCACGATGATTTTTGGAGTCTAATGAAACAAAATTAATTTTTGGTGAATAGTGACCTACCCTTATGAATAGTAACATACCTTTATGAATAGTATTATTACCCTTATGAATAGTAAATCATCGAACATAAGAGTAACATTACCTATGAATAATGAAATAAAATTTAGACATCTTAGAATGTGATAATTTGACCTTAGTAAATGTTTTGGTATTTTGTAAGTCATAAATAATTAATTATAATAAATTAATTAATTTAAAAGAAAATTTATTTCCCTAAAATGTATTCATAAATTATTTAATCAATTTCTTATAGTTTTTAGATAATTTTATAAGACCCGACGTAATTTTTGAAAGCACTATAAAATCAGTTTTAATCTTAAAAACTATTTTTAAAGTAAATTATGATTTTAATTAAATATTAAATTAATAATATTTGGAGAATTATTTTTAAAAAATGGAATTATTTTTTGGATTCTTCACGTTGAAAAATTTTTTGGGTAAATTTTTGGGATTTTTCTGAGATACTTGAATTTTTGATGAATATTAGAATCTGATAATTTACAATAAATGCTAAATAATGGATTAATTGAGTCATCGATGATGCTCTGCTGATGTAAGCCCACTTGGTTCAGGATCAAATGATAAAATTACTATTCTTGGTCATTCCAGACTCACTATTCCTTGTTTTAGGGGAAATTAATAAACTAATGAATTTTTTATTAAGGAAACCCCTCTCCCCTCCACTATAAAAGCCACCCTTCACACCCTCATTTCCTCACACCTCTCAAGATCCCATACTTCCCTAAACTCTGCACAAACACCTTCCCTAGACCCTCCCCCACGTCCAAGAGCTGATGGTCTCATCAAAATTCCAATATTTGGCCCTTAAGGTGGTTCTCAAGAGAAGGATTCAAGAGGTAATTTCTCACCATCTTCTCCTTTAATTTACTTTCAAGTTCAAGTTCATTTCTTGATCTCTCCCCACATATCATCATCCAAATGGTATTTTAACTCCATTATTATACATTTAATTTAATTTTATGATTCTAATGGGATATTATATCATCCAACCTCCGTTCCCTCTTCCTTTTTATTTTATTAAAGAGAACGTTGTTCGTGAGGTGTTAATTTATCACCTTCAAGAACGACATGCTTTCTTCTTCCATTTATAACTTCATATCTGGTCATGAAACCATTTTTATGGTTGAACCAAAATAATGTATATGTATTATGTCCTATTTAATGTTCTGGAAATAATCTATGGCCATATTACTATGTGATAAGTTAAAACAAGTTCGTTGTGATCGAAAAACCGCCCAAAGTCACCCAAATAACCATCATTTAATTCTTATCTAATGATTCATCCACATGGATCTAATATAATTCATTATAAGATCATTAAATCTCCTTTAATATCATTAGTGACATGTTATATAATTTCTGGATGTTTACCCATGTTCTACCCAAACTTCAATTTATGAATACAAGTGAACCATCCAAGAAAAACCATAAAAACGAACATTCCCGAACAATGTTTTTAAACTCTATAAGTCATCCAAAGGAACATAAAATGATATAATGAAACCAGAATGAACCCTATTAATCTATAAAAGGTTTTTGAATTTCTAATTAGTAAATATAATGTCATTATACATGACATTAAAGAGAAGGAATCATGCAGATACAAGGTAAGGGGAAATCTCGAACCCAATTTTCTTCCTTCGGGTTCTCCCTCTTTCAATACATTTTTGATATGGTTACTCCTTAAAGATAATTTTTTCATCATTGTCATTAAATTTATGGGATATACATGTTTTTCACTAGTTTTTATTTCCAACAAAATGTTTTCCAAAAGAACTCTTCTTTTAAGAACACCCCTTTTACTTCTCACTCAATGTGGACGGTTCTTGTAACCTGTATGTTATTCCCTCATTCTTTTGGGAACCCAAAGATTATGAATGTATTATTATGAGATGAAACCCATTCATTACCATGTTTTAGTTATGTTCATTATTGATATATGTTCTATCTGGCATGCATGTTAATGATAATGTTATGATGTGACTGATGCACCCAGAATTCTATAGCGCAATATGAATGTTTCAATGTGACGGGTGCGCCTGGAATTATACAGCACTCCAATACATTGGTTAAAGAGATGAATATAATGAGTAGATGTGAAATTATGTGTGAAAAAGATTCTAGCTTTATTCACAAGTTTGTGTGGTAGTTAACCACTAAGACATGATGTTTCATTTTTATGCATTGCCACATTTCAAGTCTTTTATTTATGCTCCTCTCATGTTCATGATCTTTTGCCTATGTTATGAATATGCTAACCACATGCTATATTTTTATTATCTATCCTCTTAATGGTCTTCTATCTAACCCCTTTTTATGTATATCCTCAGGTGGCTACATGTACTAAGGAGAGTACAAGAGCCAATTAGAATCTAGAGAAGAAGAAATTAAATAAATGTTTAAGCTTGATGTTGTAATTGTTTTGTACGGTCCTAGTTTTCCCAAGACACTAAAACTTTGGAACCTATATGTGTAATACTATTATGTTGTTTATCTTTGAAATGATGTAATAGTAATGTAAGAAAAGGCCATGATGCTATATTTGGTATCAGAGGAAAGGTTTAGATAATTTGGGAATTAGGATTAGTGAAACCTAGAGAAAACCTATAGCACAAGACTAAGTAGAAATATGCACACAAGAATATTTACATAGGGATCCCATATGTTATGTTTTTGGTATAAATTGTTGAAATTAATAAGTTATTCATGACTTGTTCACTTATGTTTTGTTCTAACCTTTTCTATTTTAGAAAATGGGGGGAACCAGGAGAAATCAAGCCAACAACTCGTGCGAGGGCCAATGAAATGATTGCCTGAACGATATCCCCAATGATTTGGGAGGTGGATTTCAAAACGTCATGGTAATGATTACCCAATTATCTCTAGTTATGAACAATAACCATAATAATGGGGAACTTCCTCCTTCACTAAAGAGGGATCAATTGGCTATCGAATGTTTTATGCGACAATGACCACCAAAGTTTTGTTGATCTTCTGATCCACTAGTTGCGGAATAGTGGGTCCACTCCATGGAGTAGATCTTTTCTGTGCATCACTGTTCTGAGAAAGATAAGGTGACTCTAGCATTTTATCGTCTAGATAGAGAATCCAATCAATGGTGGGCTTTGATTAATAACACCAAGCCAAGGGAGGAAATTGAAGAGAAGAAATGGGAAGACTTTAAGATAATGTTTCTAAATAAGTATTTCCCACGAAATCTTCGCATGATGATGGAGAGAGAATTCATAGAGCTCATAAAAAAAGGAGGAGAATCTGTGACAACCTATGAAGCGAATTTCCCAAGGCTTGAAAAGTACGCTTCGGGTTTTTTTATCTACAATGATAGAAAAATTGATAGATTCTTTAGTGGATTAAAACCACACCTTCGAAAGGCTCTCGTAATTCGAGACTTTGGGAGTTATGAAGAAGTTGTTCGGTGTGCTCTCAAAGTGGATATGGAGTTTGGAGAATGGTTCCATGGTTATGGTGATAATAAATGAAATATGGAGTTTCAAGCTGGTGGATCTAATGACAGAGGTGGGAAGAAAAATCAACGTCCCACATGCAAAAAATGTGGGAAGTTGCACCATGGGAAGTGCCTCAAAGGGACGGGGAAATACTTCAAGTGTGGGAAAAAAGGAAACCATGCCCAATAGAGTCTAAAAGACATCAAAAGGAAGGAGAATGTAGCCGATGAAAGGAGAGAACCAATCATGGTTCAATTCTACAACTATAAGGAGCCAGGGAAATATGAAAACCAGTGCACTAAACCTCGAGTTCTCAAGGGTAATCAACGTCAGCAACCACCAAATCCAAAGAAAAAAGGGATAGATTATTCCCTCACAACTGCAGAGGTGGAGCATGATAATGAATTTTTACAAGTTACACTTCCTATTCACTCAAGAATGGAAAAAGTATTATTTTATTCTGGTTCTACGCATTACTTTATATCTTGTAAGTTTGCTAGAACTATATAATCGAATCCCTGAAAACTTGAAGTAGAGATATCTGTAAAAACACCAAGTGGTGAAATAATTGAGACACAAGTGTTTGACTCTTCTCATATTGGCGTCTGTGGGAAGATTATTCCAGAAAATCTTGTAATACTTCTCTTGGTAGAATCTGACGCTATAATGGGAATGGATTGGCTCTCGTTATATAGATCACATATCAACTGTCGGGAAAATGAAATATCTTTTCATATTCTGAACAATCCCATGCTCATCTACAAATGAAAGTAAGATCATAAATCTACTTTGAAAAATCCTTCAATGGTGTGGGTGTTGATTCCCTATGAAGAAGCATACCTCGCCCAAATGGTTGAGTCTAAGGAAATTTCCAACCTTGACGAAATGCCCATCGTGAGGGAATACAGAGATTTATTTCCCGAAGACTTACCCAGAATTCCCCCGGATCGTGAGGTAGAGTTCTTAGTTGAACTCATACCTAGAGATACTCTTATCTCGAAGTGTCCCTATAGGATGGACCCTATCGAACTGGAGGAGTTAAAGAAGCAGCTGTATGTGCATCTGGACAAAGGGTTCATATTCCCTAGTGCATTACCTTGGGGTGCGCCAGTGCTCTTTGTGAATAAGAGGGATGCAACAATGCAGATGTGTATCAAATATCAGGAACTCAAAAAGATCACTATAAAGAACAAGTATCCTCTCCCAAGGATTGATGAATTGTTCGACCAGTTAAGAGGAGATAAATACTTCTCAAAGGTGGATCTTTGTTCTCAATGTCATCAAGTAAAGGTGAAGAAGAAAGATATTCAGAATACTGCCTTCTGTAAAAGGTATAGGCATTATGAGTTTTTGGTGATGCCCTTCGGACTTACTAATTCCCCTGAAATCTTCATGAATTTGATGAATAAGGTCTTTAGACATTACATCAACAAATTTGTGGTAGTTTTTATCAATGATATTCTCATCTACTCCAAGAGCAAGGAGGAACATGAAGAACATCTAAGACTTGTGTTGGTGACATTGAGAAAGGAGAAGTTGTATTCCAAGTTCATCAAGTGTGACTTTTGGATAAATCAAGTCACATTCTTGGGACATGTGATTACAAGTGAGGGAATTTCTGTGGATCCTTTAAAGACAAAGGCGATTGATGAATGGCCTAGTCCCTCTAGTGTCATAGAAATCCATAGTTTTCTTGGATTAGCTGGGTACTAACGACGTTTTGTGAGAAACTTCTCACGTTTGTCAAGCATGCAAACTATGTTAACAAGGAAAGGGGTAAAGTATATCTGGATAGAAGAATGTGAGGGAAGCTTCAAAGAGCTAAAGATAAGGCTGATCACTGCACTTGTACTGACACTATCGAATAGTGGAGAATGTTTTGTGATATACAATGATGCTTTTAAGAAAGGCTTGGGTGGTGTACTCATTAAAAATGACAATGTGATATCCTATTCCTCGCGACAGTTAAAGATCCATGAGCAGAACTACCCGACGCATGATCTAGAGCGGGTAACAGTTATTTTTTCCTTAAAAATATGGCGACACTACCTTTATATCGAGAAGTGTGGCATATACATCGACCACAAGAGCCTAAAGTATATATTCTCACAAAAGGATCTCAAAATGCATCAAAGGAGATGCTTAGAGATAAGCAAGGATTATGATTTCTATATCCACTATCATCCTAGAAAGGTGAACAAGGTAACTGATGCTCTATGTAGAAAAGAACCTGCTACTCTATCCATGCTATGGATTGGGAAAGACCCTATCTTCTTGGATATGAAAAGAATGTATTTGGAAATCATACGGCCAGGGGATACATCCAACCTTTCCCAAATGATTGAGAAACCATCCATCCAATAGAATATTAAGGAAGCACAAAGGGATGATGTAAAGACAAAAAATAGGGTGAATGCAGTAAAGGAAGGGAAGTTGCAAGAGTTCCATATCAACGGTGATGGTGTGATTCGGGTTGGAATGCGGCTTTGTGTGCCTTCATCACCAAGGATAAATAAAGAGCTATTGGACAATGTACATATCTCAACATTCTCTATCCATACTGGGAGTACCAAGATGTACCGTGATCTCTGAGAACACTTCTGGTGGGATAACATGAAGAAGGAGATTGCAGAATATATATCGAAGTTCTTGGTATGTCAGAAAGTTAAAGCTGAGTGAAACAAGTCCAAAGGTATGATTCAGCCATTTCCTATACCCATGTGGAAATGGGAAAATGTTACTATGGACATTGTCACGGGTCTCCCGAAGACGTCAAAGGGAAATAATGCGATATGGGTTGTGGTTGACCCAATCACCAAGACTACCCATTTTACCTCTATTCGGGAAGATCTCTCTCTTGAAAAACTTGCAAAGATATATGTGAAGGATGTGGTGACACTGCATGGTGTTCCAATCTCAATTTTCTATGATCATGATCCATGGTTCACGTCTAAATTTTGGAGAATCCTTAAACATGATTTGAGTACTAAATTAAATTTTAGTACGACCTATCACCCCCAAACTGAGGGCCAATCTGAAAGGACTATTCAGACACTTGAAGATATGATAAGAGCCTTCTCTCTAGAATTCAAAGGTGGATGGGATCAGCATCTCCCATTGGTTGAGTTCTCATACAACAATAGCTTCCACTCGAGTATCTAGATGGGTCCATATGAAGCTATGTATGGAAAGTGTTAGGACCAATAGGGGACTATATACCCTGAGAGGGGGGGGGTGAATCAGGGTATGGATATTCTTTTTCAATGTTCTTTCTGCCCCACTGGATCTTGACCTCTTTGTTACAAGGGTCACTTTGTTTGCACTTGTGTGGTTACTGTCATCACTTGTCTCCTTTACCTGATGATGATGCTTTGAATGCAATGTAGGGAAGTAAGCAGGTAGACACATAGATTTTTACTTGGTTCACCACTAAGGGCTACGTCCAAGGAGCATACGCCGACAAGTTGCCGGTTCATACCAAATTCCACTAGACTTCACTAGCTATGGATTACAATGTTCGGGCTAGATCACTTCTATGCCCAGGATCACTGCCTATACAAGGTTTAGGGTCAGCTCACTACTTTCCCAAGGGTCACTCCCTATTTCTCTCTCTCTGTCTCACTTCCGGTGGAGAGGATCACCTTCTTCCTCTTCCTAAGCTCACTACTCTTGGAAGGGAATCCAATCACAGTTTATAGACCTGTAGGTCTCTTCATTTGCATGAATACATGCATCCTTAAGTGTTGATGGATGCTCTGTTATAGTCCAACTTTCATCCACTGATGAATATCACTTTGCCTCTGAACACTGGGCAATTCCTTTTGGAAACACCTTCGCAAAGCACTCAACTTCGCTAGGCTCCCAATTTCGCAAAGCTCAACAAGCCTTTGCGAAGCTCCTTCCTTTTCGCGAAGCTCTCTCGTGAAGCTCTCTCGCGAATCTCAACTCACCAAGCTCACCTCGTTGCAAAGAAACTTCTCTCCCAAAGCTCACTGATCCAGCGTGGAGCACACAACTTTCGCTTAGCTACAATAGCCGCCGCGAAGCACCTCTTTCGCGATGCACAATGGCTCCACGAACCACCTTTGCAAAATGAGAGCAAATGATCTTCTCTGAAAAATCTCTCTGCTTCATTCGAAGTGGTCGGCCTCTATTTATAGGCGATTCCACCGACCCTCGTCCCTTCTGAATGAAGTCAACGCCACGTCATCTCAAATCGCGATGCTCCAAAGTTTCCGCCGGAATTCTGTCAAATTCGCGAAGCTCCACGACAATTTTTCGTTCGCGGAGCTTGACGTAGTCGCGAAGAATCACCATCAACATACCTTCGCGTCTTCGCCACGAAGATCCCTCACGAAGCCCAACATTCCTTCGCGCCTTCGCCGCGAATCTCCCTCGCAAATCCCTTTACCACCGTGATGCGCTTCACCCTCTTCCGTTCGCGAAGCTTGACGTAATCGCGAAGCATCACCGCCTCCATTCTTCTGGTCCTCACAATTTTCAAACCATGCATCCTATCTTCGCAAAATTCATGACTTTGCCATATGAAATTATGATCTTCATGGAAATCCACTTTTCGCGATGCTCACCAAACTCCAAATTTTGGACCCCAAAAATTTGGCAAACACAGGGAAACGACGCCACCTTGTACTGCTCTTTTGTACCGCCTCCAGATCCTCCTTTCCTTTGTCATCATTCTTTGTCAACAAGTATTGTCAAAAACTTCTTGGGAACTCAACAATTCTCTATGGAAACCTGCTTTGTCAACAAACACAATCAGCCCAAAAATACTGCAATGTTACCTTGATGGATTTTTGCCCAACAATCTCCCCCTTTGGGTTTGTTGACAACTCTTCACAACTCTGCTCAGAAAGATTTTCTGCACATTGATACCTCACTGAGTCTTCTTCCAGCCGCTACCACCATTCGCCTCTTGCGATTCTGATAGCATTCAAGGATTTACTTAACACGTACTCTAAGCCCACATGAGCAATGCTCGGCGTGAGAAACAAGAGTAGTATGAAAAGTTCATCAATGAATCACTTCATGTCAGACCCCAATTGTCGATTACACCATGATACCAATTCTTAAATTGATACCAATTGTTGAACCACACTAATACCAATTGGTTAATTCTTAAGTTAATACCAATTGATGATAGCTGGACACCGTCTCACACCATTCCAACACCACTGTTCTACTTTTATCACGATCCTCAGCTGTCGTGATTTCTTTGCTTTGATCGATCACTTCTAGCATCGTCAGATTTCATACTCTCCCCCTTTCTCATTGCTCCCCCTTTCTGGATGCTCCACCTATCAGCTTCTCCCTGTATCTTTCAGGATTTCTCAAATAGCCACACTGTCTCCCAATCAATATTTTCTCCCCTTTAACAAACACTATTTTCTCCCCCTTTGTCAACGAACCCAAAGGTTACTCCTTTCTAGTCTGTAACATAGTAGAGAACACATATCACAGTAGGGAAAAACACATCATAACTCGGAGAGAGGGGGGTGGGTCCACATCCACACTCTTTCAAGTGCGGGGAATCGACTGAACTCCCAGAGCCAGTCGATGCCTTTCAAATTCTTCTTTGGGTAAGGCCTTTGTCAGAATGTCTGCAACTTGTAGCTCTGTAGGCACATACTCCAACTTCACGATTCCCTACTCAACCTTGTCCTTGATAAAATGATACTTAATCTCAATGTGCTTTGTCCTTGAATGATGGACGGGATTTTTTCTAAGATTTATATCACTTGAGTTGTCGCACTGGATTCCGATCGGAGACTTCACTTCAACTCCCATATCTTCAAGCTGCTGCTTCATCCACAATAACTGTGTGCATGCTTGAGTGGCCGCAATATACTCATCTTTTGCGGTGCTCAATGAAATTCAATCTTGCTTCTTGATAAGCCAAGAAATACACAAGACACCAAGATAGAAAGCACCACCTGGCATTGATTTCCTATCATCCGCTGAACCGGCCCAGTCTGCATCAGTATAGCCCAATAACTCTGTCTGAGATTTATCAGTATATGTCAAGACGAAATCCACTGTGCCCTGGATATACCAAAGTATTCTTTTCACTGCAAGCATGTGGCTTTCCTTGGGATTGCTCTGATATCTCGCTGCTTGGCATGTGGTGAAAACAATATCAGGCCTTGTTGCGGTTAAGTACAACAGACTTCCAATTATTTTTCTTGTATTCTGTGATATTAACTGCCTTTCCATCCTCATCTTTAGATAATTTCATCCGGGTAGCCACCGGAGTCTTCATCTCCTTGAAATTTTCCATTCCAAACCTTCTCAGGACCACCTTGGCATATTTTGATTGAGAAATGAATGTGTCATTCCTGCCTTGTGTAACGCTAAAAACCAAGCTTCTTCAAATACTGATATATCCTTCAGTACAATGCTCTTGGTGATTGTTTCAGCCCATATAACGCCTTCTTCTGCCTGCAAACTTTGTTCTCATTCTCATGAATGAGAAAACCATCTGGATGCTCAATATACACCTCTTCTTCCAGAAATCCATTTAGAAATGTAGTCTTTACAGCCATCTGGAACTCTTTGAACTTTCTTTGCCCTGCAATGGCTAGGAATAATCTGATTGTCTCCTGCCTTGCAATCGGTGAAAATGTCTCAACACCATATATTCCCTCTTTCTGTGAGTCTCCTTTGCACATCAATCATGATTTGTTCTGAATCACTATGCCATATTCATTCATCTTGTCTTAATAGACCCATTTAGTCTAAATGACGTTTTTATCTGCTTGCCTCGAAACAATCTCCCACATCTGGTTCTTCGCAATCTGATCAAGCATTTTATTCATAGCATGAACCCAGTTTTCAACGTCAGCTGCATCAGCAAAGCATTTCAGCTCTACTTGAGGTAGGAAAGATGTCTGCTACAGTGACTTCATTATTCGTGTTTGAACAGGAGCTGCCTGATCACCAATGATATTTTGTCTATCAATTTCAGCTCAGCTCTTTGGATTTCTTGTAAGCACAAACTAGACACTTTCGTGTTCATCATCAGTGTCTTTTTCGGAATCATTATCAGCCACTTCTTCTCTCACTGTGTTACTTACTTCCTCATCACTTTCATCAAGAATTTGTTCACTGACTCATTTTTCAGTGGCATCATTCCATTCAACTACTTGTCGCATTTTCTTGGTATCCTGAAAACAGTCAGCTGATACCACAATGTTAGATCAAAATAAATAAGCATGAAATGCTTGATCATTGCTGCTACTCCCACAGTATGTCTTATCTCGATAGACAACACCTGAGATGGGTCATCCAATTATTTCCTTGACGGATCTGGAATTTGATTTTGTTATTAAATGCTCCCCCTTTGTTATGCAACACTTCCTGGGGTTAGACCCACAAACATCAGTCCACTCATGCATCATTTATTCTCATCTTCCACCTGTGTGATTTATGCCAATCTAGCACTCATCATTGAGTCATTAACCAAATCTCTAAGCCTACTGAGTTGGAACTCAGTGTAGGAAACAAGAGACAAAGTTAACAACACAATCACATTCTATTGTGCTGTGTTTCTCTCTTTCTTCTTCAACTCTAGTACCTGATTTGAATCAATTGAAACTCTAGAGCATATCATTTCTCCACTTCGCATCCTTAGATGCCACTTCCCCTTGGATTATATCTCCCTAAAACCTGAAACACACGGATCATCAGTTAATAGAATTTATATACATAGGGAGAGGGGTTGTTTCTCGAATCCTCAAAACAAGGATAGTGGTTGATCCTGACGGGTCAACCCTTTGATTTTTTCATGGAGGGAATCACACTCCTTTCTTGATTCCTATAGCTGCCTAGCCAACTTCAACTGTTTTGGCTATATGACTAGGCATTCATTGCCTATATTCTGAGCCTTTTTCTGATATGTAGATTTGGTAGGCTTGACCTTTCTCACCGCTTGGGGTATAAAACTGCTAGTACACATTTCCTTCTTTGAGGTTCTACCAAAATTCCATTATCCTTGATTATTTCTCTGAGTAGGAACCTCTCTGTTTGGCATCTTCCCTTTCTTCTTCTCCCATCTTAGGGGTCTTACTCTTTCCTTCACTTCTCTCTGAGAAACACGACATGTGGATTTTTTGATGCATTCTTTGTTTATATTTCTTTTATCAGATGTCTGAGTCACCACACTCTTTTTCACTGGTGGTAAGTCCTCCATTGAATGTGCACTCTTCTTATTCATAGCTGTAGTGTTTCCTCCCTTTTTCTTCCATATTTTTTCATGTTCATTCTTAGAGAGCGGTTGTGAGTGTGACTGATACACTTTTTTTTCAGCTCCTTGTGATTATCCAGGAACCCTAACCTTATTCTTCAACATACCACTTTCTCTCCAAGTGTACGCTTTCTCATTATACACCACTGGAGTTGAGAATATCCTTTGGAGTTCTTTTTGCTTTCCTGCCTTCTTCTTGCTGCAGTGTCTTGCCAAATTACCATGATTAGAACATATGAAACAACTTCCATTAAAGGCATACCTCATTTCATCATCTCTTAGCCAAGATGTTGATGCAGCTTGAGTTATTCCCCCGACATTGAGCTCTTGAGCTTCCTGACACATATTCATGGTGTGTCCCATTCTTCCACAGTAATAACATCTTATGAATGCTTTCCTCTGAGAGACTATTCTCTCTGATTTTTCATGACGCTTCTTCTTATTCTCAGATTTATGAAAGTTTCTATTTTCACATCTTGAAATGTATTCTAGAGCCTCTGAACAGAAGCGTGATGTGTGGCCATGAGTCCCGCAGAAATAGCACATGTCACCACTACTTCTTGTAACTACCCTCTTAGGTCTCTCTCCAGTTTCTACAGGATTTTCTCCAATTCTAGAACTATTCACGCCTCTCTTTCTGTCCTTCCCGAGAGGGAATTCATCAAATCCAATACCAGGTTTTCCCAAACTGTATGGTCTTTGAGCTGAGAAAATTTGTTCTTGTCTCTTTTCAGAAATAGAAAATTTTCTTTTCATTTCATCATCACCTGCCGAAGGGTAATCAAATAGTAAGTGCAAGGCATCCTTCATTTTAGTATTTCCTTTGGTATTGGATTTCTCCACTTCCTTCTTCACTGATTCTAGCTCTTCTTCCAACTTTTGAATCTTCATATCCCTTGATTTAATTTGGGCATTGAGTTCTCTTCTGAGATTCTTCCCCCTACATTTCTCATCTTCCAATTCATGTTTCATCTTATCCACCTTGTCACTTTGCTCCTTTAATTTCAATCTTTCTTGAGAAACAGAATCAGAACAACATACATTCTCTTGTTGTAGCCTTTGATTCTTCTGAAGTAGTTCTGATAGCTCTGTAGTTAGTTCAGCATTTCTGGATTTCAGATTCTGAACTTAATCTAACTTTTTACTGTCTTCATAATCATCAGCCTTTTTTTTTCCTTTAATTCTAGCCATCTTCTGTAGTTCTTTGGCATGTGAATCATTCTTCTCTGTTAGGTCAGTAACTATATCAATAAGCCTTTGTTTTTAGCCTCCTAGTTTGTTGACATAAATTTCCAGTACTTTTATCCGGATATCTTTGGATTTTACATCTTCATCCAACTTCTGGTCCACTTCCTTTGTCATATTGACAACATCTACTGGTGGCCTCTTTCTTGAAACTTCATCATCATCAGTTGTTACGGAATTACATTGATAATCATGTACTTCACTTATTCCAACATCTTGATTGAGTAAATCAATCTTTTCCCTATCAGAGTCATCCAGGCCTTCCTTCAGCAAGCAGTTTGATTCGTTTAACTGAATCACACATTTTCCATACACACTTTCACACTGATAAATACCACCTGACTTCTGATTCTTCTTTGATGTTTTTCCCTTTTCCATGGCTCACTGAGATAAGATCAAACTGATTCTTCAAACACACAGATTGACTACACAAAGTCGGAGTAAAAAAGTCTGATAAAAGCAACCTACCCTCTGATACCAATTGTTAGGACCAATAGGGGCTTATATACCCTGAGAGGGGGGGGGGGGGTGAATCAGGGTATGGATATTCTTTTTCAAAGTTCTTTCTGCCCCACTGGATCTTGACCTCTTTGTTACAAGGGTCACTTTGTTTGCACTTGTGTGGTTACTGTCATCACTTGTCTCCTTTACCTGATGATGATGCTTTGAATGCAATACAGGGAAGTAAGCAGGTAGACACAGAGATTTTTACTTGGTTCACCACTAAGGGCTACGTCTAAGGAGCATACGCCGACAAGTTGCCAGTTCGTACCAAATTCCACTAGACTTCACTAGATGTGGATTACAATGTTCGGGCTAGATCACTTCTATGACCAGGCTCACTTCCTATACAAGGTTTAGGGTCAGCTCACTACTTTCCCAAGGGTTACTCCCTGTTTCTCTCTCTCCGGCTCACTGCCGGTGGAGAGGATCACCTTCTTCCTCTTCCTAAGCTCACTGCTCTTGGAAGGGAATCCAATCACAGTTTATAGACTTGTAGGTCTCTTCATTTGCATGAATACATGCATCCTTAAGTGTTGATGGATGCTCTGTTATAGTCCAACTTTCATCCACTGATGAATATCACTTTGCCTCTGAACACTGGGAAATTCCTTTTGGAAACACCTTCACAAAGCACTCAACTTCGCTAGGCTCCCAATTTTGCAAAGCTCAACAAGCCTTCGCGAAGCTCCTGCCTTTTCGCGAAGCTCTCTCGCGGAGCTCTCTCGCAAAGCTCAACTCGCGAAGCTCACCTAGTTGCAAAGAAACATCTCTCGCAAAGCTCACTGAGCCAGTGCGGAGCACACAACTTTCGCGGAGCTACAATAGCCACCGTGAAGCACCTCTTTCGCGAAGCACACTGGCTCCGTGAACCACCTTCGCAAAACGAGAGCAAATGATCTTCTCTAAAAAATCTCTCTGCTTAGTTCGAAGGGGTCGGCCTCTATTTATATGAAATTCCACCGACCCTCATCCCTTCCGTGCAAAGTCAAGGCCACTTCATCTAAAATTGCGATGCTCCAAAGTTTCCGCCAGAATTCTGTCCAATTCGCGAATCTCCACAACAATTTTCCATTCGCAGAGCTTAACGTAGTCACGAAGAATCACCGTCAACATACCTTCGCGTCTTCGACGCGAAGCTCCCCCACGAATCCCAACATTCCGTCGCGCCTTCGCCGCGAAGCTCCCTCGCAAATCCCTTCACCGCCGCGATGCGCTTCGGCCTCTGCCGTTCGCGAAGCTTGACGTAATCGCGAAGCATCACCGCCTCCATTCTTATGGTCTTTGAGATTTCCAAACCATGCATCCTATCTTCGTGAAATTCATGCCTTTTCCATATGAAATTAGGCTCTTCATGGAAATCCACTTTTCGCGATGCTCACCAAACTCCAAATTTTGGACCCCAAAAATTTGGCAAACACTGGGAAACGACACCACCTTGTACTGCTCTTTTGTACCGCCTCCAGATCGTCCTTTCCTTTTTCATGTTCTTTGTCAACAAGTATTGTCAAAAAATTATTGGGAACTCAACAATTCTCCATGGAAACCTGCTTTGTCAACAAACACAATCAGCCCAAAAATAATGCAATGTTACCTTGAGGGATTTTTTCCCAACAGAAAGAGATGTAGAACTCCAACCTGTTGGGATGAAGTTGGATAAATAAAGCTACATGGACCCGATCTTGTTCAAGAGATGGCAAATAAGGTTCAAGTAATCCAAAAACACATCAAAACTGCTCAAAGTCGGCAAAAGAGCTATGCTGACAACCGTCGAAGGGACTTGGAGTTCGACGTTGGAGATAATGTCTTACTTCCAATATCTCCATGGAAGAGAGTCACACGATTAGGGAAGAAAGGGAATATAAGCCCAAGGTATATTGGCCCCTTTGAGATCCTTGATCGCATAGGAGTCATGGTCTATCGCCTTGCACTTCCACCGAATATGGCTAATGTTCATGATGTGTTTCATGTATCACTACTGAGGAAGTACATACCAAACCCCTCACATGTACTAAACCTAGAGGTGGTGCTGTTGGAAGATGATCTCTCCTATGAGGAGAAGCCAGTAAAGATTTTGGATCAGAGAGATAAGGTTCTATGCAACAAGACAACCCATCTTTTCAAAGTGTTGTAGAGTAACCATAAGTTTGAGGAAGCAACTTTGGAACCAGAAGAGGCAATGAAGGAGAAGTACCCTCACTTGTTTGTGTAAAGTGAAATTTTGGGGGCAAAATTTCTTAAGGGGGGAAGAATGTAACAACCCAAATTTTTTCAATGGAAATTCCCTTCTTATAATTATTTCATAAAATAACATGAAAATACAAAATAATGAACTACTAAGTGATAAATGACCTTTAAACATATGTTTTTCACTTATGTGTTTGGAATTTCAAAAATCCGACATACACGGTTGTGTTCAAGATGATTTTTGGAGTCTAATGAAACAAAAATAATTTTTGGTGAATAGTGACCTACCCTTATGAATAGTAACATACCCTTATGAATATTAATATTACCTTTATGAATAGTAAATCACCCAACATAATAGTAACATTATGTATGAATAATTAAATAAAATTTAGACATATTAGAAAGTGAAAATTTGACCTTAGTAAACGTTTTGGTATTTTGTAAGTCATAAATAATTAATTATAATTAATTAATTAATTTAAAAGAAAATTTATTTCCCTAAAATGTATTCATAAATTATTGAATCAATATATTATAGTTTTTAGATAATTTTATAAGACCCTACGTAATTTTTGAAAGCACTATAAAATCAGTTTTAATCTTAAAACCAGTGTTTTAAGTAAATTATGATTTTAATTAAATATTAAATTAATAATATTTAGGAAATTATTTTTGAAAAATGGAATTATTTTTTGGATTCTACATGTTGTAAAATGGTTGGGGTAAATTTTTGAGATTTTTCTGAGATACTTGAATTTTTGATGAATAGTAGAATGCGATAATTTACAATAAATGCTAAATAATGGATTAATTGAGTCATTGATGATGCTCTTATGATGTAAGACCAATTGGTTCGGGATCACATGATACAATTACTATTCTTGGTCATTCTAGACTAACTATTCATTGTCTTAGGGTAAATTAATAAACTAATGAATTTTATAATAAGGAAACCCCTCTCCCCTCCTCTATAAAATCCACCCTTCACACCCTCATTTCCTCACACCTCTCAAGCTCCAAGACTTCCCTAAACTCTGCCCAAACACCTTCCCTTTCCCGTCCCCCACATCTAAGAGCTTCTGGTCTCATAAAAAGACCAATATTAGGCTATTAACGTGGTTCTCAAGAGAAGGATTCAAGAGGTAATTTCTCTCCCTCTTCTCCTTTAATTTCCTTTCAAGTTCAAGTTCATTTCTTGATCTCTCCCCACCTATCTTCATCCAAATGGTATTATAACTACCGTATTATAGATATAATGTATTTTTATGATTATAATGGGATATTATATCATCTAACCCCCTTTCCCTCTTCCTTTTTATTTTATTAAAGAGAACGTTATTTGTGAGGTGTTAATTTATCACCTTCAAGAACGACATGCTTTCTTCTTACATTTATACCATTAGATATGGTAATGAAACCATTTTTATGGTTGAACCAGAATATTTTATATGTATTATGTCCTATTTAATGTTCTGTAAATAATCTATGTCCATATTACTAAGTGATAATTTAAAACAAGTTCGTTGTGATCGAAAACCGCCCAAATTCACCCAAATAACAATAATATAATTCTTATCTAATGATTCATCCACATGGATATAATATAATTCATTATAAGATCATTAAAACTACATTAATATCATTAGTGATAAATGATATCATTTATGTATGTTTACCCATGTTCTACCCAAACTTCAATTTATGAATACAAGTGAACCACCCAAGAAAAACCATAAAAACGAACATTCCCGAACAATGTTTTTAAACTCTATAAGTCATCCAAACGAACATAAAATGACATAATGAAACCAGTATGAACCCTATTAATGTATAAAAGGTTCTTCAATTTCTAATTAATGAATATAATGTCATTATATAAGACATTAAAGAGAAGAAAGCATTCAGATACAAGGTAAGGGGAAATCTCGAACCCAATTTTCTTCCTTCGGGTTCTCCATATTTCACTCCATTTTTGATATGGTTACTCCTTAAATATCATTTTTTCATCATTGTATTTAATTTTCTGGGATATACATGTTTTTCACTGGTTTTTATGTCCAAAAAAGGTTTTCCAAAAGAACTCTTCTTTTAAGAACACCCCTTTTACTTCTCACTCAAAGTGGATGGTTCTTGTAACGTGTATGTTATTCCCTATTTATTTTGGGAACCCAAATATTATGAATGTATTATTATGAGATGAAACCCATTCTTTACCATGTTTTAGTTATTTTCATTATCGATATATGTTCTATGTGGCATGCATGTTAATGATAATGTTATCATGTGACGGGTGTGCCCGGAATTATATAGTGCAATATGAATGTTTCAATGTGACGGGTGCGCCCAGAATTATACAGTGCTCCAATGCAGTGGGAAAAGTGATGAATTTCATGAGTATATGTGAAATGATGTGTGAAAAGGATTTTATCTTGGTTCACAAGTATGTGGGGTTGTTAACCACTAAGACATGATGTTTCATTTTTATGCATTGCCACATTTCAAGTATTTTATTTATGCTCCTCTCATGTTCATGATCATTTGCCTATGATATGATTATGCTTACCCCATGATATATTTTTCTTATATATCCTCTTACTGGGCTTCTAAATCACCCCTTTTTATGTATATCCTCAGGTGGCTACATGTATTAAGGATAGGAAAAGTTCCAATAAAAAGCTAGAGAAGAAGAAATTAAATAAATGTTAAATATTGATGTTGTAATTGTTTTGTACGGTCCAAGATTTCCAGAGACACTAAACCTTTGGATCCTCTATGTGTAATACTGTTATGTTGTTTATATTTGAAATGATGTAATAGTAATGTATGAAAATTCTAGGATGCTATATACATGATTTGGGATTTTACCAAGAGATAGTGGGATGTGATATCACAGGCGGGATGCCAGCAGTTTATGGAATTGGATGAGTTATATCATACCTTCTATGACTACTTCTACTCAGAGACCATGAGGGCTGATCGAACCCAATATTTCATGAGTTTGGAGTAGGTTACTCTTTTAGTCATGGAATATTCTTCTTGATTTATAGAGTTGTAAACCTTCACACCCATTATTGGGGGTGAAGGGTTTTTTATAGAGAGAAAGTTTGAGGATGGTCTCAAGCACCGCATCCGATCTCAGGTGAACATCTTCAGGTTGACTTCAATATATTCTATAGTCAACTAGGCACTGATGAATGAGTGAAACCTGAGGGATTCTAGAGATTCAGGAAAGGACGGTTCAACATCCAGGGATGGTACTCTTCTGAAAGATAGTAGGAAGCGCCGCAGGGAGTTTACACATAGGGATCCAAGTATGTGGGATTTTCCTTCAGGTAGCCAAGTGGTGTACTAAACATTCAATAAGGGTGGATATAAGAACCCTCATTGCCTGAGAGACCCATTTAAGTGCTGATCGTGTGGAAATATGAGAAATCTTCAGTGTTTCTGCAACTCCCTCCTTCCAGCAGCTAGTGAGAGGGGATCTATTACAAATCCTCCTACCAGAGCAGGACCACCAGTCCCACATCTAACTAGGGGATGGTGTTCATTAGTCCGTTCATGCATAGGTGATAGTCATAGACCAAGTGGTCAGACACATGGAATTTGACTACCGTAGGGAGGATTTGCTCAGGGAACTTAGACAGCCTCATGGGGCTGCGACAGAGGTCTGACGTTTGTGTTGGAGAAGATCCAGCAGGAGTAGGATCCCAGAACGTCTATGGTTAGAGGTATGATTTTTGTTTCCTCTGTTTTAGATTCTAGTCTTTTTGATTCAGGGGATTCACATAGATTTATATCTGTGCCTATTGTGTAGAGACTTGGGCTCTGTGTTTTTTCATGTGCTCATATCATGACATCAGACACTCCGTTGGGGATTAGAATAACTATTTTACATCAGTGCAAGGAGTGACCTCTTGAGGTTGTTGGGTGTCCCTAATTGTTGTATTTTTATGTCTTAGAGATGATGGGTTATGGCATCATCCACTGAATTGATTAGTTAGTTTTCTTATAGGATGTTGTTGATTTTTATCACCATAAGATGAGTTTAACGTCATCAGATGGTGGATTGTTTCTAAATAAGGGATAATGGGAAGTCCAGGCGTGTAGATATGGACCCGGGAATCATTGGTTGAGAGGTATCATAGCCTAGATTTCTAGTTAGTATCTTGATGACTAGGGGACTTCATAGATGGACTCTCTTCCAGTGGTTGATCGTTTTAGGGATGTCTTTCCAAATTACTTTTCAAGTTTTCATTTGGAGCGAGATTTATACTTTTAAATTTATATTTTTTGAGGAGTGGAACTAGTGTCCATTCATCCTTAAAGGATAGTTACACTTGAGTTACAGAATCTCAAGAAGCTACTAGAGGAGTTATAGGAAATAGTTTCATCCAACCCAGTACTTCTCCTTGGGGTTCACCTATTCTTTTTGTGAAGAATTCAGATGGTACCCTTAGACCCTATGTGGATTATCGGAAGATTAACTAGTTGAAGATCAAGAACTAATATCCCTTATCGAGGATTGAAGATATATTTGATCAACTTTGAGGAGCCTTTGTGTTCTCAATGATTTAATTGAGATCATGTTATCATCAGTTTCACATTAGACCATCAGATATGCCTCTTATAGCCTTTCAAAGCAGGAAATGTCTATACGAGTATGTGGTTATTCCGTTCGGTCTCAAGAACACCCCTGCAGTTTTCCTGGCACTAATGAACCAAGTGTTCCATCCTTACTTGGATTGTTTTTTGGTAGTCTTCATGGATGATATCTTGGTGTACTTTCACGCTCTACATGATCGTGTCACACATCTTGATATCGTTTTGAGTGCCATGAGATAGAATTTTTTATATTCTATGCTCTCAAAATTCCACATTTGGATGGATTTGATTCACTTCTTGGGTCATGTTATCTTAGATAAAAGAGTTTTAGTAGTCTCAGAGAAATTGAGAGCAGTAGTTTTTTGGGAGCAGCCGAAGAACATCCTTGAGGAAATAAGTTTTCTAGGGATGTTTGGTTACTACATGAACGTTATACAAGGATTTTCAAGCTTATTAGTGCCACTAACGGGCCTAACTAAGTAAGTTTCAAAGTACACATGGAAAATTTTTTGTGAGTCATCCTTTCAAGAGATGAAGGGGAGGTTGACTTCCGCACTGATACTAGTTTTTTCAGTGTCAGGAAAGAGCCAAACTATTTACTGTGATGCATCAGGTGTTGGGATGAGAGTAGTGCTTATGCAAGGGGAAGTACTCATTGCATATAGGTCTCGGTAGTTGAGGACACATGAGAGGAATTACCAAACACACGATCTCAATTTAGCTATAGTTGTTCGTGCATTTCAATGATGGATATATAATCTTTTAGTAGAGAATTTTTTGTTTTCCACTGACTAGAAAATCCTGAAGTATATCTTTACCTAGATGGACATGATTTTGAGACAATGAAGGTGGGTTGAGTACATTCAATCACTTGAAATTGGACTTTCCTACACTTCTAGAAAAGGCAAGGCAGTGGCTGATGAGTTGAGCAGGAGGACTCTGATTCAGGTAGTTCAGGAAGCCAATAGTCAGTGTAAGCTCATGGCTCAGTTCTCTAAAATTCAATTGGACATGCATGATAGATATGGGCATAAGTTTATTTATTTTATATATATTACCTATACTCTACTTGATTGAGTGTGAATGAGGTTACTATCAGATTCTGAGGGCCTAGTCCTACAAGAGAGTGTTTTAGGAGAGGAACCTACTTCTGGGTGGACCGTAGGCAAGGATGAGGTCTTACGTTTTCATTGATGCATATGGGTGTCTGTAGAAATACGTTAGGAGATGATGTGAGATTTTCATTCCTTAGTTTGGGTAGTTCTTCTTGGTGTCACCAAGATGTATCAAGATTTACACTGTTAGTATTGGTGGCCTGGTATAAAGAGGGATGTTTTTTGATTTTTTATGATATGTTCCACCTGTTAATAGTTGGAGGTGGAGCATCTGTGATCGTTAGGGATTTTATAACAATTACCCATTCCTGAGTGGAAGTAGAATACTGCAGCGATTGATTTTGTGATTGGGTTACCAAGGTCCCCTTGAGATAATGATGTAGTTTGGGTTGTTGTTGACAGACTTACGAAGGTTTCACACTCTTTTTGATCAAGGAGACCTTTAGTGTGAATTATTTGGGAAGGTTGTACATCCGAGAGATTTTACATTTTCTGGGGGTTCCCTACTCGATTGTTTCAGATAGGGACACTGCTTTACTTCACCATTCTAGAAAACGATACACATGGATTTGGGTACACATGTACTTCTTAGTATAAATTACCATCCCCATATAGATGGATAGTTAGAGCACACGATTTTGGTACTGGGGAATAGACATTGATCATGCATTCTATATTTTATAGGTTATTGGGATAATCACATACCTCTGGTAGAGTTTTTGTACAATAACAGTTTTCAAGAATCTATTCTGATGGAACCTTATGAGGCTTTGTATGGAATGGCATGCCGATCACCCCTAGGTTGGATGGAGGCAGGAGAGGCAACTATGATGGGAACTTGTGTTGTCCAAGATACCACATATCAGTTGGAGTTGATTCGGAAGCAGATGGCTACTGTAAAATCTCGGCAGAAATCCTATGTTGATCGACATAGACATACTCTGGACTTTGAGGTTTTGGAGTGATGGCCTGGTTTCCTATCAGTTGAAGTTACTTCAGAGGTACTGGGATATTCACAATGTCTTCCACGTTTCTCATCTACGACATTACTTCTAAAAACCATATCATGTTTTTCAACCCGAGGGGGTTGATTTGGAGGTGGACACATCGTTCAAGGAGTATTTTATCCATATTGTTGATCGTAACATGATGGATCTCCATGGTCGGTCTATTTCTTTGATACGGGTGTTGTGGTAGCACTGGAAAGTACATGATGAGACTTGGGAGAGGGAGGCCGATGTGTGATTGTAGTGACCAGAGATGTACAAGGATTCTTCATCACCACCATGTTTGTGAAATTCAGGGAAAAATTTCATTAAGGGGGAAGTTTGTAAGAATCTAGAACTTCATTTCAGTTATGAATCTTTATTTATGGAATTCTTGAAGAAAATAAGAGTTTTTTGGAAATTTTATAAGTACACGCCGTGTACTTAGGTGTATACACTATGTACTAGGTTGATGTGGGAATCCTTGTACTAGCCGTGTAACGACAGAGACATGGACATGTGGGGTGAGCTAGAGACTGCCTAAAGTGGGCGTCAGTTGAGGCATATACATGACTTGTACATTAAATGAACACGCCCTGTACTTTTCCTTTTAATTTTTTAATCAGACTGGGGTCGTGTCTAATCCCAAGATTCATCTTCTTCTGGCCTTGTTTTATCTAAGAGTGACCTAGAGTGACAAATCTTCTCTGATCCACCTTTTCTCCAACCAAGGTCCGATTCAATCCTTAGTGGGTGCTTTGGAATCACCTTAGGGATTTCTTCCTTCATGAAGAGCCTCTCCTCCTGATTCCTCTTCTTTCATGAGTTATTAATGGTTGAACGTTTTTGACATTTTTGTAGATCTACATCATTCTAGGATGATTCAAATGCCAAATTTTGATAGTTTTCATCATACAATGTTGAGGTATGTGTTTTTTGCCTTTCGTGGTTTGTCTTTGAGTCTATATACCAATGTTCCTATTTCCCATGTTTAATGTATTTCAAATTAAGGGAATTGATCCATGTTTTATCTACCATGGATTGATTGTTGAATTAAGTATTTTTTGATGTTGCATTATGTGAAATTTCATGTTCATGTAACACCCCAAGTGTGCGTTTCCTCATTTGAATGTTTATGGATGTTTGATCCAAGTTTCCTATGAGGTAGACCTTGTTTCCTTGCCTTGGTTGATAGGATGGATCTGATTTCCATTTTTTGCTTGTTAAATTATTGTGATATGGATTATAATTGTGTTTCCATGTAGTAGTTGAAATTACTTTGGTCTACTTGATGTCATATCTGAACGATTTAATTGCACATGGAAGCGAGAAACTGGTTTAGTTAGACCATAGTGGGAATTGACTTTGAGTGCATCCTTAGAGTGTCTATTATATTTCACGCTATGAGACCACATGGGGTATTGACAGTGTGTGCTCCCTCAGAGTGTCGATATATTACTTTATGAATCCATAGGAGGAATTGATATTGATTTTTTCCCTAGATAGTCTGTAGTTATTCTGGAAAGACCATAGGTAGAATTGACAGGGAGTGGTTATTAAGAGTGTCATTACCTTTTATTAAATTACATGGCTAGAGGGGTTAGACTATGTGAGCTACCTAGAGGGTTGAAATAAATATTTAATGGTTGTGAAGAATCTACTAAGAAAAATCAAAAGCTTGGATTCAGACCTATTAGGTAGTCTTATGAGATACCTATTAGTGATACTTCATTAAAAGATTAATGTTAATTGATATGAATGTAAATGGAAGATGTGGTTTTGGTTACTTGTGTTTACTACTAGTTTCTTTGATTCATTTCCACTACTTCCTACTATATATACTCACTTACAGTTATGCATAAACATTGTGGTGGTTTCCTACTGGTATTCATCTCACAACCTGTTTGAGTCATGTTTCTGGACCCAAAAAGAGTATATGGTTGAATGTATAGAAAAGGGATATCACCCTACCTTGTCTGGTACTTGATTACTGTGTAGTTGGAGATCTTGAGACCATGATTAGGCGTATGATTTATTAGGAGTTCACTCGTTTTATTTTGTATTTTGGTTTACTACTGTATTCCAACATTGGGACTTGTTTGGAAACTTTCATTGACATATGTGACATGAATCTTTTATATATGTTCTCCAATTGTTTACATAGTGTCAATATTCTTCTATTACATTGTTGTTTGTTATTTGGATTTCATTACTTTTGATTATTTATTATTCTGCTGTGCATGCTCTGCCAATGAGGGAATTGTTCCCCCACTATCACACCCATGGCCCTCGATACTAGTCGGTAGCCTTTGGCATTTGGGGAAATGTTCTTGTGTCCAAGTGACCACCATTCATGGGGCACCTTTGGGCAGCACCCTGAACCGGGATGTTACAAAGGGTTAATAATTTAGAATATTTAGGGTATTTTACCCTTGTCTTAGTATAGAAAAGAATTATTTTTACATGAATCATGATAGGCCCATAGATATTCACATGCCATTCATACTCTATGTCATGTAGGTTTCATTACATGACTTCCTGATACTTGTTGGATGTTACTTTTGTGACTTAGAAGCATGCTCACCTATATACCAAGATTAAGCGATTATTTAGAATGATTTATATATATACCATGTTTTTTGTGGTGTCCTGTTTGTATGCCCATATTCCTTAGTACTATGTGATATAATTACTCTTTATAATTATGATATATGATTGGTTATTAAAGTGTCTGCATTAACCTAAATGGTGTTTTCCCATATATCTAGATGGTGAAACCTTAACTAACCTAGAATGAATTGTTTTATCATTGAATAATTGGTCTCATGGGATGAATATTTTATTTTTGTGATTAAATGTGTGCTGGTTACTATTTATAAAGTTTATGGGACTGTATAAATAGGGAAGGGTGAACCATATAATCGAACCATATTATATGGACTTGTTACATTTTGAAAATAAAGGTCAAATACTAGTTGTAGATACATATATTTTAATTGAAACATATGAAAAAGATCACCTTTATCGTGTTGGAATGTTAATGCATCTAACAGATCCATGGTACACCCACACACACAGACATGTGCCTCAATAATTTGGGAATAATGACTCATTTTACTAAATTCCTAATTGAAAAACCATACCTAAGTAGGTTAAGTGGGGTATGCTTCATAAGAAATAAACCCATTAAGGATGTTTTAAAATCTTGAGTGAAATATATGGGACCTTCATATGTCTCCTTTATTTTGATATGGATTAGTGATTAACCCCATGGTGGTATACTCATGCTTCATGAGATGGTTATTTAATGTGTCAACAACCACTTATACAGGTTATGTATAAATATATGGCGGCATCTTGCTGATTTTATTATATTTAATTAATAAACACCTGTTATATGATTTTGAGTTGTACCTATATGAGGTGTTAGTTAATTATAATTCCAGTCACATCCTAAAGTTTTTTTTCTCTCTAGCTTGGAATTTTAATTTTTTTTAACTATGGCCTATTGTTAGGAATTTATAGATGAATAAAATGGAGGAAAGTAATTAGTAAGAAAAATTACCTAATTTGTGATAGGATTTTATGGAAATAAATAATTATTTAAAGGAGGTTTGATATAAACTTTTTTATGTTTACTTGATGTTTTATCCATATAATGTACCGAGTATATTTGTCTTTCAAATTAGGTACTTGAAATACTTTAAACAGATCCATTGAAAAGTTTATAAATCAAATTTGAATTAATGTAATAGATTAAATGGACCCTAGATGTGGGTTTCTTAGTTTCAACCCTCATGTAAGGGTATTTTAAAAACTATTAAATCTAAAAGGAACAAGGATGTTTCCCATAGGTCAGATGGCCTTTTCTTTTTTAGTGAGTTTAGAGGTTAGGCTAGCATTCCTAGTGACCAGTTATGGTGTGTCCTAGTAAGAGGATTAATTCTTGTTACTTATAAAGGGGATATACAAATTGATGTATCAAAAATAAAAGGTAAATATTAAATGGTAATTCTTGTGTAATGTTCTAGGTTAGGGGAACTATTTGGGTGTCATTTGAATCTAGTAGGGATCTTAGTTTTAAAATGTAACCCATGTTAGATGGGTGGTCATGTAATGAATGGACCGTAGTTAGGGATTTGAGAGTCCTGTAATGATCGGATTCAATAGGTTTGACAAGCCCATGTTATGGTTGGCCTCTTTGTAGTTTGTGTAACCATTCCACTTCTTTAATGATCGAAGACTTAGGGGTTCTTCTACCGGATCAACAGCTTTATAGAATGATACAAATTTGGTTAAAAAATTTTGTATGGGGAATTGGATACTAGGATATATAGGGATGATATGCCTTTTAATAACATCAAATTATGTGCAATTTTTTTTGATGAAAACATGGGGTAGTACACATAGATACATGCAGTACCCACTAAGTTGTTAAAAGGATACAATGAACTATATGAGTTCATGGGATATCATCAAATACTAGATCTATTACTTTATGTTCTCAAGTCATATCCAGAGTTGGGTGACCTAGGAATTATAGGAAATTGAGTTTTCCCTGAACTCGGGATAATGTTACAAAAGGATTGGGTGTGTAACACTACCTATTGGTTTAGTTTTGGATTTTATTCCCAATACCAATTATGTGTATTAGAGATGCTCGAGAGAGAATCCTGTATATATCTAGAGTTTTTTGATATAGAATTTTTTAAATCTATTATTTTTCCTCTCTTTTTGAATTGGCAGTATGAAAAACTATGTTGGCTACATTCATAACCAACGTTTGGTGGTGGATGGATCATGTGTCATGATATGAGTTTCCTTTTTCAGTAAATAATGATTAGGACACTCATATGGTGGAGAAAATCACATTGAACATATTTTAGTATGTACTTCCATGTAGAGGTATCACAATAGTAACCGACCCTTTAGGAGTGGTCACCCTTATTTATGAAATCCTTTGAATCTAGTAAGTTTTAGTTTGAGTTCAATTATGGAAACTAGATTTATAATCTGGGTACATAAGAGACCAAAGAATGAACACTTTTGAGTCATTTTGGTTCATACAAGGCACCAAGGAGATGAGGATTTTGGTTGTATGTGTAACATTTAAGAACACTTTGAGTCGGGTTTGGACTGGTTGGTTTTTTTTGAAATAATATAATAATTCACAGGTATTGAGGGAATCATGGTTTGTTATTGATGACACTATGGTTAGTGTAGATGAGCTCTTCATTGAAATCCAGCTAGAGGCAATTCAACTATTATTTCCAATGCGTTGTTGGTTGTGGTTGGTTTCAAACCAGGTTGGGTCATTCACTATATATATGGAGGGAGTATCATAAGTCATATTGGCACTCATTGATATCCTCTTAGTGTAGTATTGGCTTAATTATGATCATGACCTTATCTTTACATCATCAAGGGTTTACAGAGAGATTGTTGGTTATACACTGTTCTAAAAGAAGGAAATTAAAATGACTTATTAAATTGATAAATATAATATTATAGAATTTATATTTTGGATCATGGATTATTATAGATGTGTGGGATTTCTTTATTGAAACTAGGATTCCAATATAAGAAAGACTATGAAATACTAATGAATGAAAGCTATTTCTTTGACTCACTCACTAGGTGAGATACCATTGTTGGGATCAATCATTACTTTCATACAAGGAAATATCATATATTCATTGACGTATCACTTGTAAACTCATGATATTGGTCTACCTTGGTTTATCTCCTTAGACTTCAGTGGCTAATTCTATGGTTACCCTGTACTTGAAGTCATTCTCAGTTGATGAAATTTAGGGTGATAATCCAAGGGATATGGATCATATGTACACATATTTTCAGGCCATGGTTTGAGAACATAAAGGAATATTTTTATTTTAAACTTCACCAGAAGCTGGTTACAAGCTTCTATGAACATTCTAATATTCATCTCGTCATGTGTCTTATATTAAAGTACTTGTAAATTAGATTTTCTATGCATCAGTGGTTGAAACTGATCATTTTTGAAAATAGTATTCCAATAGTTTCTCAGCATCCATTTATCTTTTATCATTGATTGTGGTTGGTGAGGAACCGATTTTAAAGAATCATCGGGATGAGATAAGTTCAATTAAAATGTCTCCCAACAAATTTCATGGCTTGACTAGGATCTTTGAGGTCGATTAGGAATCAACTATTTGATTAAGTTTAGAAACATGACGAGAGTGTGGTTAGAGCATTAAGGTCTTGTATGATTAGGTAATTTTGATGATGGGATCCCCATGGATCAGAATTTTTCATTCACGATGTAATATTTGATGGAAAATACCATTTTCTTGTTTGTTAAAGAGACAATGATGTGATCTTGTCTTAGGATAGAAGGTCTTAGGTAAGCACAGTCTTGATGTTTCAGTTTCTAGTATGAGCATTGGATCACGTTTTCCGACTTGGGTACCACGTGTTTTAAGTAGATCTTTTTGGTTCATTGGGAATTTAAAACACAACTTTTACATTTCAGCTATATTTTCACAACACAAGTTGGTTGGGGGATGATTTTTGGTTTCCCAAGACTTCATGTGGATCAGATGATCCAAGTTAAAGAAATTATAGCATCATGTGTTTTTTAACTAGATGAAATTTCGAATTTTTATTGAATTTCCTACTTGGTGGGTGGGTTGATTTATAAACCAATATTCTAGATGATAATATGACTCTTAGTATAAATGATATTATTGTGTTTATATGGTTTTTAAGGCCTAATAGGTTTCTCGAGTGTTTTGTAGAGTTTTGGGAGCATCGAGCTTTGAAACCTCTTTTTACAGGAAAACTTATAGGGTTTCACAATTTATTTAAAACCATGCAGAACTCTAATGGAAAAGTGTTGACATGTATGAGATGTCACATTGTTTGTTAAACCATACATCTGAGGCCGCATGACGATGTTGATGGTATGTAGTACATTTTAGAGGATGGAGAATGGGTTGCAATTGGTTTGAAAAATTTTGTGCTTAGTCATACAGGGGGTGACCCTTTATATAGTATAACCATATGGTTGGTGAATTGTAAGAAAAACCTTATTGCTCTTAAAAGTGTATAAAATAAGTATTCTTACCTCTACACCTTTATGCATGTTTACCCCAAAATTACCCCTCATTTTCTTCAAGTATCTCCTGCACGTGCACCCCACCTATTCCAATTCCCATGCGGGGTTATCCCTTATTTGAGATTAGAATCTAGTGTTTTAATCATGTTGGTTTTCCCTTGGCAAGTCTATAAATCCTCATTCCACTTTTATTAGTTTTTCCTCTCCTGATTTTATTCTTTTGTGATATGACTCGCTCTATTTTTTGGGCCTTTGTCTCTTAATATGATTTCCCTCAAACCATATTTAATCAAAGCTTGATAAGGGATGGGTGAATCATACTAAGCATGAAGTAGGTGGTCTCATGATTTTCCTTTAATGTCGCAACAATTTATAAAATATGACATGATGTTTCACACCAAATTTTCTATCCATTACCCTTTAAATATGAAAAAACAATGTATATCCTAATGAATAAAATTAATTAGTCTTTGTGAATTTAATTTCATAGTTATAGGATTGTCACATAAACAAAAAACATCAACTTTTTGTGTTATCTTTAATTAAATAGGATTTAATATCAAGATAGGTAATTAAATCACCCATTTGGTATGTTTATTTAAATGTTTTGTTTAAAATCCTCGGCCAATGATTTAATCACCATTTGAGGAAATTTGAAAATTTTCACATGATTTAAATTATTAGTTTGAATTAAATAAGTCTTCCTAACAAACATGACACATTTTATAATAAAACAACCCAAGAGGTGTGTTGTATTCTCTAATAAAATGGGAAAATGAAATGAAATGTTTGGAATGATGAAAAGGTATGGACCTTCCCATGTAATTTTAAATTTACATATAATTGAATTGATATGGCATGATTATGGACATTAATTTCTTTAATAATTATATTCAAATTTTGTTGATTGATTCCTGATGAATGATATTTTAAAAGGAATGAATGATTTCTCATGGTCATAGTTATATAATTAAATGTGTTCTGATATTGAAGGTACATTGCTCCATGGGCAATTGTGAGTCCCTCTTTATGGAACTACATGGATAAGGGATCATAGGGAAAGTGAGAATAACTTATATTGGATTAATATGGAGAGACCTTGATAAGGTTTTTGTACATGATTATTTGAACACTCTTATTTGAGGATATTGGACCTGGGGTTTCACATCACTTGGGTCACTAAGCATGAAATTCCATATAGCGACCCAGCCTTTTCTTACATTACTATTGCATCATTTCAAAGATAAAGAACACAATAGTATTACACATAGAGGATCCATAGGTTTAGTGTCTTGGGAAAACTAGGACCATACATAAAAAATACATCATCAACCATAAACATTTATTTAATTTCTTTTTCACTAGCTTTTTAGTGGCACTTGTACTCTCCTTAGTACATGTATCCACCTGAGAATATACATCAAAAGGGGTTATCTAGAAGCCCATTAAGAGGATAGATAAGAACAATATAGTATGGGGTGATCATAATCATGAGATAGGCAAAATATCATGAACATGAGAGGAGCATAAACAATGAACTTGAAATGTGGCAATGCATAAAAATGAAACATCATCTCTTAGTGGTTAACTACCACACATACTTGTGAACAAAGCTAGCATCCTGTTCACACATCATTTCACATTTACTCATGAGATTCATCACTTTACCCAATGCATTGGAGCGCTATATAATTCCAGGCGCACCCGTCACATTTAAAAATTCATATTGTTCTATATAATTCCGGGGCGCACCCGTCACATCATAACATTATCATTATCATGCTTTCCACACAGAACACATATCAAACATGTACATAAATAAACCATGGAAAGGAATGGGTTTCATCTGATAATAACACATTCATAATATTTGGGTTCCCAAAACAAAGATGGAACAGCATACTTGATACAAGAACCATCAACCCTGAATGAGATGTAAAAGGTGAGATCTTGAAAGAAGAGTTCTTTTGGAAAACATTTTGATGGACATAAAAACCAGTGACAAACATGTATTCCCAGAAAAGTAAAGTAAATGATGAAAAAATGATCATTGAGGAGTAACCATATAAAAAATGGAGTGAAAGAAGGAGAACCCTAACCAAGTGGGCTTACATCAGCATAACATCATCAGTGACTCAATTAATACATTATTTAGCATTTATTGTGAATTATCAGATTCCACTATTCATCAAAAATTCAAGTATCTCAGAAAATTCTCAAAAATTTACCCCAACAATTTTTTGACGTGTAGAATCCAAAAATGAAGTCCATTTTTCAAAAATAATTTTCTAAATATTTTTTTTAATAATTAATTAAAATCATAATTTACTTAAAAAACAGTTTTTAAAATTAAAACTGATTTTCCAGTTCTTTCAAAAATTACGTAGGGTCTTATAAAATTATATAAAAACTATTAGGCATTGATTTATTAATTTATGAACACATTTCATGGAAATAAATATCCTTTGAAATTAATTAATTAATTATAATTAATTATTTATGACTTATAAAATACCAAAAACATTTACTAAGGTCAAATTACCACTTTCTATGATGTCTAAATTTTATTTTATTATTCATAGTTAATGTTTCTCTTATTTAATATTCCTAAGGGTAATGTTTCTATTCATAAGGGTAGGTTACTATTCATAAGGGTAGGTTACTATTCACCAAAAATCATTTTTGTTTCATTAGACTCCAAAAACTATCTTGAACACAACCGTGTATGTCAGATTTTTAAAATTCCAAACACAGGGGTGACGAAATTATGTTTAAAGGTCACTTATCACTTAGTAGTTCATTATTTTGTGTTTTTATGACATAAACATAAGAAGAGAATTTTCCATTGAAAAACTTTGGGTCGTTACATTCTTCCCCCCTTAAGAAATTTCGCCCCCGAAATTTCACTTTACACAAACAGGTGAGGGTACTTCTCCTTCATTGCCTCTTCTGGTTCCCAAGTTTCTTCCTCAAACTTTTGGTTCCTCCACAACACTTTGACAAGGTGGGTTGTCTTGTTGCATAGAACCTTATCACTTCGGTCCATAATTTTTACCGGCTTCCCCTCATAGGAGAGATCATCTTCCAACTGTACCACCTCTGAGTTTAGTACTCGTGAGGGGTCTAGTATGTACTTCCTCAGTAGTGATACATGAAACACATCATGAAATTGAGCCATATTCAGTGGAAGTTCCAGACGATAGGCCACAGTTCCTATATGGTCAAGGATCTCAAAGGGTCCAATGTACCTTGGGCTTAGCTTCCATTTTTCCCAAATCTCATGAATCTCTTCCATGGAGAAATTCTAAGGAAGACTTTATCTCCAACATAGAACTCCAAGTCCCTTCGACGGTTGTCAGCATAGCTCTTTTGCTGACTTGGAGCAGCTTTGATGTATTTCTGGATGATTTGAACCTTTTCTATCATCTCTTGAACAAGATCGGGACCAAGTAGTTTTTGTTCTCCAACTTCATCCCAACAGGTTAGAGTTCTACAGTGCTTTCCATAAAGATCTTCATACGGAGTCATCTGAATACTCAAGTGGAAGCTATTTTTGTATGAGAACTCAACCAATCAGAGATGCTGATCCCAACCACCTTTGAATTCAAGAGAGCAGGATCTTAGCATATCTTCAAGCGTCTGAATAGTCCTTTCAGACTGGCCATCAGTTTGGGGGTGATAGGCCATGCTGAAATTTAATTCAGTACTCAAAACATGTTGAAGGCTCCTCCAGAATTTAGATGTGAACCTTGGATCACGGTCAGAGACAATCGAGAGTGGAATACCGTGCAATCTCACTTCTTCCTTCACAAATATCCTTGAATGCTGTTCAAGCGATAGGTCTTCCTGTATTGCGATAAAATGGGAAGTCTTTGTGAGTCGGTCAACCACAACCCATATCGTATCATTCCCCTTTGACGTCTTCGGGAGACCTGTGACAAAGTCCATAGTAACATTTTCCCATTTCCACAAGGGTATAGGCAATGGCTGCATCATACCTTTGGACTTTTGCCGCTCAGCTTTAACATGCTGACATACCAAGCACCTTGATATATATTCCACAGTCTCTTTCTTCATGTTATCCCACCATAAGTGTTCTCGGAGATCACAATACATCTTGGTACTCCCAGGATGGATAGAGAAAGTTGAGCTATGTGCATTATCCATTAGATCCTTCTTTATCCTGGGTGATGAAGGCACACAAATCCGCGTTCCAAACCAAATCACACCATCATCGTCGATATGGAACTCTTGCAGCTTCCCTTCTATTACTACATTCACCCTTTTTTGTATCTCCACATCATTTCTATGTGCTTCATTAATCTTCTGTTGGATGGATGGTTGCGCAATCATTTGGGCAAGGTAGGATGTATCCCCTGCCCTTACAATTCCCAAATCCATCCTTTGCATATCCCAGAAGATAGGGTCTTTCTCAATCCTCAACATGGATAGAGTAGCAGGTTCTTTCCTACTTAGAGCATCAGCTACCTTGTTCGCCTTTCCAGGATGATAGTGAATAGAGCAATCGTAATCCTTGATTAGCTCTAACCATCTCCTTTGATGCATGTTGAGCTCCTTTTGTGTGAATATATACTTTAGGCTCTTGTGGTTGGTGTATATGTCACACTTCTCGCCATAAAGGTAGTGCCACCAGATTTTCAAGGAAAAAATCATGGCTGCCATCTCTAGATCATGCGTCGGCTAGTTCTTCTCATGGATCTTCAACTGTCGTGAGGCGTAGGCTATCACATTATCATTTTTCAGGAGTACACAACCCAAGACTTTCTTTGAAGCATCACTGTATATCACAAAACTTTCTCCACTTTTCGGTAGTGTGAGTACAGGTGCAGTGATCAGCCTTCTCTTTAGCTCCTTGAAGCTTCCCTCACATTCTTCCATCCATACATACTTTACCCCTTCCCTTGTTAACTTAGTTAGCGGGCTTGACAATCGTGAGAAGTTTCTCACAAAACGTCGATAGTACCCAGCTAATCCATGAAAACTACGGATTTCTTTGACACTAGAGGGCCTGGGCCATTCCTCAATCGCCTTTGTCTTTGAAGGGTCCATAGAAATTACCTCACTTGTGATCACATGTCCCAAGAATGTAACTTGATTCATCCAAAAGTCACACTTGCTGAACTTGGCGTACAACTTCTCCTTTCTCAATGTTTCCAACACAAGGCTTAGATGTTGTTCATGTTCTACCTTCCTCTTGGAGTAGATGAGAATATCATCAATAAAAACTACCACAAATTTTTCGAGGTAATGTCTAAAGACTCTATTCATCAAATCCATGAATATTGCAGGGGCATTAGTAAGTCCAAAGGGCATCACCAAAAACTCATAGTGCCCATACCTTGTACGGAAGGTAGTCTTCTGAATATCTTCTTTATTCACCTTTACCTGATGATATCCAGAATGAAGATCCACCTTTTAGAATTATTGATCTCCTCTTAACTGATCGAACAAGTCATCAATCCTTGGGAGAGGATAATTGTTCTTTATGGTGATATTGTTGAGTTCCCGATAATCGATACACAGCCGCATGGTTCCATCCTTCTTCTTCACAAAGAGCACTGGCGCACCCCAAGATGATGTACAAGGGCATATGAACCCTTTGTCCAGATGCTCTTGCAGCTGCTTCTTTAACTCCTTCAGTTCGATAGGATCCATACTATAGGGGCACTTCGAGATAGGAGTAGCTCCGGGTATGAGTTCAATTGAGAACTCTACCTCACGATCCGGGGGAATTCCGGGTAACTCTTTGGGAAATACAATGTCGTATTCCCTTATGATGGGAATTTCCTCAAGGTTGGAACTTTTCTTCGACTCAACCATTTGGGCGAGGTATGCTTCTTCATATGGAATCAACACCCAAACCATTGAAGTATTTATCAAAGGAGATTCATGAACTTCCTTGCATTTTTATAGGAGCATGGGATGGTTCGGAATATGAAAATATATTTTCTTTTCCCGACAGTTGATATGTGCTCTATATAACGAGAGCCAATCCATTCCCATTATAGCGTCGAATTCCACCAAGGGAAGTATTACATGATTTTCCAGAAGAATCTTCCCACATACGTCAACAGGAGAAGATTCAAACACTTGGGTTGCAATGATTGCACAACTTGGTGTTTTTACAGATATCTCTACTTCAAGGTTTCGGGGCTTCGATTATATAGTTCTAGCAAACTTTCAAGATATAAAGTAATGCGTAGAACCAGAATCAAACAAGACTTTTGCCATTCTTGAGTGAATATGAAGTGTACCTTGTACGACTTCATTATCATGTTCCACCTCCGCAATAGTGATGGCATAAGCCTTCCCTTGTTCCTTTGTCTTTGGTGGTTGTTGGCGCTGATTACCCTCGAGAGCTCGAGGTTTAGTGCACTGGTTTGAATAGTTCCCTAGCTTCCTACAGTTGTAGCATTGAACCATGAGTGGTTCTCTCCTTTCATCGGCTACATTATCCTTCATTTTCATGTCTTTTCGACACTCTTGAGCTTGGTGTCCTTCTTTACCGCACTTAAAGCATTTCCCCGTACCTTTGAGGCAGTTCCCATGGTGGAACTTCCCACATTTTTGGCATGTGGGTCGTTGTGCTTTCTTCCCACCTTTGTCATTAGATCCACCGTCTTGAAACTCCATCTTTCTTTTCTTATCACCATAGCCATGGGACCATTTTACAAACTCCATCTCCACTTTGAGAGCACACCGAACAACTTCTTCATAACTCATAAAGTCTCGAATTGCAAGAGCCTTTCGAAGATGTGGTTTTAATCCACTAAAGAATCTATCAATTTTTCTATCATTGTTGATAACAAAACCTGAATCATTCCTTCAGAGCCTTGTGAAATTTTCTTCATAGGTTGTGACAGGTTCTCCTTCTTTTTGCTTGAGATCTATGAATTATCTCTCCATCTTCGTGCGAAGAGTTCTTAGTAAGTACTTATTAAGAAACACTATCTCAAAGTCTTCCCATTCCATCTCTTCAATTTCCTCCCTTGGCTTGGTGTTCTTAATTAAAGCCCACCATTGATAAGATTCTCCATCTAGACGATAAATGGCTAAAGTCACCTTCTCTGTCTCAGAACAGTGAATAACAGAAAATATCTTCTCCATAGAGTTGACCCAATGTTCCGCAACTAGTGGATCAGAAGATCCACAAAACGTCGGTGGTCGTTTCCTCATAAAACATTCGATTGCTAGTTGCTCTCTCTTTGGTGAAGGAGTACATTCCCCATTATTATGGTTATCATTCATAACCTGATATAATTGGGTAAGCATCGCCATGATGTTTTGAACTCCACCTCCCAAATCATTGGGGATGTTGTTCGGGCAATCGTTGCATTGGCCCTCGCAAGAGTTGTTGGCCTGATTTCTCCTTGTTCCCACCATTTTCTAAAATAGAAAAGGTTAAAACAAAAAAAAGTAAACAATTCATGAATAAATTATTCATTTAAACAATTATACCAAAAACATAACATATTGGATCCCTAGGTAAATATTCTTTTGTATGTGTTTTGACTTATTCTTATGCTAGAGGTTTTCTCTAGGGTTTACTAATCCTAATTCCAAAATTAACTAAACCTTTCCTCTGATACCAACTATAGTGACCTGGCCTTTTCTTACATTACTATTACATCATTTCAAAGATAAAAAACACAATAGTATTACACATAGAGGATCCATAGGTTTAGTGTCTTGGGAAAACTAGGACCATACATAACAAATACAACATCAACCATAAACATTTATTTAATTTCTTCTTCACTAGATTCTTAGTGGCACTTTTCCTCTCCTTAGTACATGTATCCACCTGATAATATACATCAAAAGGGGTGATCTAGAAGCCTAGTGAGAGGATAGATAAGAACAATATAGTATGGGGTGAGCATAATCATGACATAGGAAAAAGATCATGAACATGAGAGGAGCATAAACAATAAACTTGAAATGTGGCAATGCATAAAAATGAAACATCATGTCTTAGTGGTTAACTACCACAAATACTTGTGAAAAAATATAGCATCTTGTTCACACATCATTTCACATTTACTCATGAGATTCACCACTTTACCCAATGCATTGGAGCGCTATATAATTCCGGGCGCACCCGTCACATTTAAACATTCATATTGCGCTATATAATTCCGGGCACACCCGTCACATCATAAAATTATCATTATCATGCCTTCCACATAGACCACATATCAAACATGTACATAAATAACCCATGTAAAGGAATGGGTTTCATCTCATAATAACACATTCATAAGCTTTGGGTTCCCAAAAGAAATAGGGAACAACATACTTGATACAAGAACCACCAACCTTTAATGAGAGGTAAAAGGTGAGATCTTGAAAGAAGAGTTCTTTTGGAAAACATTTTGATGGACATAAAAACCAGTGATAACATTTATATCCCAGAAAAGTAAACTAAATGTTGAGAAAATGGTATTTGAGGAGTAACCATATCAAAAATGGAGTGAAAGAGGGAGAACCCAAAGGAAGAAAAATTGGGTTCGAGATTTCCCCTTACCTTGTACTCGAATGCCTCCTTCTCTTTAATGTCCTGTATAATGACATTATATTCATTAATTAGATATTCCAGAACCTTTTATAAATTAATAGGGTTCATTCGGGTTTCATTATTTCATATTATGTTCCTTTGGATGACTTATAGAGTTTAAAAACATTGATCGGGGATGTTTGTTTTCATGGTTTTCTTGAGCGGTCCACTTGTATTCTTAAATTGATGTTTGGGTAGATCATGGGTAAACATCCAGAACTGATATTACATGTTATTAATGATATTACAGAATCTTTAATGTTTTTATAATGAGTTATATTAGATCCATGTGGATGAATCATTAGATAAGAATTAAATGAAGTTTATTTGCGTTAATTTGAGCGGTTTTAGGATCACAACGAACTCGTTTAAGCTTTTCACTTAGTAATATGGAAATAGGTTATTTAAAGAACTTAAAATAGAACATAATACATATATAATATTCTGGTTCAACCATAAAAATGGTTTCATGACTAGATATGAAGGTAGAAATGGAAAAAGAGAGCATGTCGTTTTTGAAGGTGATAAATTAACACCTCATGAACAACGTTCTCTTAAATAAAATAAAAGGAAGAGGGAAAGGGGGTGGGGTGATATTATATCCCATTAGAATCATAACAATACATTATATGTATAATACGAGAGTTACAAAACAATTTGGATGAGTATAGGTGGGGAGATATCAAGAAAGGAACTTGAACTTGAAAGGAAATTAAAGAAGAAGAGAGAGAGAAATTACCTCTAGAATCTTCCTCTTGAGATCCTCCTTAAGGAAGATATGCTTGATATTTTGATGAGAACAGAAGATTTTAGACGTGGGGGAGGTGCAAGGGAAGATGTTTGGGCAGAGTTTAGAGAAGTCTTGGAGCTTGAGAGGTGTGAGAAAAAGAGGGAGTGAATGGTGGCTTTTATAGTGGAGGGGAGAGGAGTTTCCTTAATATAAAATTGATTAGTTTATTAATTTCACCTAATACAAGGGATAGTGAGTATTGGATGACCAATAATTTTAATTTTATAATTTAATCCCGAACCAAGTGGGCTTACATCAGCAGAACATCATCGGTGACTCAATTAATACATTATTTAGCATTTATTGTGAATTATCAGATTCCACTATTCATAAAAAATTCAAGTATCTCAGAAAATTCCCAAATATTTACCCCAACCATTTTTCGATGTGTAGAATCCGAAAATTAATTCCATTTTTAAAAAATAATTTTCTAAATAGTATTAATTTAATAATTAATTAAAATCATAATTTACGTAAAAGAACAGTTTTTAAAATTAAAACTGATTTTGCAGTTCTTTCAAAAATTACGTAGGGTCTTATAAAATTATCTAAAAACTATTAGGAATTGATTCAATAATTTATGAATACATTTCAGGAAAATAAATATTCTTTTAAATTAATTAATTAATTATAATTATTTATTTATATCTTATAAAATACCAAAAACGTTTACAAGGTCAAATTACCACTTTATATGATGTCTAAATTTTATATTATTTTTCATAGTTAATGTTACTCTTATTTACTATTCATAAGGGTCATGTTTCTATTCATAAGGGTAGGTTACTATTCATAAGGTTAGGTTACTATTCACCAAAAATTATTTTTGTTTCATTAGACTCCAAAAACTATCTTGAACACAACCGTGTATGTCAGATTTTTAAAATTCCAAACATAGGGGTGACAAAATTATGTTTAAAGGTAACTTATCACTTAGTAGTTCATTATTTTGTGTTTTTATGACATAAATATAAGAAGTGAATTTTCCATTGAAAAAATTTGGGTCGTTACATTCCATACCCCCTCGATTAGGTTGTTGGGTATGACACATCTAATCATTAATAATGAGACTCAAAAATGAGTCCTATATTACTTATGATACTTAGAATATCATCATATATTGATTATGATGCTTTAGACTGGTTCCCTTTGTTATTCAATGTAATAGATTTACATAGTGACTCTAAGGAACCCAATCCCAACTTATTTACATTTATCAGAAAGATTAGAGAATATCCATATTTATTAGAAAAAGAAAAATGAAGGATACGTATCCTTTTTGAACCGGGTCATGTGAGAACCCATTATGAGCCCAAAGGATATAGGCATTTCGCCTTTGATAAGAATTGAAAATCCCAATTGTACATAGATTATTATAATTAAATAAAACTAGAATAATCAAGCCCAACACAAATCCAAGATTAGTGAAAACCCTATATGCCACTAAGCGATGTACACATTCACAGAAATTGTATCCAGAATCACTATAGGCTACCTGCTAGAGGCCACTAGACCCCATCCATCCGCCACAGTGTACACTAGAACCCGCACCACAGAGATCCGCGTCACAACCATCTCACCCTATCAAAGCATCCCGCCTTTTTTGTTTCCACCCAATGATCCAGATTTGCAAATCCATCTCCACCACCGTAAGAATACATTTACAGTAACGACCAAGGGCCATCAACCCTGTGTGCGCCAAATATAACAAGATATATTATGTCATGACCATATGTGTTAATGTATACTACAACGAGAATCCCCCACAATGAGAAAAATGAGAATCCCCCATCAACGATATCTATGGATGACAAAACCACCTCAGGATGAAGCTTGGCCACCACCCATAGAAAAACCAGATCTAGCAATGATCTAACTTCACTAGAGAATCCTATAAATTTACAATGAGGAATTCATAACCAAATTTTAAATGGAGGGAATCCTTTGTCATCGGGAAAGCCTCAACCACTAAGGAGGAAAGCCACAACCGAAGATGTGGATCATCCAACTTAATATATTAGAACAACACTATATTTTACATTCAAATACTAGATTGAATTAGACACCATTTCTGGTGTCTAACTATGTTTATTTCACACCCCATTTGTGTTGTCATTGGGTACGCAAAATACTTCGTGGTTATAGGTTTTGGATTGAAGTTTTATGATTTTGTTTTTAGTCTTATACTTGGTATCTTAGGAGAATAGGGATGAGCCAATGCCCAGGATTTGAATGGAGATATCATTTGAGTATTTTGTTTTTTTCATTGCGTATGATTTATTTATAACATTTTGTATTTATTATATATAGTATATTCAAGCATCACATGGAAATGAATGATTTTATATTTATCATTGTCGAATTTATTCATTTATTATTGATTTTTGGTTATAGTTTCTTCCTATACCATTCATTTATACATTTTCAACTATTTATTTATTTCATACCACTATTCTATGATGAACATGAATGTATAGTCTTCCCATAAAACCACATTTAGAACCTCACTAGTAGACAGAAGCCTCTAGCATACAGGGAGGCACACTGGAAGCCATTTCGTGACTAGATCTAGGAATTTTTTTAGTGTATTTCATTCTAGGATGTTACAATGAATATCAAAATGTGTGAAACGTGCTAATTAAAATTTGGAATGAACAATTAGTTTTATGTAAATGAAATATCTAACCATTTTTTGGAAGAATTGATCAATAGTCAAATAAATAATTGTAAATGTAAGCATGGCCACTCTAATACCACTGGGATATTCCCGAAATAGTGGACATTCTTTTTGGGAAGATATCCATCAATGTTATTTTTAGATTATATGGATCATTATTCAAATATGTATGACAGAAATTTTTGGAAGGAAAAAATTTATTCCTCACATATTAATATAGAAACCCCAAAACCGAGATAGGATCTTTCACTAGTTAAATTTATAATTAATATAAATTAGATCAAAAGAAATATTACCTCATTTTGGGATATTTATTTTATAAAGATTTTGTTTGTCTGATTTTTTTTCTAATTATACTTGTAGTGTATGAAGGACATAATGTACATACCCTCTAATGGTTATCAACACATGGTCCATTGATCTATGAACAACACAAATGCAATTTCTAGTGGTAGCACAAGGGATCAATAATCTTATATTGTTTGTCTTGATCACTTTATGTTCCTTGATATTTGAAGGATTATCTCTTATACTTTTTTTCAAGAGAGGATGAGAAAAAATGATTCTAGAGATAAATGTGTTGTGCACAATGATTATTTATTATCGATTAACCATACACATTAGGCATAATTATTTAGGAATTAGGTTAAAATATTATTTAATTTCTCCAAGGCCATTAAATAATATAAAAAAACTTATTTAAACCCATGAAATTAATAATATATTTTGGAAATAATTATTTGGTGTAATGATAAATATTATTTTACCAGATTGTAAATAAATTTTTATCACCATATATGATCTTGGTCCACTCATACTGCATGACATTTATCGAATACCTGAATAAATATATATTCATATATAAATATTTTATCCACTGTCTGGAGATTAAATATTTGTTAAATATTTAATAAATAAAATGAAAATATTATTCATATTCTAGAAAATAAATATTTATTATTCATTCACAAAATTTAATAAATTACTTATTAATGAATAAATAATTATTTATTACCTTTTGAATATATTTTTTAATAAATCCTAATAAAATTATTCCATAGACTAGAGATTAATATTTATTCGAATATTTAAATTCAAATTGAATTTAATTGAGATTGATGAAAACACTTTTGTGTGGCCCTCTAGGATTCTTTCCCATTTCCATTAGGTAGGCTTGCCTAAAGTCTAATATTTCTATCTAGTAGTGGGTCAAGGAACCTAAGAAAAATATGTTAATTTTGTTATGATGAAAGCCACATATTAACACTTACTATATAATATAATCTCATTTCCATAGTATCTCATCAACCATGTTGCACACATGTTCCATAAACCTATATTCTTGATACATATTTATTTGACTATATGAAATAAATTAATCATTATATAATGTACATGTAGTTTTTTGTGACCATTCCCTTTCAACCAAAGGAATGAGATTTCAACTTACATAAATAAATAAAGGGACAAATCAATCCTCAACTTATTCACTAATTACTTGTCATTCATGATGCCCCAAACATACCCTAATTACCACGAATATATGGCACTGTGGATTTGGTAAAAAAATCAAATTATGTGAGTCATGATAAAAATTAATAAGAATATTAAAGTCTAAGGACCATTAGACATGCCCACATATAGTAATTTATGAAAATATATAAACATGTGGAAGTCTTACAGGAGAGTACAATCTCATAATTTACCTTCTTGTAAATTACTATATTTTATCTTTATTAGAGGAAGTATAATCAGCTTATGAGTACTCATACCAAATATCGGCAATTATATTTGTCTCATGAAATTTTGTTATCCGAATGTAGAAATAAATTTAAGAATATAATTATGTAATTTCAAGGTTGTCATCATAGTTGGAACCTACTATGACCTTATCAATGAGATTTATACTCTTGGACCTTACAACATTAAACTCATGAAGAATAATGAGAAATATGTGATATGTTGTTTAATTAATATTGAAATATTATAATAAAAATATAATCCAAAGTGAAATAGTTGATTCTATAATACAATCTCCAACAACATTAACCAAAATTTTATTCTTTCATTCAGATAAAAAATTCTATAGTGGAGTGTATGGTGCACTAAGTTCATGATAAATGTCATGGTTTTGAAGAAATCCTTTAAAATTACTATTTTTATTCATCCCCATTATCAATTTAAATATTCTTTATAATATATCTATATTATTTTTGTTACTTCTCTTGAGACTCTTAAAATTTTTGATAGCTTATTATTTGTGTTTCAAAAATCATAATACATGTTATATGATGGAAATGATCAATAAATAATAAAATAGTTATCACTATCTGTTGATTTTTTTTTCAGGGGACTACATATGTCATAATGAATAAGGTTAAATAGATGAGTTGTATATATATAAACCCTCTTATGTATTGAATTTTATATCTCCACTTTTTGGGACATCAAACAACACCAATATCTTCTTCTTTTAATGATAGAAATTTGAATAATACATTCTATCCTTGTCTTCTTGTTCATATTCCTTTTACACACATGTCAAACATTTTTATTCCATAAATAATTCACTTCCATCATACTCAGATAAAAAAAACCTATGCATCATCACTCAAAATTATATTTCCCTTGATTAGTGGTTCTCTTCTTAGAACATTAAATATTCAATCCTTAAAAAAGGAGCTTTCTCTTCTAAAAACAATATCTTTTACTTCATAAAAAACTTATAAAACACTTCACCAAATGTTTTCCAGTCCATAAAGAAAATCACTTCTAGATTTAAATTTTCTATATCAATAGATATATATCTAATGAATTTGATTTTTAGTGACTCATCATTTAAAAAATACATTTTCCCTTCTTTTTAATATTTCATTTTTTTTTTCAATTTCAAATTTCTATTCATATGTGAATAACAACCAATATAGAATATCCAAGATCATGATCCATATTTGGATTTGAGATAATTTTCAATAATTAAGTCCCTTAATTATCCTTTTTACTCCTTCATATGAGGCTCTTGAGATTTTTTATATAGTTTTTTGAGAAGGTAACATTACAAGATATTCTTTATCAAGATTTATATGCTAATCAAATCATTCAAAAATAGTTTCTAATGGTTAAAATCCATTTTCATTTTTCATGTTGAATTTTTCATATAACCTTATTTTGTTGATTATAATCCTCCTCAAAATCTTCCTCCAATACCAATTAAATTAATTTTAGTATTGATAATTGAGCCATCAATTTTTTTGTATTCCTAAAGAGTCTATAGTTATAGAATTATCCGTAAAAAGAAAATTTTCCTATTTAATATACATGATTTCCAAAACAATGTATCTATTTTCCATTATGTTTTAAATATTAATCCATATACCATTGCTGTAAAACAAAATTTTGGTACATGCCATATATATTCTCTTTTATCTTGGACTTCTTCTCATTATTAATAGAGTCGCATGTTGTAGTTGTTTTTATTTCAAATATCGAATCAAATTTTTTAAGAATTTTTGACTTCACATGTTTTAGATACATACATGGTATTCTTGAAAATATTCATCTTATAAACATTTTAAACCATTTAACCTCTTATAATGATCATTGTTGATCCTTATGATGTTTTCACTTCTTATAACTTTTAGAAAATTTTAAAATTGAGTTTTGAAAGTTTGATATTCCTATGCCAGATTCAACAAGTTTTAGTTGAACAAGATCAAACTGTTTCTCTATCATAGTTATATTCTCTTAAATCTTACTATTATGGTTTTTAACTTCATCAATCTAATTCATCAGATCTTATATATATTTTAACAAGATAAAATTTTCATCAAGTGATTATTACTGATTCTATTTTGATAGATCTTATTTCTTCAAATTCTTGTTCAGTTTCCCATGTTTAACTATCCTTAAAATACATTATTTCAATTTAATTTTAAGAATAAACTCCATGTGAGTGTCCTATTATTCTTCATTATATTTTATACTTTCATTACGAGTAAAATTATCATCATTTACTTTTTCAATGAGAAAGTTATTAGAACCATCATCACTTTAAATTACATGTTCTACTTCACTATCATCATCTTTCTCATGCTTAGAAAAAATATTTAACTTTTAGAATTTCCTGAGAATCATATCATTTTATTTTGAATCAGACTTTAGTTTTTATGTCTTATTCATTAAATATATTCTTGAATTTCCATAATATTTATCACTATATTCATCTTCCTTTATCCTTGGAACATTTTTTATGAAATTTACTATGCCTTTGTAGATAAATAACTTCAATGGTAAATTTACTTCATGATTCCCTATTCATATTTTTACCATTCTAGAAGAAAACACAGGAATTCATAATTTTTTTAAATACCTAATATTCTGTGTTATGATCACTAAAGTCTTCCATCAAGATCATTTATAGACATTTTTTGCTTATCGAATTTGAGAGAGATTTACTGATCAATATTTTCCTTATTATTAACATCCTTTTCTATTCACTTTCTATATGTGATGAGAATAATATACAGATCATCCAGAGAGAGATTATGGATCTATATCTTCGGGGTATAATACGTTGACATAAAATTTATCCGGAATAATTCATAGAATATTTTCTATAGTAGTTGAATAATAAAAGTTTTCACCAAAAAATCTTATGGTGCTTACAATTTCGTAAATCCTTGTAAAGAACTCACCAATAGATTCATCATATTCTGTTTTATGATCTTCATACTTTAATATGAAGATGTATAAACTAGATTTATTTAATGTCATATTTCATTAATTTTATTTATCAAATTTTCATATATTCCTTTAACTATTCCAATTTTTTTCACCCTAAAAAACCACTCTTAGCGAGAGAAAGAGAGTACAATATGGTGTTTATGGATTATATTTCATTCTACATATTCTTTTTATCATCTGTTGTCAAGGAATAACCCCAAATAGGATGAGTGAATACACATTTAGTAACTTGAAAAACATCCTATCAAATGGATAATATATATGAAAACATTATATCATTGTAGATATGGCAGTTCATCACATAAAATATAATAATTCCCTTACTATTAAATTTTCTTTAACTTGCATAAAAACATTATTTTTCAATAAAATTAAAATTTCTAAGAGGAAATAAAATAATTATTCTCTAAAACAAAATTAATGGACCTTTCAAGATTGGTGTGATCACAAAGAGGGGGGAAGGGTGAATTATTTATCATATCTATTTAAGTTTTATAATTTCAAATAATTTTTTTCTTTATTTATAGACAATTGACTCTGATTAAACACAATGCACAAGAAAAACCATATGAAAACAATATTTTACAAGGTTCACTACTCAATAAGATTATATATTTCTAGGAATAAACTAGAAAAAAATCATTATCAAATATACACTAGAAAAAATCTATTGTGATTATAGAAGGTTGGAAATATCCATCAATTTCATAACACAATAATAATTTGAGAGTTCATGGGATCATTGCGAAGTTAATATAATAAAAAACTTTTTATAAAAATTAAATGAACTTTCATTAACAGGTTTGGAACATCTTTGTTTGGTACTCACATTCAGGTACACTTTATCCAGTAACATGTCTATCTAATAACTCTTTGTCTGATACCTAGTTTCTGATATTGATCTATCAAATACCCTAAGTCAGGTGTCACTATGTCTGACACCCTCTATTTGGTACTTCTATATCCAATTATTTGAAAAAATAACTCTCAAGATATTTTTTCAGCACCTCACTTCTTCAAGTACATGAACCACTTCATAGTGGAATTTATCCCATTTATATATATTTAATTCTTAGAAAAAAAGGGATAAGTGACATCTTCAAATTTGAGTTTCCTGACCTAAATTTGAATTCCCACTTAAGTATTTCTTCAGTTGATCACATTCAAATACTATATTCAAATTGGATTTAATATGATTCGTAAATACTTTACAGAAATAACTATTTCAAAAATCTTCAAAGATTATTGAAATTTCAAAAAAATAATGACATTTCCTTCATGATTATCGTGTTATTGAATTTCCTTCTTAGTATCATCACAATACAGGTCATTACATGGTCATTGTAACAACCCTCAAAGTGTTGTCTAATACATCTTTATAATAACTCCTCAATTTTTTTTGATTTATATGTTTCCATTATTCAATGAATTAAAGATACCCTATCCAATAAGATTATAATGTTTTTCCATTGACATCACATTTATCTCATTTTGGTAAAGTATGTCTGATAGCTTTGCTCAGTAACCTTTTTCCTAATGAACACACTACGAAACCTATGTCCAATGATCATGCTTAGAAACCTATTCCTGATGAATTCATTCAGAATTATCTATCTAATGTGTTTATATGTCTCTTTATCCAATAAAACATCATCCAATTTTAATAACATCATCTTTAACCATGAGAAACTTTAGTAATCATGATGTTTTTAAATTTTAGAATAAATAAGAATAACCTAATTTACTTTATTAGATAAAATCATTTTAATAACATTTGAATAGTTTCAGATAAATATTTTTCCACATCTTCTATATAATCACCTTAGTCCATTAGACTCCATCCAATCACCTTAGTCAATTTAACCCATATTTCATTGTCTGGAATATTCATTCCATAAAATTTATAAAGAAGGGTCATCATTTTTGGGTTATTTATGTTCTATGAAAAAAGACAACACTAAGAAATCCATCTTTATATTCAATCACAATTCAACACCTCCAGGCCAAAAAATTATTAATCCTAAAATAATTTGGACTATAATTCATTAACTTTACATTGAATGCATTTAATGCACACCAAATGTTGACCAAGATAGGTTGGCACATGGTTTTTAGAGTACACATCGTTTAGATTTAATACATGTCATGTATTACACAATTTTTCATGGTCATAAACATGGTTTCTATGTTTTTTCATGTAAAAAACATAATATTTTACAACATAACATTGTTTGATAGGATATATGACCAGAAACACTAAGCTTAAATGTTCTATGAAATATTATTATTTAAATATGAACATTATAACCTAGCTGTTGAATTTGAGGGTGTGAATCGTATTTAATGAATTATGAAATATATATAAAGTACCTACTCAATAAATATATATCAATTAATTCATAGAAAATAAGTGCTCAATTTTTATAAAATTTATTTTATGCTTTATAAATATGTTTTCACCAAAAATGATTTTTTTTATTTTTGTGATAAAATATTATAAATAATTATAGAACTTAAATGAATTTTATTGTATAAGAAAAAATTATTTTTTGAAATTATTACATTAAAAATAACTTTGGGTTGAACTATCATATGTTTCTGAAATGTTTTATTTACCAGTGAATAGAGAAAAATAACGATGTTTATTCAAAAATGTATTTTTATTTCAAACAGTTTCAATGTTTCATTTGGTTTTAAAATGGTTTGAAAGTAAATTTATTTCCCTTATATTATTATTAATATAGTAAAGATAAATTTAATAAATTTTATTGATTAATTTGTTATAAAAATTTTATAATTAAAAGTCATTTTTACGATAAACTATTTTTATTTGGGAAATGTGTTTTTATTGTTAAAAACTAAAATGATCAATATTGGTGAAATTTTATAATGAAAATTATTTAATATTTATTCAATAATTTTTTTAATATTCATATAATATTTTTTGTGAAAGGGATAGGAATGAAATTTAGTTTTATGCTTTAAATTTGTATTTTTTAAAGCGGTTTTTATCGAGTTTGGCACAATTATTTTAAAATTAATTTATTCCAATTATAGAGATCAAATTTAATAATATGGATTAATTTTTTTGAATTTTGATGTTAATATTTGGAAAATACTTTTCTTTTATTTATAGGCCATATGAATAGTAAAGGTGCTAAAATTTATCACCTCGATAAAGGGTAAATCTGGTTAATCTTGGTAAAAACTAAGTTATATGGCCACAATATTTCATCCTAATTCTTATTAGATTAAGTTAATTATAAAATTATTACATTATAATAGAAATATATTTTTTTAATCGTTATTTATCTATTAAAATTACATATTTAATATTTAAAGTAAAAAATTTACAAAATTCCACTCTCTTAGTTTTAAATATCTATTATAGATCAACATAAGGAAATAAATAAAGTTAGGAATTAATATAAAAATCTATTATGAGATTATGGAAATTATTTTATTGATATTAATATATTTACTATTTTTTTAAATTATATAATTATCTATTTTTTTTGCACCACACTAATGCAGAATCTAATTAATTTAACTGAAAAATAAATGATTTTCAAAATAACTAAAGTGATATAATTTGAATGATTTAGTGTGCCCCAAAAATTTTATTGGCCTATGAAACATATTATATATCTTTGAAATAATTATATTCTAAATCCACATTTTTATTGATGTATTTAAAGTCAAATTAAATGAAGACCATTAAAAATGACATTAATGGAATTTTATAGTTAATAATAACATATTGAATGATTTAAAATTCATAAAAATATAATATTTAGAAAATTTAATGATATAATGATTTAAAGAACAACCATAGTACTTTTACTGGTTTTTTTTAAATTTATAGTAATATTACAAACCCTTAAATTGCTAGAAATTTTAATATTGTGGTAATTGTTAAAAGGGTTAATGGGGGGGGGGGTCTAAACTAAAAGATAAAGGTGACAGAATGCCCAAAACTTGTCCAAATTTGTTGTATAATAATATTTTGACTCATAATATTCTTATATTCAAATATTATCAATTTTAATATATATTCAAAGGAATTAATTCATATATAATTTAATAATTTATTAAATTATAAGAATACCACTCCACTAAATTATAAAATGAAACCTCTCCATAATCTTCCTTTGTCACGACCCGACCCCCGGGGCCCATTTCGTGACTACCCGAAGCCCGCCTTCCATAGGCTAGGGGCTGGAAACTAGCACCAAAGGTGTATTTTCTAAATCTGGGAAGGCATTACCTTTATAACCTATAAGAACACGCAACCAAGCACACAAAAAGATACGAAATCAAGTAAACTAAACAGTAAATAGAGTGAGTTCAGTAAGTTAAAGGGGCTAAAATACAATCCAAACTAGAAAGTACAAATAAAAGTAAAATACAATACAACCGAAGAAAGAGAAACACAACTATTGGGCCATCCTCTGAGGTTCCTACCTGAATGGTAGGTATAAATCACCTCCTCAGCACTCCACGTCCAGCCGTCTCCTATGCATACCGACACGGCATATGGTCCACCTTTGAGTACCATCTAGTCTGGGTACTCTCAGCCTCGATCAGCGTTGTCCGTCGTCTACACCATACACAATGAGGTGCAGGCATAGCCCGTGTAGGGGTGAGTATAACGATAATCAGAAGGGTCCCCGAGACCCTTAAGGTCTCACAAAATCCACAAAGGATAAACCTCAAAGCATGAAGTCAACTGAAACCCTACTTAGGTATATGACCATACATATACATAAGTTTTCTAGTATACCCATCTCAATCATGAAGAAACATAGTGTCCAACCCAAAATCCCCAAGCTCAACACTTCCACAAAGGAAGGAAAACCACAAAGGCAAGTACCACATAGGTACACCACACATATGAATACCACAAGGTATTACCACAAAGGAAAGTACCACATAGGTACAAAATCAGCTCACACAAGGTATAACTTAAGTACAATAGTAGAGATGATTATATGTAACTACTGAATCGTATTACTCCATAATGAAGCTGACCCACATGGGATCACTAGGAGATGACTCACACATGATCGCTAGGTGCTGAACCACACAGGATCGCTCAGAGCTGGCCCACACTAGATCTCTAGGTGCTAACCCACACATGATCGCTTTGAGTTTACCCACACAGTATACCTAGGAGCTAACCCACACAGGATCTTAAGGTGCTGACCTACATAGGATTTCTAGGAGCTGACACAAACATGATCGCTAGGAGATGACCCACACATGATTGGTAGGAGCTGACCCACAAAGGATCTCTAGGATCTCACCCACACAACATTTCTACGAGCTGACCCACATAGTATCGCTAGGTTCTGACCCACACAGAATCGTTAGAAGCTGACCCACATAGGATCGCTCTTCATTCTTCTCATCAAAACCAGCTACTGGGTTTCTGAACTAAGCCTGCCCATCTCCGGGTGGATCCGCTCCACGTGTCCCTGGTCGATTATACAACTGCTAAGAAGTCCCACAAGGAAGTATATCAAAGGACCGCCATGTCATTGGGGTCCCAATGAAACAGACGTCGTGTCATTTGGATGCCCGGTCAGTGAGTCATTAGCCTTTTTGTCCCAAGGGCCCGATTAGATTCATGCTCGATCCAATCCGAAAGTTCCCCAACATTATCCAAATTCTAGTGGGGTATACCAAAGGGACCTTCTCATTCCATGGTTTCCAGTGCTAGAGACGGTTCATGAAACGGATGTCGGGTGCAAAATTTATGGCTAAAAATGTGTAAATGGGTCGAAGGGGGTCTTGGTTCGGTCCGACCCGGCCTGGACCGACCCAGTTGGGTCGACCTGGCCTGACCCGCTGGGTCCGGCCCAGCCCGCGCAGGCATCCTGACCTTACGGCCCAACCCATGAGGGTCGCGAGGGGCCCTGGTAGTCGCAGAGGTCTTCAGTCCGCATTGGATTCCATGGAGGGACACTAGAGGCCACGGGCAGGTCGGTGGAGGCCATGGTCAACGGAGGCTGCGGTAGGCAGAGGCCACCAATGACGGAGCCACGGGCGGCGCGAGGCCGCATGGTTTCTTGGATGTCCACGGGCGGCGGGGGCTGCGGGCGGCGTAGGCCGCAGAAGGCGGAGCTGCGGGTGATGGGGGCTATGGGGCGACACCATTTCCTTTGTCTCCTTCATCTCCTTCATCTCCTTCATCTCCTTCGTCGCCTTCTACCATTATGAAGAACACAACAAAGAGGTAGAAAGATGGAGTGGTCGGGCCATGTTTGTTTGGCCCGCACCCTCTACGTTAGAGCGCTAGCAAGTGGATCACAAACTTGAATCAAGAAAGTGTATAGAGGATATTTTAAAAAGCATCATTCCCCACAACCCTCATTAATCACTATTCCCAAACCCACAAAATAATTAGATGGAATGAACATGGGAAGTGATAATCTCATAGAAATAAATTCTACCTCATTTGTTTAATTCGTCGAAGACTGTCTTCGGGGAAATAGACGATGCCGTTGGGAATAGATAGATGTTGGGGACATCGGAATTTCCTCGAACGTCAGTTTGTTGACGTTGAAGATGTTCCTCATCAATGAATGTCCCATGGATAAAGTTGGAGTTGAAGTCAGCGTTCGTCGTTGGAGGGATTTTTCCCCACACTCCTTCCTCCCAATTCCACAAAAAATACCAAGTAGCCAACATAATAAATTATGTGGTCTATTTAGTTCATTGGCATAAATTCATGGGAGGTTAGTTCAGGTGGCCCCACTACCATAACCTCTCATGGGAGGTTTAGTTCATGTGGTCCCCACCTATAAAACATCCACATGGAAGCTCGAACATATAAAATAAAAATGTTATACAATTTTTATTTTATTTTATTCTTTCACGAAAAACCCAAAATTTTACTTTTAACCTCGACCAACTACTGTCGAGGTAAAAGTCTCCTTAAGTGAATACCAGCGCTGTGAGTTCAACGGTGTCCTTGGATTTCAATTCCCAGGACTGGTTCAAAAGTTACAAAAACCCACTCGCACATTTATTGAACATACCTGAAAAAAAGTTCAAAAATTTATTTCGGGCACTCTGGGCCTCAGAATGACACGCCGTCAATTTTTGCGGACTCGTAAAATTCCCATTTATTTAGAAACAATTACATGGAAATTCTGGGTCTTAAATTCTCCCCACCTTAGGGATTTACGTCCCTGCAAGCCACAACTCAAACTAAGGGAACGAGTGGAGGTACTGAGCACACATCTGAGCCTCCCACTCTCATGTTCTCTCCTGGAGGTTCCCGTGCGGCCAACGAACGCGCATCTGAGTTGTTGACCATCCACGAAGGACCCACTCCCTTCGATCCTCAATCACTGCTGGAACCTCCGTAAAAGTCACCCCATCATAATTGTCCTGCTCACCATGGTCGATGATGTGGGAAGGGTCCTGCACGTATATCCTTAGTTGAGATACGTGGAAGACATTGTGCACCCAGTGTAACTGAGGTGGAAGAGCTAATCGGTATGCCACCTCGCCAACTCTACTAAGGACATGAAATGGTGCAATGAATCTTGGAGATAACTTGCCGCCTCGGCCAAATCTCCACAGACCTCATCTGGGTGAGACCCGTAGAAAGACATAGTCGCCATCCTCGTACTCCTGAGGTCTCTGTCTCATGTCAGTATAAGACTTATGCCTACACTGTGTAGTCTAAATCTTCTCTTAGACAATCTGCACCTTCTCTGTTGTATCCCATACCATCTCTTACCCCCGAGTGCTGACTCCCCAGGGTCAGTCTAGCACAAAGGTGATCTGCAAGGTCTCTCATACAAGGCCTCAAAAGGTTCCATCCCAATGGTGGAGTGATAGATTTTGTTGTATGAAAACTACACCAAATGCAGGTGATCCTCCCAGTTATGACCAAAGTCGAGGACACAAGCATGAAACATGTCCCCAAGGGTCTAAATAGTCTACTCAGTCTGACCATCCGTCTGAGGATGGAAGGCAGTGCTCAAATAAAGCAGTGTTCCAAAAGCCTCTTGAAACCCCTTCCATAGCCAGGAAGTGAAACATGCATGACAATTTGAGACAATAATCGAGGGCACTCCATGTAGCTACACAATCTTCTTCATATAGAGGAATACCAAGCTCTCTACTGAACCCTTATCTCTGATTGGTAGGAAGTGGTCCGACTTGGTTAGTCGATCGATGATCTCCCAAATCGAGTCATGACCCTTGGATGTACGTGGAAGTCCTATCACGAAGTCCATGGATATTCCATCCCACTTCTAATCCAGGAACTCTAAAGGATGAACCAAGAATACTGGTACCTGATGCTCCACCTTCATTTGCTGACAAGTGAGGCACCAAGAGACAAAATCTGCAACTTATTTCTTCATTCCCAGCCACCAGTGCTATCGTCGGAGTTCATGGAACATCTTCGCCACTCCTAGATGTAACTCTAGAAGGGATGTATGGAACTCCCTCATCACTTCCTCCTTATGAGAAACTGGTACCATGGTACATCCTCTAAAGGGGATGACATGCTCCCCACCTTCAAAAAATCCATCAGGTGCCTGCCCTGTGGATATTTGAGCACGTCGAGCCACATAGTTAGCATCCCCACACTGCGCCTCCCTGAATCGATGAAGAAGTGGGGGAGTGACTGTAAGATACTGAAGGAAAGATGGTTCGTCACGATCCCCATTGGATATCTGCAAATCAGTCAGCTACTTCATTGCCTCACCTAGCAGTTGTATACCAGATCTCTAGATGAGTGCATATGCTACAACGTTCCCCTTCCCTGGAGTACAGACTATCTAAAAGTCATAGTGCTGGTGGAACTCAAGCAAATATCATTGTCTTAGGTTCAATTACTTCTGAGAGAAGATATACCTGAGACTCTTGCGATCAGATTATACTGTAAACCACTCACCCATCAAGTAATGTTGCCACATATTCAAGGTGAAGACCACTTATTCTAACTCCAGGTCATGGTTAGTGTAGTTCTTCTCATGTTGTCTCAGCTGTGGAGAACCATATGTGATAAATACTCGCTCCTGCATCAGGACACAACCGATCTCAGTTTCTGATGCGTCATAGTAGACTACATACCCAACACCATCCTCTTGAAGCCTCAATATAGGGGAACTACTCAGCCTTTTCCTCATCTCCTGAAAACTATGCTGGCATCTTTCCAACCACACGAAGTGCTGACCCTTCTTTATCAATGCTGATAAAGTTGTTGAAACTCTTGAGAAATCTGGTAAAAACCAACGGTAGTATCCAACCAAACCCAAGAAAATCTGTACCTTCGTCACACTCCTGGGTGGATCCCAAGAAAGTATAGCCTAAATCATCGTTGGATTCACCGTAACTCCAGCCTTCAAGATGACATGTCCCAGAAATTGAATCTCTCGGATCCAGAATTGGCACTTAAAGATCTTACCATAAAGCTGGTGCTCTTGGAGTGTGTCCAGTACTACCTGAAAATGATAGGAATGCTCCTCCTTGATAGCTGAGTAGATTAGAATGTATTCAATGAAAACTACTACAAAGTGATCAAGGTAGGGTTGAAATATCCTGTTCATGAGTCCCATGAACACTGCTAGAGTGTTGGTTACTCCTAATGGAATATCCAAGAACTAATAATTGTCGTACTGACATCTGAAGGACATCTTCTACACATCCTCATCTTGTACTCTGAGCTGGTGATAGCCCCATCTAAGGTATATCTTAGAGAACCACCGTGCTCCCTTCAGCTGATCAAAGAGATAGTCAATCCTCAGAAGTGGGTACTTGTTCTTCATGGTCACCTAATTTATGCACAAATTTTCAACAAAAAGAATTAAGCTCCCATCCACCTTCTTGGTGAAAAAAATCGGGGCTTCCCAAGGTGAAGAACCCGGCCAAATGAATCCCTTCCCATGAAATTCCTATAGCTGTAACCGCAGTTCAAGAAGCTCCGCGGGAGCCTTCCGATATGCTGGTGTGGATATCGGTGTCGTCCTGGGGTACAATTAAATGTAAAAGTCCCCCTCTCTGTGAGGAGGTGGACATAAAACATTATTAGGGAATACAACTACTTATTGGTCCACCACTACTGTATTACTCTGACTCTCCACTTCAACTACTCCAAGGGTAAGTCTAGCCAACTGATTAGTGATCGACTATACTCTCCTTCGGGTAAGTCCATCCTATTCTGTAATGGCTCCCTTGTTGCCGGTGAAGGTAAACATGGCCTCATTCGTGTGGACCCACCTCACTTTGTGCCTAATACAGTCAATCTGAGCATGGACTATAGATAAACAGTCCATACACAAGATGATGTCATAAGGCCTCGATGCCACTACTAGGAGATCTCAGCCGAAGCTCTCGCTTCCTAGAGTAAGCTCGCACTACCAACACCAATTCGTAATCGTCAAATCCTCTCCCGTAGGAGTCTCTATCCGTAAGGATTGATCTAATGACTCCATCGGAATCTCCGAGCTCTGAACGAGGGAAGTGGAAATAAAATAATGACTTGCACCTGTGTCTATAAGTACTACAGCTAAGGTTGATTAGACACAGATCATACCTCATATCATCTTTGGAGCACCGTGATCATATTCCTTATCTACCTGGACCTGAGATCGCCCCTATCCTCCTACTCCCTCTGGTTGGGGTGGACCTTCTAGTTGTGGTGGCGGTAACATCTCGAATCATCACCCACCACCAGCTGCACGACAAGCTCTTCTTCCATGTGCTCCTGCTCCCAGCATACCTCATCGGACGAGTATTTGTATCAGCCTGGGTGGTCCTTCAACCATATTCTGATCATCTGTATGGAGGGTCGGATAGTCACGAGCCATGTAGCCCAACCCACCACAAGCGTAACACTGTACACTCCTAGAATGACTGACTCTGCCTCGGGTGCCCCGCACAACTGACTCACAATCATGCAGTGGTCCACCTATAGGTCTGGTCCTCTTGGACCCCTTTGAAATCTGTCTCCTACAAGCTGTAGAAGACCTTTCTATGTGATGTATGGGGGTGGGTCTTGCTGCTGGTGACTAATCAGAAAGGAAACTCTCTACTAAGAGGGCTCCCTCTAACACCCTCGCCTGCATCGAGATGCTAAGTGAAATCATCAAAGCCCTGATCTCCCGCTTGATCCCTTGCTCGAAGGTTCAGGACCTGAAGAATGGGTACCACACCATATCTTTGGAGTAGCGTGAGAGGTCAGTGAACCTCACGGAGTAATGAGCCACAATCATGTTTCCCTGCTACAGATGAATAAGCTCTTGCATGCGCACTGCATGAAGAGTCGCTGGAATAAACTCCGCTCGAAAAAGAACCTCGATGTCTGCCCAGAGAAGCATCACCTCATCATGGACCTGGAGCATCAAGATCCACAATCTTCCTCCTGTTTCATGAAGAAGACTAGTGGCAAGGATCACCACGAGATCGACTGGTGTCCCTACCAGTCAGAAGACTCTCATTACAGCCTCCAACCAATCCTCAGCTGTCTGTGGGTCCATCTCTCCCCTGAACCTGGGTTGCCTCTGGTGCTAGAACTCTTGTAATGCACTCATGCAATGTGAACCGTCTGCTAGTAGGGATGGTGTCATATGTGGCCCAACGAGTAATGGTACCGCTGGTGCCTCTACTGGAAAAGGGCCCTACACTGAGGCCTCGTCGCTTGGTGGGATATCAGTGTATACTACTCTTGGAACCCTAGCTGGCTGTCTGTGTGGAGGCATCCTGAAAAGAAACAGCTGCGTCATGGTCAATATGTTATACCTAGTGAGCTGAATCAAAGAGATCACAAACAAAACTCTTCAAAACACACACGCAATTAGTGTTTTTGTGCACTGATTCAGAAATCATAAGTTAGGGTCCTGGTGTATGGATGCATCGGCCACCGCACTAGCACTGGATTCCCTAAACTGATAACCACACTCACTACAGTTAACACTATTTCCATTAAAAATAAAGATTAGAGGCCTATGTTCTACTGTAGAAGAGACTCCTCAGATACTAATTTGTCAAGACCCAACCCTCAGGGCCCGTGCTGGGACAACCCCAAGCCCGCCTTCCATCGGCTAGGGGATGGTGACTAGCACTGAAGGTGTATTCCCTAAATATGATAAGGAATTGCCTTTATAACCTATAAGCACATGAAACCAAGCACACAACAAGATACGGAATCAAGTAAACTTAACAGTAAAAAGTGTGAGTGCAGTAAGTAAAAGGTCCAGAATACAAGCCCAACTGGAAAGTACAAGTACGAATGAAATAAAATACAACTTAAGAAAGAGAAAGACAACTACATGGTTGTCATCCAAGTTTCCTACCTAAAGGGTAGTTACAGATCACATCTTAAGAACTCCACATCCTCCCGTTTCCTCTACATACTGACACGCCATATAGTCCACCTCTGAGCACCGTCCAGTCCTGGTACTCTTAGCCTTGATCAACGTTGTCCGTCATCAGCACCAAACACAATGAGGTGCAGGCATAGCCCCTGCAGGGGTGAGTATAACGATACTCAGTAGGGACTTAGAGACCCTCAAGGTCTCACAAAATCCATAAAGGATAAACCTCAAAGCATGAAGTCAACTGTCAACCATACATAGGTATATGGCCATACATATACCTAGGTTATCTTGTATACAATCTCAATCATGAGGAAACAGAGTGTCAAACCAAAAATCCCTAAGATCAGCTGTTCCAAAAAGGAAGGAAAACCACAAAGGCAATTACCACAAAGGTACACCACATATATGAATACCACCACCATATTACCCCAACAGAAGGTACCACACAGGTACGAACTCAGCTCACACCATGTATAACATAAGTAAAGTAGTAGAGAAGATTTGATGTAACTACTGAATCATATTACTCTGTAATGAAGCCGACCCACACAGGATCGCTAGGAGATGACCCACACAGGATCGCTAGGTACTGACCCACACATGATCGCTAGGAGCTGACCCACACATGATTGCTAGGTGCTGACCCACACAGGTTCTCTGGGAGCTAACCCACACAGGATCTCTAGGAGATGACCCACACATGATCTCTATGTGCTTACCCACACAGGATCGCTAGGAGCTAACCCACACATGATCACAAGGAGCTTACCCACACATGATCTCTAAGTGCTTACCCACATTGGATTTCTAGGATCTGACCAACACAGGATAGCTAGGAGCTGGCCCATAGAGTATTTCTAGGTTCTGACCAACACAGGAGTGCTAGGAGCTGATCCACCCATGATGGCTCTTCATTCTTCTCGTCAAATCCACCTACAGGGTTTCCACACTAAGCCTACTTGTCTCCGGGAGGATCCTCTGCACAAGTCACTGGTCGATACTCCAACTTTTACGAAGACCCATGGGGAAGTATCTCAAACAACCTCTATGTCATAGGGGGTCTTAATGCAATAGAAGATGTGTCACTCGGATGACTGGTCTGTGAGTTATTAGAATTTTTGTCCCGAGGGCCTTGTTAGATTCATGCTCAATCCATCCCAAATGTTCCAAAACAGTATAAAAAACTCAATTGGGGTATAAAAAAGGGACCACCTCCCTCCAAGGTTTCTATCTACGCTGACGGTTCGTCAAACGGACATCTGGTGCCAATGTTATGGCTGGAAATGCGTAAATGGGTCGAAGTGGGTCTGGGCTCGGTTTCACCCGGCCTAGGCCGTCCCGGTTCAGGTAGACCCGACATGACCCGCTGAGTCCAGCCCGACCCACGCTGGGCGGCTCGACCCGTGCTGGGAGGCCCGGCCTGACGGCCTGGCCTGCGAGGGCCTCAAGGGATCGCATGGGTTGTGGCGGCCGCAAGTTCGTGAGGGGGGGGGGGGGAGAACCGCTGGAGACTGCGGGTTTCACGTGGCTGCGGGGTATCTCGGAGGGCCATGACGGCTCGGAGGGCCATGGATGGTGGGGGCCGCGGTCGGTGGAGGCTGTGGACGGCGCAGCTGCGGGTGGCAGTGGCCGTAGGGTGGCGCCTTTGCCTTCATCGCCTTCATCACCTTCATCTCCTTTGTTGCCTTCTTCCATTACGAAGAACACACCAAAGAAGCATAATAACGAAGGGTTCGGGCCATGTTTGTTTGGCCCGCACCCTCCATGTTAGTGTGGTAGAAAGTGGTTCACAAACATGAATCAAGAAAATGTATGGAAGATATATAAAAAAACATCAATCCCCACAACCCTTATCAATTACTATTCCCAATCCCGTAAAATAATTAGATGGAATGAACATGGGAAGTGATAATCTCATAGAAATAAACCCCTACCTCGTTCATTGGATTCGTTGAAGATTGTCCGTGGGAAAAAAGATGATTTCATTGGGAATAGGCGAATGTCGATGACATCAGAGCTTCTTCGAACATCGTTTCGTTGACGTTGAAGACGTTCCTCATCCACGAATGTCCTATGAAAGCAATCAGAGTCGTAGTCAGCGTTCTTCATTAGAGAGCTTTCCCCCAAGGCTCCTTCCTCCCAATTCCACCAAAAATTACAAGTAGCAAACATAACAGACTATGTTGTCTATTTAGTTCATCAGCATAAATTCAAAAGGCTTAATTAATTGACTAGGTTGGCATAATAAATGTTGGAGGAGTTGAAGAGGCTCCCCCACATTTAATAGGAAGTTCAAGAGGTTTCAAGCCTCGGGTGGTCCCCACCACCATAACCTCTCATGGGAGGTTAGTTCAGGTGGTCTCCACTACCATAATCTCTCATGGGGGGTTTAGTTCAGGTGGTACCCACATATGAAACATCCACATGGAAGCTCAAACAAATTAAATAAAATTGTTACAAATTTTTTATTTTATTTTATTATTTCACGAAAAACCCAAAATTTAACTTTCACCCTCGACCAACTACCGTCAAGGTGAAAGTATCCTTTAACTAATACCTACGCTGTGAGTTTAATAGTGTCCTCAATTTTCAATTCCAAGCACTGGTTCAAATTTTACAAAACCCCATTCAAACATTTACTAAACATACCCAAAAAAAGTTCAAAGATTCATTCCGGTCACTCTGGGCCTTATAATCAGGCGTGGTCAATTTTCATAGACTCATAAAATTCCCACTATTTAAAATAAAATTACATTGAAATTCTAGATCTTTACATCCTTATACCACTATGAGTCTTATATATTATAAATCCCCTAAAACATTTCATGTAGACATCTATAATAACATTGTACTTTTTTCCCCAAAATACTAACCCTATGATCTTTAGGAGGTGATCTAAAGGAGTTATTCCAAAGTAGAGTTAATTGCCTTAACAATTAACTTTTTTTACCTCTTCTTTTAACTCCTCCAAAATCTATGTTTTTTTATTAGGAAATGGTAAAATAATCATCCTAAATATACTGATATGTTATAAATATTATGAAACCACCAATATCTCTAATATTTCCCATCAATTAGGAAGTGAAAGTATCACTTGTATGTATGTACCACTTACCATCTCCACATATTGATACACTTCATTTCTAATTACCATATATTATGGATGGGAATTATGATGGGTTTAATGTTTATATATGATATTTATAATATAATTCTACCTATTTAATGATAATATCATTTCTACCTTATTACCTTCCAAACCCTTGGGAAATGATAACTTCACTCGTGCATGCATGTGGACTACCTCATCCACAAAGCCATATGATTAATTTCTCATTTCTACTTTACTTGGATGCCAATTAGGAAGGATTTTATGAACATATATTATTTATATGATATAATAATGATTCTTTAAATTTGAATTATTGTATGACATTATTTAGTTCCATCTATTAAAAAATGAAAATGACGTTCATGCGTACGTACGACCTAAAATCTCCATGAATGGTACAATTCAATTTTTTGTATATAAATTTTATGGATTAATAAAACTAAATATATAAGGGGTACATATGATCTTTTTATAATTAATAAATTTATATAGAATATTTAAACATGAAAAAAGTACTAATAATGAACCAAATAAACTTAAACAAACTTAAAAAATGAATCAGCTATTACATGAAGTGATAATTTTAACAAAGAATTATTAAAAAGTGGGTGATAAAAGATTATAAGTAAGTCATATATGGTATGATATATATGATTTTTTTGGAATATATTTATAAAAAATATATATTTATTATACAAGAGGTTTTTTCCCGCATAAAGGAAGTCTAACTAGAGGTAAGATTTTATTTCACAATCTCATCAATATCTGAGTTTGTTTATTTTTAAGTCTCCACTGGGGAATATTTATCTTTCATATCAATTTTTTTATAAAGATATTTTAATTTATTTTACTATTATAAAATGAATTTTAAATTTCATTTTTTTCTTGTTTTACTTTTTAATTGTTTTTAAATGATTCTTCCTGTTATTTTCTACATGAGGTACGTTTTAACTTTTCTTATGTGTGAAAGGGATATATTTTAACTAGTATAGAATGAATGAAATTTTGTGCCCTGATGAACTCTCAAATTTTTTAACCTTAATTTACAATTTTACATGGTTATTTAAAAATAAAATGTCTCATTTATATATTTAATATTTTAAATCTGTTATTTCAAAGTGAAAACTATATTTTCCTGAAGAATTTTCCAAATAATGTTTTGAAGTATTTTCATATATGTCAAGATTATTTTTTGAATCCTATGTTTTTAAGATTATTGTATTGTAATACAATACACCATATTTTTATTTATTTTTTATGATCTGTTTGACTGGGGAAATTATTAATATTCCTTATGCTAGTTCCTCCAATACTAACAGTTACAAATTTTCAATGCATGTTGATTATGTTTTGTTATTTATTTATATAAGGAATGAATTATACTTTTTAAGTGATGGGTTAGGTCCAAAGTTACATATAACCTTGATTTATAAGAGGTCTCATGATATAATTTAGCTTTAGAATATTAGTTAGGAATTACCCATTTATATAAGATGTCTTGGCACGAGGTCTTAGTGGCATAGATGTATTAGAATGAGGACTTGAAGGTATGTTTTAGATTTTTTGAAATATGAATTCCACTATTATGAAATTAATTATGGATTTACATGTGATTATTTGATTTTTTTATATCCATGGATAATTTTTCAGCCCAAGTTATTATTTATATGGTATTATTTTATTATAATTTATTTCCCACTATATTATTCATGTCCAATTTTTCTTCCATTATATGAAAATCCTTAATGAGTATCTGATCTCACCCATTTCTTATGTTTATTTTCCACAATATGCTAATAAATGTTTTACGATTGAGATTTATTTATATTATATAGGAAATAAAGATGTTCCTAAATAAAATATTTTGTTTAATTTTATTTTTTATAATGTAAAAGGAAATTCAATTATGTATCTCATTTTCAAAGACAAATAAACTATTCCTTCCTTTCGAATACAATTTCTTGTATCTAGTTCCAATGTAATAATGATAACACCAACTCTCGGCTACTAGGGTTAGGGTTATTTCTAGTTATTATCCAATAAATTTTAGTTTAATTATTAGTATTTAGATTTAGAAAACCATTGATTAGAGAAGATAACCCTATGATGAAACTAAATAATATTACTAAGGAAACCAATCATATGAGTTTCAGATTAGTTATACATAAAATTTTAAATTATTATAAGTATTATACCATATTATTCAAAATTTTATAACCTCATTTAATGTGTTCGATTTTTTAGGAATAGTGCCTAGTGGAAGGAATGAAAACCATATCGATTCACATTATCATTATATGGATTTCCATATAGGGAAAGATTCTGAATCTGGAGTTGGAGATACAAATAGAGATAAAAAAATTATTACTTTTTTGGATAGTTTAATCTAGTTATAACTACTAACCTAGATCGTATGGATTATATTATTGATCCAAAATGTAGTGTAACATTTTTAGAATGATTCAAGAATCTAAAACCACAACATTTATTGGGACTACAAATCCCTTTATAGATAAATAATGGATATGTTTCTTATATATGATATTTCTTTCTTCGGAAAGTAATGAAAATGAGATTTTTATCATGGTAATTTATCATCTATCAGGGTGATGTAGATCAATATGAGTTATTGAATGAAAATAGTATACATAAAGAAAATATTGAAAAATTGGAGTGAAAGGATTTTAGGTTACTCTTCATGAAAAAATACCTTCCTCACAAAAAAAGAGTAGATATTGGGGGACAATTCAGAAGTTCAAGACAAAAGGAAGATAAAAATGTTTCTAAGTATGAATCAAACTTCATAGGGTTATAAATGATTTTCAGGGACTACATATGTAATCCAAAGAGTAATATTTAACATTTTTAATGGTCTTAATCCAATCCTTCTAAGGTAAGTAATCCCCTAAACATTCTCATGAAACGAGAATATAGAATAATGCGATATCAGGATAGAGAAATAATTATCTAAGTATTATGAAATCTAAATAAAAGAAGAGAATAATTGGACAAAGGAACCAAAAATTTATTGGGGAATGATGAGAATGAAGGATTTTAACACATGTGATAATTGTGGTAAGAAAACCCGAGTATTTCTAGAAGGTAATGAATTTTTTCGTTATGTTTGTAGAGAAATTCCATTAGGTGTGTGAATGAATGTGTTAGAAATATGCCTCTTGTATTCAATGTTTCAAATCTACTAAGAAGTGGAAATATTTAAAAGAATACCCTAAGAATCATTGGAATGTTGCTCATAATAAGTAAAGTGGAAAAGTTTAAGCATATTCTATTACAACAAATGAAGTAGAATTATTAATGGGATTTTTTATTTTGATTCAAGAATTATGATATATAGGAATTTTATCACAAAAAATCTAGTTATAAGAATAAATAATTATACAAGGATTAAAATAAATTCTTATCATTATTCAAAATCATATGTTGAAATATATAGTTAACCAAGAAAAGTTTTTTAGTTGAACGGTGTCATTTTTTGAGACTATATGAATAAGGAAAGGATAAGCCTTAATATACTACCAAAGTTGAGTTAATATACTTTAATTTGGATAAATAAAATATTAACATAATATAAGTAAGTGGGATAGTATTGGTGGACTAGGAAATGGTTATATTTGATTACAAATTAATTCATGATATTGTATACTATATTTTTTTCGATCTATAAAATATATTTGATAATATGAGAGTTTATTTAATGAATAAGGAGGGATTTAATTCTTGAAAGTATTCTTATTTTCATTAAGGTTTAATGTTGATTCAAGTTATTTCTATGTCTTAGGAGACAATATGATCAAGTAATTTATATGTGACATTAACAGATAATTTATAGGGTATAAATGATAAGTAATATTTTTAAATTTAGAGAACTTATTCAATTTTTTTGGACTTTTTAATTTGGATAGACTTTTTTAGGATCCTTAAGGTTAAATACTTTTGGAATGGATTATGTTGAATTTTGGATATAATTGTTTGTGGTTAAAGTATGATTTATCATTTTTGATAACCTGTACTAACCGTTTTGTTTTTGTTAAATATTTATTGGTGAAAATAATGAATTATGAACTTTTTGATCAGTCAAAAGTTAATTTTAGTGCTTTATGCATAAAATATTCATCCTGAATACTCATCATTTGGAGAAAGGATCAGATTGTAGTGGAAATAGCTTAACATGATGAAATTATACTTATCAATTAAGTATATTTCCCTATGTTTGTTATCTTTATGGTAATGGAATACCTCAAATCTTGTAAAATAATATATGACATGTTTTTTATCTTATTATGGTTATTTCTGATGAATTAATGGTGTCTCACCCATTATAGATTTATGGTTTTGTGGTCATTGAGTTTCTCCTGACCAAGTTACCAATCAATATAAATTAGTCCTTTGGTTGTAGTTTACTCTTCCATTTCCATTGTTTCACTTAACAATATGGTTCCCTTATTCTAGAACGTGATTTTGTAGTGACCTATATATTTCCATTTCTATCTTTTTAGTGTATGTTTTATTAACCATTTTTACAACGTGTTCTTTCAAAAAAGGTGTTTTGACATATAAAATCCTTTATTATTGATCATAATTTCTAATTTTTAGGATGATATTTATTTTAGGGGGTAGAATTTAGAATCCCAATATTTGAAAATAACACTATGTTTGGTAGCATATACTATACACAAGACGGAGAATAAACTAACTACAAAATATTATTTTTTCAATATGACCATTATAACCTAGAAATTGAATTTGAAGGTAAGAATATTATTAAATTTATTATGAAATATATATAAAATACATACTCAGAAAAACATCATTTATTAGTTGTTAAAAAAATAAGTACTCAATTTAAATTAAAGCTATTTTATGTGTTAGAAATACGTTTTCTTAAAAAATGATTTTTATTTATTTTTGTGATAAAATATTACAACTAATTTATTGATATTATATAAATTATATTTTATAAAATAATAGAAATTTTAAATTAGTATATAAAAATTAACTTTGGGTAAATTTTCAAAATTTTTCTATAAACATAGATTTTCTAGTGAATAGTAAAATAACGAATTTTTATTGAAAACTGTATTTTTGTTTCAAACATTTAAAATGATAAATTTAATTTTAAAATGGTTTAAAAGATAAATTCTTTATCTTATAATATTAATAATTAAATAAATTTTATTGTTATCAATATTTTAGTTTAATTTTGTATAAAAATATATTTACCCTTAAAAGGCCTTTTTTTATGAAAAAACTATTTTTATACACAAAATGTATTTTTAGGATCATAAATTAAAATGATAACTAAGGATGAATTATTTTAATGAAATATATTTTAGTATACATTAAATTATATGTTTTCATATTAATATAATATTTTGTATGAAAGAGATAAAAATAAAATCCAGTTCCATGCTAAAAAATTGTATTTTTCTAAAAGAGGGTTTCATCGCATTTTTTGCACTTGTTTTAAAATTATTTTACACCACTTATAGAGATTGAATTTATGAAAATGGATTACATATTTTTAATTAATACTTTAAAATTTGGTAAATAGGAAACTTTTATTTTTAGGCGTTATGAATTGTAATTTTGGAAAAAATAATCACCATAATAAAGGTTAAATCCAGTTAATCTAGGTTAAATTTTTTGGATTAGGACGTAATTATTCATCCTAATTATTATTATATTAATTTAATTCAACCTTTATTATATTATTCTCTCAGTTTATTTTTTTAATTTATATGTATCCATGAAAATCACATATCTAATATTTAATGTAAAAAAGTTACAAAATTTCATGCTCTTATTTTTAGATATCTATTATTTTTCAAAGGACAAAAGAATGTTGTGAGTGAATATAAATGTATATTTTGAGATTAATTTAATTTTATTCATTATAAAAAATTACTTTTATTTTTTAGAAACTATAAACTTACGTAATATTCTAGTATAATGCTAATGTTGTGTTTATTTAGTTAACATAAAAATAAAATAAATGATTTTAGAAATATTAAAATTTATATAATTTGATTGATTTAATGTATAAAAAAAAATTTATTAATAAATTTGAAATATTATAGAGGTTTTAATTAATTATTTTCTAAATAATATTTTTTAATATACTTAATGTCAAATTAAATGAATAGTGCTAAAATGATATTAATGATATTTTATAAGAAATAATATTTTATTAAATGATTTAAAACTCATAAAAATATTATATTCAGAAAAAAAGTGGGATATAAATATATATATCATTCGTTATCTATTTATAGGTCTTTTTTCAATTTAATTAACATTTAAACCATTAAGGGGTAAGAAACTTTAATATTGTTGTAATTGTAAAAAGGGTTAATAGGGTTTAAAACTAAAAGATAAGTGTGAAAAAATACAAAAAATAATTTAAAATTCGTATTTAATGGGGGTAATTAAACTCATAAAGGTAAAATTTCGTAATATTATAATTGTTTTCCCATTTTTACATCAAAATTAATTTATATTAATTTAATATTTTAGTAAATCCCAAGAATTCCCCTCCCATAATTTTAAAAGGAAACATCTCATTTCCCTTACTTACACCACCTTTATACATGTAGGTACACCTTAAAATACCCAATATGACATTAAACTTCCATATAAACAATATAGAGGTTTGGTATCTCCAAAATACCAACCCTAGGATCTTTAAGAGGAAATCGAAAGTAGTTCTTCCAATGAATGGGTAATCGCCAAAACAGATCACATTCTTTTTTACATCTTCTAATACCACTTATAAATCAATTCTATTTTATCATAAAATGGTAAAATAAGTATCCCAAATATTCTAAAATTTTATCATGATTATAAAACCTCTATTTTATAGCTCCTTTCGCATCAAATTTGAATTGAACGTATAGATCATGCGTACATATGACTCACCATCACCACGTAGAAATATAATTCAATTTTCAACACCAAATTTTATGGATGGAAATTATTATGGTTTTAATTTTTATTTATGATATATATAACATAATTATACCTCTATAATGATAATAACACATCTAATTTCTTACCTTCCAAAATAATGGGAAACTATGATGTCGTTCGTGTATATGTGTGAACTACCACATCCACCTATAGATGCGATTTTTGTAAATTTATATTTTAGTTGGATTGTAATAAGGATGGATTTGATAAATATATATTATTAATGTGAAATAATAATAATAATTTAGTGGTAAATTATTATCTAACTTTCATTCATTCTATCTGTCAAAAAATAGAGAAAATGTTTATGCGTACATACAAGCTACTATCTCTAGTGTCACGACCCGCCCTCGGGGTCCGTGCCGTGACTACCCCAAGCCCTCCTTCCATAGGCCAGGGGCTGGCGACTAGCACCAAGGCGTAATTCCCAGTAAAAAGGGAAGGCATTTCCTTTGTAAAGTAAACAAACACCACAGAGTAAGCAAGCGGAAAGTAAACACTAAGTAAAAACAGAGTACAACTGAAAGTGCGGAAAAGTAAATGGGACAGTATACAAACCCAAACTGAAAGTAAAGTACAACTCGAAAGGGAAAACAACAATTGTAAAGTTAAAGCTGCAACACCGAGCTGTCCACTGGAAATCCCACCTGAAGGGTGGGTACAAATAGCTCCACTTCTCCTCGGGTCCCGCCGTCCGCTCCGAGCATTTCCCGCCCAGTGGTCCACCTCCAGGTACCGTCCTGCTCTGCGAGCCTCAACCACGATCAACGCTGTCTGTCGTCTGCAACCAACACAACGTAGTGCGGGCATAGCCCGTGCAGGTGTGAGTATAAGCTACTCAGTAGGGACCCCGAGACCCCTGAAGGTCTCCCAAAATCCACAAAGGATAAACCACAAAAGGAAGATACAAACACGAAGTAACAACCGACACTGCTTAGGTATATGCCCATACATATACCTAAGTCATCAATTCCAATACACTCCAACCTCCGAGCCCAGGTACAACTCAGTCCACACAGGAAAGTAAACGTATTCCACACAGGAAAGCAAACGAAATCCACACAGGATAGCACAACACAATCCACACAGGATAGAAACAAGATTTATCTCACACAGGTATACTTCTTCGAAAGACGATAAAGATGATCTCTGATCCATCTAAGTCGTCGGACCCACGAAGGATCGATAGGTAACTAACCCCCGCAAAGACCCACACAGGATCGGGCCCACACAGGACCTGTAGGCGCTGGTTCACACATGACCGCTGAGCGCAAAGACCCACACAGGATCGGGCCCACACAGGACCTGTAGCACTGATCCACGTAGGATCGCTGAGTGCTGTAGTCGTCGTCGAATCCACACAGGATCTCAGTACTGTCGTCATCGCAGTCACAGTAGCAGTAGCAGTAGTAGTCACAGTAACAGTCGCAGCCAGCACTAGGGTTCCCGCACATAGCAATCTTGTTCAGGAGGGTCCGCTCCACGAGCCGAGAGGCTGATACATCAACTGTCACAAAGTCCAGAGTTGATGTATCCAAAAGTTCCGTATCGCCAACAGGAACTCAACGCAACAGACGGCGCGTCGATCGGACGCCCGGTCTGAGAGTTATTGGTTTTTTTCGTCCCAGGGGCCCGGTTGGTTTTTAAGGAAAAACCAACCCGACCGTACTCCACCTGCGTCCAAACCTCGGGCGGAGTATGCCAAAAGATCCGTCTCACTAAGAGGAACACAAAAAAGCTGACGGCACGTCAATCGGACGTCCGTAGCTCAAGATATGAGTGTTTCCGCTCCGAGGGCCCGGTTGGTTTCGTGTACGAACCAACCCGACCGAACTCAAAATATTCCGAATCTTTGAGTGCAATATACCGAAACGACCGTCTCGGTCCAAGGATCACATTGCCACTGACGGTTCGTCAATCGGAGGTCCGTGGCTCATGTTATGGCCAAAAGACCGAAAACGTCTCGAAAACGGGGGGTCCGGGTCCGGGGCGACCCGGGTCGACCCGACCCGGGTCCGACCCGGCCCGGTGCGGTGGCGCGGTCCGGCGCGGCGGCGCGGCCCGGCCGGCGGCGGTGCGGCCTGACGCTGCACAGGTGCAGCGCGCGGGGGGCAAGGCCCCCACTTTTGTTTAGCTGGCGGTGCGGCTTAAGCCGCGCATTTGGAGATCCGGCCCCCCCTCGTGGGGGCCTGCTTTGAGGAAAAACGGGGGGCCACCTGCCCCCCTTAATGAAACCGGCCCCCCCTCATAATGGGGGGCAAAAACCTGGCCGGAAGAATTTAATTCCCCCGGTCTTTACCCTTCCGGTCGGCCCACCTGGCCGGCCGGTTTTTCTTCAATGGGACCGGCAAACCGGTCCCCTTTCCGGCTTTCGACGCCGGCGGCCCGGTGAGCCGCCGGTCCTCTCGTCCCGCCGCGGCCCGGAACCGGCCACGGTGTTTGTCGTCCGGTGCGGTGCGACGACACCGCACCCCTCCGCCGCGGCCCCGCTCCGGCCGCGGCGCCTTCGGTTTTCTTCGACGCGGTGCGACGGCGTCGCGTTCATGATGATCCTTCCACGGCGCGGCGCGACGACGCCGCACAATACAACCATGCGAATTCCTACGTGGTGCGATGGCACCACGCCATCTCGTCATCCACAAGAAAATAATAATCATCACGAACAAAGGAGGGGGAATTCGGTCGTGTTTGTGCGGTCCAACCCCCCTCCCGTTAGATGATAACTCTTAAATAAATATCCACAAGACTATCATGCTAGAACCAAGAACGAGAAAGAAAATAACCAACAACAACCCCTACCTTGGTTTCAAGATCGATGTTCATCAACAACCCGCGGAAGACAACGTCGCGGAGGTCGGGCGTCGCGGTAATCGTTCGTCAAATCTGTTGACGAAGAGGTACGTCTGAAGAGGTACGTCATTGGCGAATCTTTGTAAGACGACGAAGGAAGTCCGAGGAGGAAGCGGCGTTCCCTTTCGTTGTCATGGAAGACGTCATTGATCTTCGGAGACAACCGGCTACGAAGAAGAGCGGAGTGGCGTTCTTCGTCGGAGATCGAAGGTTCTTCGCGTTCTTCGTCAAGGTTGAAGAAGAAGAAGGAGAACCCAAAATCCTCTCAAGAAGGCTAGAGAAATCTAACCAAATAAAATAAGTTAGAGTCTTATTTTATTCACACACTTAACAAAATTGAATTTCAAAGGTTTGAAATTCAAATAAAATAACTCCAAAATAAATAACAAGTTGTCATGTCATTTAAAGAGGGGTTAAAGGGAGTTTTGAGAGAAGATGAAAAGTTAGGGTTCGTGTGGGCCCCACCACACTTAATCCTATCAAGGGAGGTTAAGTGGGTGTGGGTCCCACCCCTAACTTCCTTTGAGAGAAGTTAACCAACAAAATAAAAAAAAAGTGTTTCCACATTTTTTTTATTTAACTTCTTATAATTTCTCCCAAAACTAACTTTCGTCTCGCATAAAACGAAACCTCGGAAAAGGTCCCCTTAAGCGAAAAACGGCGCTGTGAGTTCATCGGTACCCTCAGATTTCAATTCCGAGCTCCGGATCAAAAGTTAGAAAATCCCGCTCGTTCGTTCACTGAACGTACCCGAGCCAAACCTCGGAAATTGATTCCGGGCACTCCGGGCCTCGGAATCAGGCGCCGTCAGAAACTGCGCTCTTGTAAAATTCCAAAGAAAATTAAGAAAAAAATTTCCCTGGAATTTTACGGGTCTTTACATTACTCCCACCTCAGGGATTTACGTCCCCGTAAAGATACAAAAAAAAACTAGGAGAACAAATTAGGGTACTGAGCACGCATCTGAGCCTCCCGCTCCCATGTGCTCTCCTGGAGTTTCCCGTGCTGCCATCTGATGCGCACAAGAGGAATCGATCTCCCACGTAGGACGCGCTCCTGTCGATCCTCTATCTCCACCGGGACCCCCGTAAAAGACGCCCCATCGTTGATGTCAAGCTCCCCATGGTCAATGATGTGTGTCGGTTCGTGCACGTACCTCCTCAGCTGAGATACGTGGAAGAAGTCGTGCACCCGGTGCAACTGAGGTGGTAGAGCCAGGCGATAAGCCACCTCGCCAATCCTGCTGAGGATCTGGAAGGGTCCGAAGAAGCATGGAGATAACTTGCCGCCACGGGCAAATCTCCATATACCACGTCGAGGTGAGACCCGCAAGAAGACGTGGTCGCCATCCTCGAACTCTAGTGGCCTCCGCCTCCAGTCAGTGTATGACTTCTGCCGGCTCTGAGCTGTCCTCATCCGCTCCTGGATGACCTGGACCTTCACGGTCGTGGCCTGGACCATCTCCGGTCCCACAAGTGCTGACTCCCCAGGGTCTGTCCAGCATAAAGGAGATCTACAAGGTCGGCCGTACAACACCTCATACGGTGCCATCCCGATGGTGGAGTTGTAGCTGTTTTTGTACGCAAACTCCACCAAGGGTAGGTGGTCCTCCCAGCTACGACCAAAGTCGAGGACACATGAGCATATCATGTCCTCGAGAGTCTGAATGGTCCTCTCCGTCTGACCATCCGTCTGAGGTTGAAAGGCTGTGGTCAGACGTAGCTGTGTCCCGAACACCTCCTGTAACCCCTTCCAAAGTCGGGAAGTAAAGCGAGCATCTCGATCGGAGACGATAGATGATGGCACGCCGTGGAGTTGCACAATCTCCTGAACGTAGAGACGTCCCAAGCTCTCCACTGAGCCCTGATCTCTGATGGGTAAGAAGTGTGCCGACTTGGTGAGTTGGTCAACAATCACCCAGATGGAGTCGTGACCACTGGAAGTGCGTGGAAGTCCAGTCACGAAGTCTATAGATATTCCATCCCACTTCCACTCAGGAACCTCCAAGGGCTGTACCAAGCCTGCTGGTACCTGATGCTCTTCCTTCACCTGCTGGCAGGTGAGGCATCGGGAAACGAACTCTGCTACAACCTTCTTCATGCCCGGCCACTAGTGCTGTCGTCTGAGGTCCTGTTACATCTTCGCCACTCCCGGATGTACCACCAAAGGAGAAGTGTGAAACTCTCTCAGCACTTCCTCTCGCAAGGCGACTGGTACCATGGTACGTCCTCTGAAAAGGATGTCGTGCTCTGTTCCAAGGGAGAAACTATAAGGTGCCTGTCCCGAGGATATCTGTGTACGTCGTGTCTCACAGTCAGCGTCCTCACGTTGTGCCCCTCTGACCCGTTGTAGTAGTGGATGGGTGACTGTGAGAGACTGAAGGAAGGCTGCTCCATCTCTATCCATGAAGGATATCTGTAAAGAGGCTAGCTGCTCTGTTGCCTCCTCAAGTAGCTGAATGCCCGTCCTCTTGCTGAGGGCATCGACTACCACGTTCCCCTTACCAGGAGTATAGACTATCTCAAAGTCATAGTCCTGGAAGAACTCGATCCATCGCCACTGTCTCAGGTTCAGGTCCTTCCGCGAGAAGATATACCTGAGACTCTGATGATCATAAAAGACTGTAAAGCGGTCGCCCATCAGATAGTGTCGCCATGTCTTCAAAGCGAAGACCACTGCTGCTAACTCCAGGTCATGGGTAGCGTAGTTCTGCTCATGCGGCCTCAACTGACATGATCCATAGGAGATCACTGCACGCTCCTGCATTAGAACACATCCGAGTCCGGTCCCTGATGCATCACAGTAGACTACGTACCCTACTCCCTCCTCAGGAAACCTCAAGATAGGTGCGCTGGTCAATCTCTGTATCAGCTCCTGGAAGCTCTGCTGACATCTGTCTGACCACACGAAGGGTTTCCCCTTCTTCGTCAAAGCTGTGAGTGGTGCCGCAACTCTAGAGAAGTCTGGCACGAATCTCCGATAGTATCCAGCTAGTCCCAAGAAACTCCGAACCTCAGTCATGCTCTTGGGTGGCTCCCATGCTAACACAGCCTCGATCTTCACAGGATCCACTGCAACTCCCGCCTCAGAGATAACGTGTCCCAAGAAGTGGACCTCTCGTATCTAGAACTGGAACTTTGAGAGCTTACCATAAAGCTGGAGCTCTCGGAGTGTGTCTAGTACAACTCTCAAGTGGTATGCGTGCTCCTCCTCAGTCGAAGAGTAAATCAGAATGTCGTCAATGAAGACTACGATGAATCGATCGTGGTATGGCTGAAAGATCCTGTTCATGAGAGCCATGAACACTGCTGGAGCATTGGTTACGCCGAAAGTCATAACCAAAAACTCATAGTGGCCATACCGACATCTGAAGGCCGTCTTCTGCACGTCCTCGTCCCTGACTCTGAGCTGATGATAGCCTGACCTGAGGTCTATCTTCGAGAACCACCGTGCTCCCTTGAGCTGATCAAAGAGGTCATCAATCCTCGGTAGCAGATACTTGTTCCTCACTGTCACCTGGATCCGGAGACGATAGTCAACACAAAGTCGCAAGCTCCCGTCCGCCTTCTTGGCGAACAATATCGGGGAAGCCCAAGGTGAAACACTGGGTCGGATGAACCCCTTGCCCTGCAAGTCCTCTAACTGTACCCGTAGCTCTCGAAGCTCGGCGGGGGCCATTCGATATGCTGGAGTGGATATCGGGGCTGTCCCGGGGTACAAGTCAATATAAAATTCTACCTCTCTGCGAGGAGGTAGCCCTGGAACTTCTTCGGAAAAAACGTCCGTAAACTGATCCACCACTGCAAGAAAACCAGGACTCCGCACGTCAAATGATCCAAGGATGAGGCTAGCCAACTGATGAGTGATGGGCTGTCCTCAACTCCGCGGAAGTCCATCCTGTGCTGCAAAGGCTCCCTTCTCATCAGTGAAGGTGAAACTGCTCCCGTCGGTGCGTACACATCGCACCTTGCGCCTAAAACATTCAATCTGCGCATGGACCATAGATAGCCAATCCATGCCCAAGATGACGTCGTAAGGCCTCGACGCTGCTACAAGAAGATCCCAGCTGAAGATCTCGCCTCCTAGAGTAAGCTCGCACTGCTGGCACCAGTGCGTAATCGTCGAGTCTGCTCCCGTAGGAGTCTCTAGCCGTAAGGATCGAGCCAACGGCTCTGTCGGAATCTCCGAGCACCGAAGGAAGGCAGCAGCTATGAAAGAGTGACTCGCTCCTGTGTCTATAAGAACTGCAGCAAGGGTAGAATAGACACAGATAGTACCTTGAATCATCTCGGGTGCGCCGTGGTCGTAGGCCTCTGCTGCCTGGAGCTGTGCCTGTCTCTGCCCGCCAGCTCCCTGTGGTCGGGGTGGACCTCCTGGTGGTGGTGGTGGTAGAGCCTCAAAGCGTCACCCACCACCTGCTGCTCGGCCAGCTCCTCTGCCTCGTCCGTCTCCTCCCTGCGGACCACCACGGTCGACCCTCTGCCTCTGCCTCGGTGGTCCCTCAACTGTCTACTGCTCCTCAGCACGGCGGGTCGGGCAGTCACGAGCCATGTGGCCCTGCCCGCCGCACGAGTAGCACTGCCTGCCTCTCGAAAGACTGGCTCCTCGCTGTGTGCCCCGCACTGCTGAGCCAGTATCCTGAGGTCGTCTGCCTGAAGGTCTGGTCTGCCTGAACCCCTGAGTCATCCGTCGACTGCCTGCTGCAGATGACTCTGCCACGTGCCGCCCTACGGTGGGTCTCGGTGCTGGTGTAGACTCAGCAAGGAAGCTCTCGATCAAAAGGGCCCACTCCAGTACTCCTGTCTGAGTCGGTATGCTGAGGGAGATCAGCGATGCTCTGATCTCATGTCTCAAACCCTGCTCGAAGGTCTGGGCCCGGAAGAATGGGTCCCGTACCATGTCAGTCGAGTAGCGCGAGAGATCAGTAAATCTCGCCGAGTACTGAGCGACCGTCATGCTTCCATGCCGCAGCTGAAGAAGCTCCTGGATACGCACCGCACGAAGGGTGGCTGGGAAGAACTCCGAGCGGAAGAGGATCTCAAAGTCCGTCCATAGAAGAGATGCCTCATCGTGCACCTGGAGCATCAAACTCCACCATCGTCCTGCTGCTGCGTGTAGTAGGCTCGCAGCGAGGATCACCATGAGGTCTGCTGGTGTCCTCACTAGCCTTAACACACGTACCACTGCCTCCAGCCAGTCCTCTACTGCCTGGGGATCCGTCTCCACGCGAAACCTGGGTGGTCGCTGGCACTGAAACTCATGCAGTGCGCTGAGGCGACGTGCATCGTCAGCGGCTGGTGCTGGAAGTATCGGTGGCTTGACGGGTAGAGCTACCGCCGGTGCCACTACTAACAAAGGGCCCTGCACCAAGGCCTCATCGCTCGGTGGGCTGTCGTCACACTCGAATCTCGGAACCCTAGCTGGCTGCCGTCGTGGGGCCATCCTGAAAAGGAAACAGGTGCGCCACGGTCAGAACAGTATACCTGGTGAGCTGATATAATGTAATCACAAAGAAAACTTTGAAACACACACACAATCAATGTTTTCGTGCATTAAGTCGGAAATCAGAAGTCAGGGTCCTGGTGTACGGATACGTCGGCCGCCGCACCAACACTGGACTCCCTGGACTGAGAACCACACTCAATACGCTAAACATTATTGCTTCACATAGAAAAGATCAGAGTTCGCTGTAGAACCGAACTCCTTTGATACCAATTTGTCACGACCCGCCCTCGGGGTCCGTGCCGTGACTACCCCAAGCCCGCCTTCCATAGGCCAGGGGCTGGTGACTAGCACCAAGGAGTAATTCCCGGTAAAAAGGGAAGGCATTGCCTTTGTAAAGTAAACAAACACCACAGTGTAAGCAAGCGGAAAGTAAACACTAAGTAAAAACAGAGTACAAATGAAAGTGCGGAAAAGTAAATGGGCCAGTATACAAACCCAAACTGAAAGTAAAGTACAACTCGAAAGGGAAAACAACAACTGTAAAGTTAAAGCTGCAACACCGAGCTGTCCACTGGAAATCCCACCTAAAGGGTGGGTACAGATAGCTCCACTTCTCCTCGGGTCCCGCCGTCCGCTCCGAGCATGTCCCGCCCAGTGGTCCACCTCTAGGTACCGTCCTGCTCTGCGAGCCTCAACCACGATCAACGCTGTCTATCGTCTGCAACCAACACAACGTAGTGCGGGCATAGCCCGTGCAGGGGTGAGTATAAGCTACTCAGTAGGGACCCCGAGACCCCCGAAGGTCTCCCAAAATCCACAAAGGATAAACCAAAAAAGGAAGATACAAACACGAAGTAACAACCGATACTGCTTAGGTATATGCCCATACATATACCTAAGTCATCAATTCCAATACGCTCCAACCTCCGAGCCCAAGTACAACTCAGTCCACACAGGAAAGTAAACGTATTCCACACAGGAAAGCAAACGAAATCCACACAGGATAGCACAACACAATCCACATAGGATAGCAACAGGATTCAGCTCACACAGGTATACTTCTTCGAAAGACGATAAAGATGATCTCTGATCCATCTAAGTCGTCGGACCCATGAAGGATCGATAGCTAACTAACCCCCGCAAAGACCCACACAGGATCGGGCCCACACAGGACCTGTAGCATTGATCCACGTAGGATCGCTGAGTGTTGTAGTCGTCTTCGAATCCACATAGGATCTCAGTACTGTCGTCGTCGCAGTCACAGTAGCAGTAGCAGTAGTAGTCACAGTAACAGTCGCAGCCAGCACTAGGATTCCCGCACATAGCAAGCTTGTTCCGGAGGGTTCGCTCCACGAGCCGAGAGGCTGATACATCAACTATCACAAAGTCCAGAGTTGATGTATCCAAAAGTTCCGTATCGCCAACAGGAACTCAACGCAACAGACAGCGCGTCGATCGGACGCCCGGTCTGAGAGTTATTGGCCTTTTCGTCCCAGGGGCCAGGTTGGTTTTTAAGGCAAAACCAACCCGACCGTACTCCACCTACGTCCAAACCTCGGGCGGAGTATGCCAAAAGATCCGTCTCACTAAGAGGAATACAACAAAGCTGACGGTACGTCAATCGGACGTCCGTAGCTCAAGATATGAGTGTTTCCGCTCCGAGGGCCCGGTTGGTTTCGTGTACGAACCAACCCGGCCGAACTCAAAGTATTCCGAAACATTGAGTGCAATATACCGAAACGACCGTCTCGATCCAAGGATCGCATTTCCGCTGACAGTTCGTCAATCGGAGGTCTGTGGCTCAGGTTATGGCTAAAATACCGAAAACGTCTCGAAAACGGGTGGTCCGGGTCCGGGGCGACCCGGGTCCGACCCGGCCCGGCCGGCGCGGTGGCGCGGCCCGGCCGGCGGTGGTGCGGCCTGGCGCCACACGGGTGCAGAGCGCGGGGGGCAAGGCCCCCGCTTTTGTTTTGCTGGCGGCGCGGCTTAAGCCGCGCCTTTGGAGATCCGGCCCCCCCTCGTGGGGGGCTGCCTTGAGGAAAAACGGCGGGCCGCCTGCCCCCCTTAATGAAACCGGTCCCCCCTCATAATGGGGGGAAAAAATCTGGCCGAGGGAATTTAATTCCCCCGGTCTTTACCCTTCCGGCCGGACCACCTGGCCGGCTGGTTTTTCTTCAACGGGATCGGCAAACCGGTCCCCTTTCCGGCTTCCGACGCCGGTGGCCCGGCGAGCCGCCGGTCCTCTCGTCCCGCCGCGGCCCGGAACCAGCCGCGGTGTTTGTCTTCCGGTGCGGTTCGACGACACCGCACCCCTCCGCCGCAGCCCCGCTCCAGCCGCGGCGCCTTCGGTTTTCTTTGACGCGGCATGACGGCGTCGCGTTCATGATGATCCTTCCACGGCGCGGCGCGACGACGCCGCGCAATACAACCGTGCGAATTCCCGCGTGGTGCGACGGCACCACGCCATCTCATCATCCACAAGAAAATAATAATCATCACGAACAAAGGAGGGAGAATTCGGCCGTGTTTGTGCGGTCCAACCCCCCTCTCGTTAGATGATAACTCTTAAATAAATATCCACAAGACTATCATGCTAGAACCAAGAACGAGAAAGAAAATAACCAACAACAACCCCTACCTTGGTTTCAAGATCGATGTTCGTCAACGACCCACGGAAGACAACGTCGCGGAGGTCGGGCGTCGCGGTAATCGTTCGTCAAATCCGTTGACGAAGAGGTACGTCCGAAGAGGTACGTCGTTGGCGAATCTTCGTAAGCCGACGAAGGAAGTCTGAGGAGGAAGCGGCGTTCTCTTTCGTTGTCACGGAAGACGTCGTTGATCTTCGGAGACAACCGGCTACGAAGAAGAGAGGAGTGGCGTTCTTCGTCGGAGCTCGAAGGTTCTTCGCGTTCTTCGTCAAGGTTGAAGAAGAAGAAGGAGAACCCAAAATCCTCTCAAGAAGGCTAGAGAAATCTAACCAAATAAAATAAGTTAGAGTCTTATTTTATTCACACACTTAACAAAATTGAATTTCAATGGTTTGAAATTCAAAGAAAATAACTCCAAAATAAATAACAGGTTGTCATGTCATTTAAAGAGGGGTTAAAGGGAGTTTTGAGAGAAGATGAAAAGTTAGGGTTCGTGTGGGCCCCACCACACTTAATCCTCTCAAGGGAGGTTAAGTGGGTGTGGGTCCCACCCCTAACTTCCTTTGAGAGAAGTTAACCAACAAAATAAAAAAAAGTGTTTCCAAATTTTTTTTATTTAACTTATTATAATTTCTCCCAAAACTAACTTTCGTCTCGCATAAAACGCAACCTCGGAAAAGGTCCCCTTAAGTGAAAAACGGCGCTGCGAGTTAATCGGTGCCCTCAGATTTCAATTCCGAGCACCAGATCAAAAGTTAGAAAATCCCGCTCATTCGTTCACTGAACGTACCCGAGCCAAACCTCGGAAATTGATTCCGGGCACTCCGGGCCTCGGAATCAGGTGCCGTCAGAAACCGCGCTCTTGTAAAATTAAAAATGAAAATTAAGAAAAAAATTTCCCTTGAATTTTACGGGTCTTTACATCTAGGAACGACGTAGTTCATTTTTCTATATATAATTTTATGGATTTATATAAATAAATATATGATTAATATTTATTTTAACTATATCATTATTAAAATTCCATTGATAATTTAATCTTTATCAAAATAAAAATTTCAATACTACCAAAGTAAAACATATATGAAATACAAAGTTATTACCTTAAATAGTTATTTTAATTAAAAATTGCTAATAAATAGACGCTAAAAGATTATAATTAAGTAATATTTGGTATGATATATTTTATTATAGTTATGTAATAGATTTATATAAAATATATATTTATTATAAAGGAGGTTTGGACACATACTAAAACTTTTCACCTTAGATAAGGGTTTATTTTACAATCTCATCAATATTAAAGATCATTTATGTTTAAGTATCTACTGGAGAATATATAACTACCATATCCATGTTTTATAAATATTTGTTCAATTTTATTTCTATTCTATAATTATTTTTAAACACATTTTAGCCATTTTTACATTTTACATAATTTTTTAAAATGGTCCCTCTTTCCATTTTCTAAACAAGGTACTTTTTTAATTTTCTTAGAAAAGCATGAAAGGAATATTTTATAACTTATTCAACATGAATATAATTTAATAAAATCATGAAAACAAATTTTTTTAAATATTAAATTATTAATTTACAAGTGTCTTTTTCATGGAATTATTTTCCTTCATATTCTTGATATTTTTATATAAGTGATTTCAAAGTGAAAAGGGAATTTTCATCAAGAATTTTCCAATTATCATTTAAATGTATTTTAATCAATTTAAATATATTTTTTTAAAATAATATGAATTATTGAGGTTATTATCTTATAATAACACCCAAAAATGTTTTATAGATAGTTTATAAAAACATTTATAGGGGAAAGTATTAATATTTAATATGATAGTTATTCCAATACAAACACTTATTGATTTTTAAGGCAAATTGATTAATTTGTGTTATTTATTCATATGAGGAGTGAATTTCAATTTTTACGTGATTAGTGGGGCCAGGAATTACATAGACCCAAGATACATTGGTTGGTCTCATGAGAATAAATTCCTCAGGTGTTTGGATGAGGCCTTAACCATTTATATAAGATGTATTACCATGAGGCCATAATAGTATATATGTCTTGGCTGATGGTCTCAATGATATTTTTTAGATGTATAAATTTTTTGATTACATCATTATGAAATAAATACTAAATTTCCATGTGATTATTTTATTATTTTTATATCCACAGATAAGTTTGTAGCTCACATGATTATTTATTTGGAATTATTTTATTATCATTTATTTCTTGAATTATTATTCATGGCCTATTTTTCTTCTGTTGTATGCATACCCTTATGGATCATCCTTTCCCACCCATTTCTTATGTTTATTTTCCATAGAATTTTAAGAAACGTAGGGATATTATATTGGGAATAAATATGATCTCATATAAAATACTATGTTGTATTTTATGTTTTCAAATGTAAATATAAATTCAATTATGTATATGATTTTATGAGACTATTAAAATATTCTTTCCTTTGGAATGTGATTACTTATTTCTAGTGACAATGTAATAAAGTAACAACTGGCTCCCGGATACTAGGTTTAGGGTTATTTATGTGTATTTAATTTATTACATGGAATGGGGATTGAAAAACTACCAAAAATAGATGGTACATGGTGTGTAGATAGCGTTCGCTCTGTATACCAATTAAACATTAATATTGAAAAAACACACCCTCTTTATTGGAATGTTTTGTAGACATAGGCATAAGAGGTTACACATCATGTAGCCAAAGCACATTCCATAAAAGTTACTACACCTTTTTTCATTTATTCCACATTGATTTAAATGTTTATTATATAACTAAACCTAATCAACACACGTTCTAGAATCATTTATAGAAAATACACACCATGTGATAATATATTTAATTATGTATTAAATTAATTTTCATGTAAAATTCTGAACTCCAATTTGTGTAGTCATTACTTATAGCGTACTCTATATGATATAATTATTAAAAAATCCTTATTATTTACATATGATCATGCATCATTTATAGAAAATATATTCCTTGTAACTATGTACCACACCATATATATTAGATTCTTTGTGGATACACATTATAATGACCATGTTGAGTAGTTTGGGTGGGTACAATCTTTTGAATCAATTGTTCCCAAAGACATTTGGTTGTATTTTTTGTCAATTAGTTTATTTAAAATGTCTTTTAAATGTAATAATATAGAAGATCTTATTAATTTTATTTATTGAAGTATCCACCAATTAAAGAAGATGAAGCTGCTACTATTTTTTTCATGGTTAAGTAGAAGACCACAATCCTTAGAATAACTTGTCAGAATGATTCCTCAGTCCATATTAAATTAGATTATTGTTGATCCTTTCACCATGTTAATGATAAGTGGAAAATATTGGAGAAGAACTGTATATAATAGTCACTTATGAAGTTGATTAGATTCAAGATATAAGGAGTAGTTGGGAACTGTACCTATGATTGATAACCAACACTATCGTGTCTTATTATAGTTTTAAAAGTTAATTTTTTTGAAGGATGAAGTAGAGTTGAGTTTAATTGAGATAGATATAGAATGATTCAGTAAGAGATTTATCAAATATAATATAGTGGTTTGTTGGATTTGATTATCTTTTATACTACAACACCTCAGAGTTATGCTTAAAGGAGTTTAGGGTGATTTGAATAGATCCCATGATTATTTGAAGATATTTTGAGATGATTTAATGTTAATGGATAAGGAGTAGAGCTAATTTTCAGAAGCTCATAGTTGATTTGATGTAGATCTAGAATCCTTATACTCGAGATGTAATTATGATAAATTGAAAATGAATTTTTATTACACTATCTTCCCTTAAGATAATTTTATGTTGGAGAACATAGTCTTAAGGAATTTGTCTTACAGATCCACTATGTAGGTAAATGGAGTTATATTTATAATGGATTGAAAGTTCATAATTAAAATGTGGTACACATGTTCGAAAAAATTATATGATGATTTTTATTTGATCGAGTTTCAAGAAATGAGAATCATTAAATAAAGGTATTATTAAATAACTTTATGAGTTCAAAAATCAGTGCATGAGAATACAAGGGAACCCAAAATTAGTATTTTATCATTGTTTTTTATACTAGCAGAAACTTTTCCCACCAATATACAATTTATGGTATGTGGAAAATAAATTATGTATTTATTGACCCACCCATGTACATGAGAATATTTTATCTTAAGGAGAGTAGACACAATGTGTCCCTATATCTATACAACTATAGTAAAAGTGTTTTAAATTGAGATTGTGTGATTAAATTGTGATAACCAAGAAGAAACTTAAATATGAAGAAATAAGAAGAAGAACCCAAATAAAATTATCTGACCTGCTGTAAAGAAGAAGAATAAGAGTGAATTGAGCATATGTAAACTATGAGGTTTTGAAGAAGTTAAATGAAGAATGGATAACAGACTGACCATTAGTGAATGTATTTATATTTGATTTAGATAATTTTAGAATTTAATAACTTAGTAGAGTTAGAAGAAATTTTTTTAATATAGAACATGAAGTTTTACAGATTTAGAGGCCGGTTGTATTTTATTTTTTTAAGGAATTCTCTCATTCGACGTCTTTCTAAGGTAATGAACCATATCTGATTTGATTACTACAGATCGAACTTGTACATAGAGAAGATTTAATTTAATAGTAGGATTATAAAAAGGAAATCATGGGATATGAGTATAAAAACCCATTGAAGGCATCTATATCAACTTGGGTAATATAGTGTGCCATCACCTATTTTATATGGTGACCACACAAGTGTAATTTGGTGAACCTGGTTTTTATATGATACTGGGATAACTAAACTTATATAATGGTGATTTTATTTTTGTAGAATATTTAAGGCTTGGAAATCCCAATAATGGTAAGGAGTATAATTCTCAGGAGGGAAAAAACCTTGTAAAAATACCCATTCTTCTTTATTTTTAGTATTTTCAATGCATTTTGTGTTTACTAGGTTAAACTATTAATGATTCATATTCTTTAACTAGTATCAAAGGTTTATTTCAAATGAGTTTAATTTTTTAAAATAAATAATAATTATTTGGTAAAATAAGTCCACACTTGATTCACTACATTCTTTTGTGTGTTTTCATAATCTAACGGGACACTACAATTGGTTTCAAAGCACAATATTACATTAATTAGATATTCTTAATTAATCTAATTTGTATTAGTAAAAAGGGTTACACTGATAAGGTCTAAAATTTTTCTCCAAATTTTTATTATATATATATGAAGTGCATAACTCATATGTTTGAGGACGATTGTCACGACCCGTTTTCGGGACTCGTGTCGTGACTACCCCAAGCCCACCTCCCATAGTCCAGGGGCTGGAGACTAGCACCAAGGAGTAAATTCAGACAAAAAAGGGGAAGGCATTGCCTTTATAAAGTAAACAAACACCTCAGAGTAAGCAATAAGAAGTAAACACTAAGTAAACTGGGTATAATAGTAAGTGCGGAAAAGTAAGTGGGCCAGAATACAAACCCAAACTGAATGTAAAGTAAAACTGGAAAGAATGTACAACACCTGAAAAGTAAAGCCACAATGTCGAGCCATCCACTGGAAGTCCCACCTGAAGGGTGGGTACATATAACCTCCTCAGCTCCATGGATCCATCCATCCACTCTATGTATGTCCCGCCCAGTGGTCCACCTTCAGGTACCAACTTGCTCTACAATCCTCCACCACGATCAGCGCTGTCCGTCGTCTGCATCCAACACAACGTAGTGCGGGCATAACCCGTGCATGGGTGAGTATAAGCTACTCATTAGGTACCCCGAGACCCCTGAAGGTCTCCCAGAATCCACAAAGGATAATCCACAAAGGAAAGATACAAACACAAAGTAACATCCGACACTACTTAGGTATATTCCCATACATATACATAAGTCATCAATTCCGGTTCGGCTCCAACATCCGAGCCCAAGTACAACCTAGTCCACACATGAAAACATAACCCAATGCACACAAGAAGCATAACACAATCCACATAGGATATCAAGTCAATCTTATAGAAGATAATGAATGAAAGTCAAGACTCAGCTCACACATGTATACTTCTTCGTAAGACGATAGAGATGATCAGATATATCCACTAATTCATCTAAGCCGTCAAACCCACAAAGGATCTATAGATACTAACCCCCGCAATGACCCACAAATGATCGATAGGTACTAACCCCTGCAATGACCCACAAAGGATTGATAGGTACTAACCCCCGCAATGACCCACAAAGGATCGATAGGTACTAACCTCCACAATGACCCACAAAGGATCGATAGGTACTAACCCTCGCAATGACCCACACAGGATGTGTCCCACACAGGATTGGTATGCGCTGGCCCACAAAGGACCGCTGAGCGCTGACCCACACAGGATCTGACCCACACAGGATCTGACCCACACAGGATCGGTAGCACTGATCCACGTAGGATCGCTGAGTGTTGTAGTCATCGTCGTCGAATCCATGGAGGATTTCTGTACAGTCATCACTTTCGTCGCAGTCGCAGCCAGCTCTAGGGTTCCCGCACACAGCAAGCTCGTTTCGGGAGGGTCGGCTCCACGAGCTGAGGGGATGATACATCAACTAACACGAATCTGGAGTTGATGTATCCCAAAGTCCTGTATCGTCAAAAGGAACTCAACGTGACAGACGGTGCGTCAATCGGACGCCCGGTCTGAGAGTTATTGGCTTTTTCGTTCCGGGGGCCCGGTTAGTTTTTAAGTCAAAACCAACCCGACCGTACTCCAACTGTGTCCAAACCTCAAGCAGAGTAATCCAAAAGGTCCGTCTCACTAAGTGGAATCCAAAAAAGTCGATGGTACGTCAATCGGACATCTGGAGCTCAAGTTATAAGCGTTTTCACTCCGAGGGCCCGATTGGTTTTGTGTTCGAACAATCCCAGCCAAACCCAAAGTTCATTGAAACATTGAGTGTAATATACCGAAACGACCATCTCGATCCAAGGATCGCATCACAATTGACGGTGCATCGTTCGAAGGTCTGTAGCCAATGTTATGGGTAAAAGTCCGAAAAAAGACTGAAAATAGGGGGTTCGGGCCCGGTCCGACCCAGCCCAATACCCCCCGGGACGGCCCGAACCGGGTCGACCTGACCTGGGTCTGGGTCCGGCCCATTAGGGTGCAGCCCGGCCTGGTGCGGTCGGCCTTGCCAGCCTGGCCAGACGGCTTGGCCGTAACAGCCGAGCGGAAGGGGTGGGGGGGCGCGCTGCCCCCCTGTTGTGTAACCGCGACCCCCATGTGGGGGGCCGCTCCTATCGGCCAGCCAGGGGTTACGACCCCCGGTCTTCTCGGAAGCTGGCTGACCCTGTCCGGCCGTCCGGTTGCTACTGCCGCGGGACCGCCGGGGTCCCGCCCTCCTGCTCCGGCGCCGGCGCCCGGAAGCTGGCCACCGCTTCCTGTTCCGATCGCGGCCTCTTCGATGTTCTTTAGTGTGGCGCGACGGTGCCGTTGTTTTTTTCATCTTCAACGGTGCGGCGTGACAGCGCCACACTTCTCCTCCCATTCTTTATTATTTTTGGCACTGTACATCGGCACCGCGCTGCCTTGCTCGTGCCGCAAAGAAATCAACAAACAAGCGGGGAGGAGGGTCGGCCATGATCGTGCGGTCCGACCTCCTCTCGTTAATGCGATATCAGGCTGCTCAAAAAAAGACGATAATGAGCGATGAAAGTAATCACGAACAAAAACAAAGAATCCCCTACTTCAAGAAAAAGTTGAACGCAGGTTCGTCGCGGAATTGAACGTCATGGAAGAAGGCGTCGCGGAAGGAGGATCGTCGCGTCATATAGAAAAGGTTCATCGGCATCGCATCGTCGATCTCCGAGGATGGCATCTCTCACCTGCTACGAGAGGGAAGAAGACGGTACAACGAACTCCCCTTAGCGGTGACGGAGTTCTTCGTCGAAGGCTCGTCATTCTTTGCGTTCTTCGTCGAGGAAGAATAACTTCAAGACTTAGAGAAAATCCTCTCCAAAATCCTCTCGCACAGCCAAAAAAACACTAATAAAATAAGTGTTGCCTTATTTTATTACTCACAAAAAACATTTTGAATTTCAAAATTGAATCATTCAATTAATTGAATTAATTGAGAAGTTTAAACCGCCCAATTAAAGAGGTGTTTAATATTAAGTTAAACGCAAGAGTTGACATTCATTTAAAGGGGGTGCGGGTGCATTACCTAATTAAAATTGGGGTTTGAGGAAGTTTAATAGGTGGGGCTCGTGTGGGCCCCACCCCACAAATATCCTACCAAGTGGAGTAGGATATAGTGGGTCCCACTCCAACCACTTAGCTTATGTTGAACTACTTTGAATAAAACAAAATTGGTTGCACCATTTTATTTTATTCTTTTACTTAACCCAAAAATTTTAATAACCACACCCGAGAAAACGCAACTCCAGAAAAGGTGTCCATAAGCGAATATCGGCACTGCGGTTCCATCGGTGCCCTCAGATTTCAATTTCGAGCACCAGTTTAAAAGTTAGGAAAACCCGCTCATTCGTTTACTGAACGTACCTGAGCCAATCTTCGGAAATTGATTCCGGGCACACCGGGCCTCGGAATCAGGTTCTGTCAGAAACCGCGTTCTTGTAAAATTCCAAAAAATTAAAAAAAAATTCCTTGAATTTTACGGGTCTTTACATTACTCCCACCTCAGGACTTTACGTCCCTGTAAAGATACATCATAAAATAGGGGAACAAATGTGGGTACTGAGCACGCATTTGAGCCTCCCGCTCCCAAGTGCTCTCCTCGAGGTTCTCATGATCCCATCTGATGCGCACTAGAGGTATAAACCGTCCACATAGGACCCACTCCTGTCGATCCTCGATCTCTACCGGGACCTCCGCAAAGGTCTCCCCATCATCAATGTCTAGCTCCACATGGTCAATGATATGCGTCGGGTCGTGCACATATCTCCTCAGCTGAGATACGTGGAAGACGTCGTGCACCCAGTGCAACTGAGGTGGTAGAGCCAGGTGATAAGACACCTCACCAATCATGTTGAGGACCTGGAATGGTCCGATTCAGCACGAAGATAACTTGCCTCCTCGGCCAAATCTTCGTAATCCACATCGAGGTGAGACCTGCAAGAAGACGTGGTCACCATCCTTGAACTCTAGTGGCATCCGCCTCCTATCAGAATAAGACTTTTGTCGGCTCTGAGCTGTCCTCATCCACTCCTGGATGACCTGGACCTTCTCTGTCATGGCCTGGACCATCTCCGGTCCCATAAGTGCTGACACCCCAGGGTCTGTCCAGCACAGCGGTGATCTGAAAGGTCAGTCGTACAACTCCTTTTATGGTGTCATCCCAATGGTGGAGTGGTAGCTGTTGTTGTACATGAACTCCACCAAGGGCAGGTGGTCCTCCTAGCTGCGACCAAAGTCGAGGACACATGGATGGGGCATGTCCTTGAGAGTCTGAATGGTCCTCTCCGTCTGACCATCCGTCTGAGGGTGGAAGGTGGTGCTTAGACGTAGATGTGTCCCGAATGCCTCCTGCAACCCCTTCCAAAGCCGGGAAGTAAAGCGAGCATCTCGATCAGAGACAATAGTTGATGGCACACCATGAAGCTGTACAATATCCTTCACGTAGAGACATCCCAAGCTCTCTACTGATCCCTGCTCTCTAATGGGTAAGAAGTGGACTGACATGGTGAGTTGGTCGACAATCACCCAAATTGAGTTGTGACCTCTGGATGTACGTGGAAGTCCAGTCACGAAATCCATAGATATCCTGTCCCACTTCCACTCTGGTACCTCCAAGGGCTGTACCAAGCCAGCTAGAACCTGGTGCTCTGCCTTCACTTGCTGGCAGGTGAGGCATCAAGAAACAAACTCTGCCACAACATTCTTCATGCACGGCCACCAGTGCTGTCATATGAGATCCTGGTACATCTTCGCCACTCTAGTATGTACCGCCAAAGGGGAAGTGTGAAACTCTCTCAGCACCTCCTCATGTAAAGAAAATAGTAACAAGGTACGTCCTCTGAAATGGACATCATGCTCTCCTCCTAAAGAGAATCCATCATGTGCCTGTCCTGAGGATATTTGTGCACGCCGTGTCTCACAGTCGGTGTCCCCACGCTGTGCCTCTCTGACTCGCTACAGAAGTGGAGGAGTGACTATGAGTAACTAAAGAAGGGATGCTCCATCTCTATCCATGAAGGATATCTGCAAAGCGGCTAACTGCTCTATCGCCTCCCCGAGTAGCTGGATGCCCGTACTCCTGCTGAGAGCATCAGCTACTACGTCCCCCTTCACAGGAGTATAGACTATCTCAAATTCATAGTCCTGGAGGAACTCGAGCCATTGCCCCTGTCTCAGGTTCAGGTCCTTCTGTGAGAAGATGTACCTGAGACTCTGGTAGTCAGAGTAGACTGTAAAGTGCTCGCCCATCAGATAGTGTCGCCACATCTTCAGAGCGAAGACCACAACTGCTAACTCCAGGTCATGGGTAGCGTAGTTCTTCTCATGCTGCCTCAACTGACGTGATCCATAGGCGATAATAGAACACTCTTCCATCAGGACACATTCGAGTCCGGTCCCTGATGCATCGCAATAGAATACGTACCCTACTCCCTCCTCTGGTAACCTCAAGATAGGCGCGCTGGTCAATCTTTGTATCATCTCCTAGAAGCTCTGCTAACATCTGTCTGACCACACGAAGGGTTTCCCCTTCATCATCAATGTTGAGAGTGGTGCTGAAAGTCTGGAGAAGTCTGGCACAAACCTCCGGTAGTACCCAGCTAGCCCCAAGAAACTCCACACCTTTGTCATGCTCCTGGGTGGCTCCCAAGCTAGCACTGCCTCGATCTTCACAGGATCCACCACAACTCCTACCTCAGAGATGATGTGTCCCAAGAAGTGGACGTCACGTAAGTAGAACATACACTTCGAGAGATTTCAATAAATTTGGTGATCTCGAAGTGTGTCTAGTAAAACCCGCAAGTGGTAGGCGTGCTCCTCCTCAGTGGTTGAGTATTTCAAAATGTCGTCGATGAAGACCATGACAAATCGATCGAGGTATGGCTGAAATATCCTATTAATGAGACCCATGAACACTGTTGGAGCGTTGGTTATTCCGAAAGGCATAACCAAGAACTCATAGTTACCATACCGACATACGAAGGCCGTCTTCTGCATGTCCTCGTCTTGAACTCTGAGCTGATGATAGCCTCATCTATGGTCTATCTTTGAAAACCACCATGATCCCTTGAGCTGATCGAAGAGGTTTTCAATCCTTGGTAGCAGATACTTGTTCCTCACGGTCACCTGGTTCAGGCGACGATAGTCGACACAAAGTCTCAAGCTCCCGTCCGCCTTCTTGGTGAACAATATCTGGGAAGCCCAGGGTGAAACAATAGGTCAGATGAATCCCTTGCCCTATAAGACCTCCAACTGTACCCGTAGCTCTCGAAGCTCAGCGAGGGCCATCCGATATGCTGGAGTGGATATCAGGGCTATCCCGGGGTACATGTAAATATAGAAGTCTACCTCTCTGTGAGGAGGTAGCCCTGGAACGTCATCGGGGAAAATGTCCGCATACTGATCCACCACTGTAGGAAAACCAGGACTCCGCACGTCAACTGATCCTAGGATGAGGCTATTCAACTGATGAGTGATGGCTGTCCTCTCCTCTGCGTGAGTCCATCCTGTGCTGCAAAGGCTCCCTTCTTGCCGGTGAAGGTGAACCTACTCTTGTCGGTGCGTATACACCGCACCTTGCGCCTAATACAGTCGATATGAGCATGAACTATGGATTACCAATCCATTCCCAAGATGACGTCATAAGGCCTAGAAGCCACTAAAAGAAGATCCCAGCCGAAGATCTCACCTCCTAGAGTAAGCTCACACTGCCGGCACCAGTGCGTAATCATGGAGTCTGCTCTTGTAGGAGTCTCTTGCTGTAAGGATCGAGCCAACGGCTCCGTCAGAATCTCCGAGATCCGAACAAGGGCAGCGACAATAAAGGAATGACTCGCTCCTGTGTCTATAAGAACTCCAACAAGGGTGGAGTAGACACAGATCATATCTTGAATCATCTCTGGTGTGCCATGGTCGTAGGCCTCCGCTACATGAAGCTGATCCTCTCTCTGCCCGCCAGCTCCCTGTGGTCGGGGTGGACCTCCTGGTGGTGGTGGTGGTAAAGCCTCAAAGCGTCACCCACAACCTGCTGCTCGGCTAGCTCCCCTGCCTCGTCTGCCTGCTCTTGGCGGACCGTCACGGTCGACCCTCGGCCTTTTCCTGGGTGGTCCCTCAACCGTCTGTTGCTCTTCCGCACGACGGGTCGGGCAGTCACGAGCCATGTGGCCTTGCCCTCCGCATGCGTAGCACTGTCTACCTCTTGAAAGACTGGCTCTGCGTTGTGTGCCACGCACCTCTGAGCCACTGTCCTGAGGTTATCTGCCTGATGGTCTGGTCCGCCTGGTCCCCTGTGACATTCGTCGACTACCAGCTGCAGACGACTCTGCTACGTGCTGCCCTACTGTAGGTCTCGCTGCTGGCGTAGGATCGACAAGAAATGTATCTATGAAAAGATCTCTCTCCAGTACTCCTACCTCTGTCGGAATGGTGAGGGAGATCAGGGATGCCATGATCTCATGCCTCAATCGCTGCTCGAAGGTCCAGGATCGGAAGAATGGGTCCCGTACCATGTCCGTTGAATAGCGTGAGATATCGGTAAATCTCGCCGAGTACTGGGCGAACGTCAAGATACCCTGCCGTAGGTGCAGTAGCTTCTGGATGCGCACTGCACGAAGGGTGGTTGGGATGAACTTTGAGCGGAAGATGCTCTCAAAGTCCGTCCAGAGGAGTGATGCCTCATTGTGCACCTGGAGCATCAAGCTCCACCATCTGCCTGCTTCCGCGTGCAAGAGAATCATTGCAAGAATCACCATGAGGTCTGCTGGTGTCCCTAGAAACCTGAAAAATCGAACAACAGCCTCCAGCCAATCCTCGGATGCCCAAGGTTCCATCTCCCCACGGAACCTGGGCGGTCGTTGATACTGAAACTCATGCACTACACCAAGGCGACGTGCACTCTCAGCGGCTGGGGATGGTAGAATCGGTGGCTCAGCGGGTAGAGGTACCGCCGGTGCCTTTGCTATCAATGTGCCCTGCACCAAGGCCTCATGTCTCGGTGGGCTGTTGTCACGTACAAAACTTGGAACCCTAGCTGGCTGCCATCGTGGGGCCATCCTAAAAAGAGACATGTGCGCCACGGTCAAAGCAGTATACCTGGTGAGCTAACACAAAGTAATCATAAAGAAAACTTGAAACACACATGCAATCAATGTTTTCGTGCATTAAGTCGGAAATCAGAAGTCAGGGTCCTGGTGTACGAATACGTCGGCCGCCGTACCAACACTAGATTCCCTGGACTGATAACCACACTCAATAATCTTAACATTATTGCTTCACATAGAAAAAGATCGGAGTCCAGAGTTGTGCGGTAGAACCGAAATCCTCTAATACCAATTTTTCATGACTCGTTTTCAGGACCCGTGCCGTGACTACCCCAAGCCCGCCTCCCATAGGCCAGGGGCTGGCGACTAGCACCAAGGCATAAATACTGAAAAAAGGGGTAGGAATTTCCTTTATAAAGTAAAAAAGCACCACAATGTAAGAAAGAAGAAGTAAACACTAAGTAAACTGGGTACAATAGTAAGTGCGGAAAAGTAAGTGGGCCAGAATACAAACCCAAACCGAAAGTAAAGTACAACTGGAAATAAAGTACAACAAATGAAAAGTAAAGCCGCAATGTCGAGCCGCCCACTAGAAGTCCCACCTAAAGGGTGGGTACAGATAGCCTCCTCAGCTCCATGGGTCCAACCATCCGCTCCGTGTATATCCCGCCCAGTGGTCCACCTCCAGGTACCGACTTTCTCTACAAGCCTCCACCACGGTCAGCACTGTCCGCCGTCTACATCCAACACAACTTAGTACGGGCATAGACCGTGTAGGGGTGAGTATAAGCTACTCAGTAGGGACCCAGAGACCCCCGAAGGTCTCCCAGAATCTACAAAGGATAATCCACAAAGGAAAGATAAAAACTCGAAGTAACATCCAACACTACTAAGGTATATGCCCATACATATACCTAAGTCATCAATTCCGGTTCGGCTCCAACATCTGAGCCCAAGCACAACCCAGTCCACATAGGAAAACATAACCCAATCCACATAGGATGCATAACGTAATCCACACAGGATATAAAGTAAATCTTATAGAAGATAAAGATTGAAAGTCAAGACTTAGCTCACACAGGTATACTTCTTCGTAAGACGATAGATATGATCAGATATAGCCACTGATTCATCTAAGCCGTCGGACCCACAAAGGAACGATAGGTACTAACCCCCGCAATGACCAACAAAGGATCAATAGGTACTAAACCCCGCAATGAACCATAAAGGATCGATAGGTACTAACCCCCGCAATGACCCACAAAGGATCTATAGGCACTATCCCCCGCAATGAACCATAATGGATCGATAGGTACTAACCCCCGCAATGACCCACACAGGATCTGACCCACACAGGATCGGTATGCGCTGGCCCACACAGCACCGCTGAGCGCTGACCCACACAGGATCAGTAGCACTGATCCATGTAGGATCGCTGAGTGCTGTAGTCGTCGTCGTCGAATCCATGGAGGATTTCTGTACAGTCATCATTGTCTTCGCAGTCGCAGCTAGCTCTAGGGTTCCCGCACACAGCAAGCTCCTTCCAGGAGGGTCCGCTCCACGAACCGAGGGGCGGATACATCAACTGACATTAAGTCTGTAGTTGATGTATCCCAATGTTTTGTATCATAAAAAGGAACTTAACGCGACAGACTACACGTCAATCAGACGCCCGGTCTGAGAGTTATTGACTTTTTCGTTCCGAGGGCCTGGTTGGGTTTTAAGTCAAAACCAAACCGACCATACTCCAACTGCATCCAAACCTCGAGTGGAGTAATCCAAAAGGTCTGTCTCACTAAGAAGAAAACCAACAAGGTCGACAGTACGTCAATCAGACATCCGGAGCTCATGTTTTATGCATTTTCGCTCCGAGGGCCCGGTTGGTTTCGTGTTCGAACCAACCCGGCTGAACCCAAAGTTTTCGGAAACCTTGAGTGTAATATACCGAAAGGACCGTCTCGATCCAAGGATCGCATCGCAACTGACAGTGTGTCGTTCGGAGGTCCATAGCCCACGTTATGGGCATAAGACATAAAGAGGTCTGAAAATAGGGGGTTCAGGACCGACCCGACCCGGCCCGATACCCCCTGGGTCGGCTCGAACCGGGTGACCCGACCCGGGTCCGGCCCATTAGGGTGCGGCCTAGCCTGGGGGGCGCTGCCCGGCCCAGCCTGGGCGGCCCGATCGGGCGCGCTCGGCGTGGCCGACCAGAAGGGGGGGGGGGGGCTGCCCCCCTGTTGTGTAACTGCGACCCCCATGTAGGGGTCGCTCTTATCGGCCAACCGGGGGTTACGACACCCGGCCTTCTCGGAAGCTGGCCAGTTGCTGCTGCCGCGGAACCGCTAGGGTCCAGCCCTCCTGCTCCGGCACCGGCGACCGCCAGCCACTGCTTCCTACTCCGCTGTGGCCTTGGTCTGACCGACGCGGCGCGACGGTGCAGCGCCCCTCTGCCGCGACCCCGCTTCGGCCGCGGCCTCTTCGAGGTTCTCCGGCGTGGCATGGCCGTGCCGCGATTTTGTTTGTCTTCAATGGTGCCATGCTTCTCTGCCCATTCTTTATTATTTTCCGCGCGGTACATCAGCACCGCACTGCCTTGCTCGTGCCGCAACCAAATCAACAAACAAGCAGGGAGGATAGTCGACCGTGTTTGTGCGGTCCGACCTCCTCTCATTAATGGGATATCAGGCGGCTCAAATAAAGATGATAATCAGCGATTAAAGTAATCACGAACAAAAATAAATAATATCCTACTTGAAGAAAAATTTGAACGAAGGTTCGTCGCGGATTTGAACGTCGCGGAAGAAGGCGTCGTAGAAGGGGGATCGTCGTGTCGCGGAGAAAAGATTCATCGATTTCGCGTCATCGATCTCCAAGGATGGTGTCTCTCACTGGATGCGAGAGGCAAGAAGACGGTACGACAAACTCCCCTTAGCGGTGACAGAGTTCTTCGTCGAAGGCTCGACGTTCTTCGCGTTCTTCGTCGAGGAAGAATAACTTCAAGACTTAGAGAAAATCCTCTCCAAAATCCTCTTGCACAACCAAAAAAACACTAATAAAATAAGTGTTTCCTTATTTTATTACTCACGCCAAACGTTTTGAATTTAAAAATTGAATCATTCAATTAATTGAATTAATTGTGAAGTTTAAACTGCCCAATTAAAGAGGCGTTTAATATTAAGTTAAACGCAAGAGTTTAATTTAATTTAAAGGGGGTGCAGGTGTGTTACCTAATTAAAAGAGGGGTTTGAGGAAGTTGAATAGGTGGGGCTCATGTGGGCCCCACCCAAAAAATATCCTACCTAGTGGAGTAGGATATAGTGGGACCCACTCTATCCACTTAGCTTAGGTTAAACTACTTTAAATAAAACAAAATTGGTTGCACCATTTTATTTTATTCTTTTACATAACCCAAAAATTTTAATAACCACACCCGAGCAAATGAAACTCCGGAAAAGGTGTTCATAAGCGAATACCGGCGCTGCAGTTCCATTGGTGCCCTCAGATTTTGATTCTGAGAACCGGTTTAAAAGTTAGGAAAACCCGCTCATTCGTTTACTAAACATACCCGAGACAAACTTCAGAAATTGATTTCGGGCACACCGGCCCTCAGAATCAGGTGTCGTTAGAAACTGTGTTCTTTTATAATTCCAAAGAAAATTATGAAAAAAATATTCACTTGAATTTTACAGGTCTTTACAACGATCCTCATATAAACAATTCCTACTATATCCTTATCAAAATAGTCATGATGTCTTTACAAAGAATTCAATAAATAGGTAGAAGAAAGAGGGAAAAAAGATAATGTATATTTCAAGGAAGTAAGAGTAAATACCATCAGGTGAAAGTAATTATAATAGTGATAATTTATTAGTCAAATTAATTGATCATTATTCATATGGTGATGAATGATATATCTATTTTGATAGTTTCGTTGAATATTAAAAAAAACCACTATGAGGTCAAATAATGTCTCAATGATGTATCTATTGAGATGGTGATCAATATATTCAAATTAATAAATTTAATTTGCGATGAGTAATTACAACTATATTTATACGATTATGAAATGAAATATGCATTAACAATAAACATGAGTTACTAAAACTCTATCACAAAGATAGTAAATGTCAAAGAAGAACCTGCCTCACATTTCTATGAAATATTCACTCAATTTAATGGATAATTACAAATATATTTATTTGAGAATATGTTTTTAAGAAGTGTTATACCTCAGTTACATAATACACACTATGTGTGGGGTGGGCGGGAGGTGAATCAAGGTGAAGAATCTTTTTCCCCATTTTATATACAATTTGATATTGTCATCATATTGGAAAAGACAACAAGACTCTGATTATTATTCTTATTCAAATATAGAAATTTAAGGATCATGAGAATGTTTTTACGTGGCTATCTAATTAAAGGTTACTCTAAGGAGAAAATATAAACAATGTGTTGATATGAATTCTAATCCCTACCTCATTAGTATGTGATTACACCTTTTGGAATATATCACTAATAATCCAAGGTTCACAACCTATTCCTATATTCTACACAATTACTTTCAATTGGTAGAATGTTATATTTTACACATAGGTTGATCTTATAAAAGATTATTGAGAAAATATAAACAATACATAACAATTATGGCAATCTTTATGATTCACAAGTACTTTAATTATATATATTTAAATATATGAACGTAATATTATTGTAGTAATCTTTTACCTAAATATTTTTAATCATGATAAAAATAATCTATTTACTTGTCCTCATTATATATATCTTTTAATTTTTTTTCACACTTTATATTTTACAATTCATGTTCTTCTTATCCATAAAAGTTTTAATTTCAAATTTGAAATTAAAATAATAATAATAACCCAACTTATTCTCTTTTAAAATTATCCTACAAATAATCATCTATTTAATATCATCCATTTAAATTTAAAAGATTATTTAATGTTTCTAAAAACACTACCATGCCCACCAAATAAATCCAAGAGAACACTACTATTTAAATTGCTCAGTTTTCAAGTCCTCTGGTGTGGCACTATGCTTTTGGTGTATCCTGTAGATTTTCATCCGTTAATTTCAAACTATCTATATCCTTGTGATATAGATTATGAATTATAATGTAACAGTATATGATATTTCAGATGATAAATTCTCTGTTACATGACTGGTTGTGGTAGATAAGTCTTTTACGGTGAAAACATCATCATCTCACAAAAATCTCTATGATATAGATGACCTCTACGACATATTCACTTATAGACAATGAAATTTTAAAAAATTAAATATTTTAATGTATGTGTCGAATCTTGACTCTATATGACATAATATAGTTTTATAATGTGGAGTAACTAATTATATTTATTTCACAACATAGTGCATCATTGAGGATTGGATTATGCCATGTTGCATAATTCTAGTAATAATTTGAAAAATATAGAAATATGGGGAACAAGTGGTGTTTTAACATAATCAAAATAAAGTTCACGGGTTAATTCATTTCATTCACCACTTGTTTATTTTCTTTCAAAAATTTCAGTATCCCAAATATCATCCGATTGTGCTAATAAATATATTTTCCTTCTAATTTTAAACAACAAACCATATTGAAAAATTTCTTTAACATTCCTCATTATTCTTCTCACCTTCTTGAGTTTTTATTTCTTAAGAAAACATTGAAACCTTATAGAAAATAATGTAGAATATAAAATATCCAATCTAGTTATGTTAAGGTATATTAATATTCCAAGTATTCTTCTATATTGAATTAAGTCTTCCACATCGCTATTTTCATGTGACCCAAATTTGGTTCCAACTAAGACTAGAATAGAAATAGGCATGTACTCCACTATTTTGAATTTCTTCAGGACTTCCTTTTGAAACTTCACTTGTGAAAAAAAATGTTTTCCCTTCACCTCGATGAAATTGTTATCCAATAAATATTTTAACTCACCAATCATTGAAATTTCAAACTCCACACTCATCAATTTTGAAAATTTATCAACATAATTGTGATTTCTTTTAATGAAAAGACTATTATTGAGATATACAAAGACCATCAACTTATATTTTATATAAACATTTATATAAAAGTTTTGATTTACACATACTATAACAAACATCCATATATCCTATAAAATTATCCAATACTGAATACCAAGCATAAGGTTCTTGCAATATTATAAGGAAATATTTTCTCAACTTTCACACTTTAGAATAATCATTTTCAATACCAAATTCAATAGGTTGTTCAATTAATACCTCTTTATTCAAGTCTCCATTCATAACTTCAGTATTCAATTCTATTTAAAACACTTTGAACATTATTTTAACATACAATAAAAAAAAAATTAATATAATATATCCTTACTACCAATGAAAATGTCACTTAAACCTCAATACATTCAACTTGAGCATATCGTTTCCAAACTATTATTTCTTTATTTGAGGTAACCTTCTAATTTATATCAAGCATGTTCTTGAACACCCAATCTATACAAATTACATAATTATTTATATCTCTTTCCAAAAGCATTGATGTATGATTCTTATAAATTTATATAATTATCCATTCACAAATTTCAATGATGAATACTCCTTTTCTACTTTAGATAAAGTATATTCAATCATAGGTAATTGAGAAAACATTATACTATATTGTATATTATTGTATGATTTGGAGTATATTTGTCTCTAATGATAATTCTTGGATTTACTTCATCCCTTTTTCTTTTTTGCAAGTCATAAGTTGATTTAATTATTTATGTTTCTCTTATATACATATATATTCAATCTATGAATATTAATTAGCATGAACATCATGAGTACCAAATTATTATATATTTGTTTCTTCACATTCTTCCAATACAAGTTTATAAATATAATACTGAGAATTTAGTTTTTATTCATTATCAAATAATTTTACATCACTGATCTCAATAATTTTATTTATCCTCTTATTTAAAAATTTGTAATCCTTACTCTTTATTGAGCAGCCTATGAAGATACCTTGATTCCCAACATCACCATACTTCTTTTAATTACCTTCTTTATTTAGGATCAAAGAATTCCATCCTAATACTCTGTAATGATTTAAATAAGGTTTCCTTATATTCCATAAGTCTTATGGAATCTTCTCTTCTACCGAACTAATTGATACTCAATTCTATGTATTGACTATTTCTTTTACTACTTCTTTGTATTAGTGACATTATATTTCACTATCTACCAAAAATGTTTTTTTTCTATATTTCTAACCATGTGATTTCTTCTATCCACAACCCCATTTTTAGGGGTTCTCACTAATGAAATTTCATGTTTAATATATTGTTATTCAAGGTAATTTTCATCACTACAAGATTTGTATTTTATTCCATTATGTAATATCTTAATTTATATAGCTCATACAGTTTCATTTTATTCTCCTCTTTGAAGACACCTTATATAATCTATCATTTCTATTTTATGAATTAATGAACATAGCACATCCAAAACTGTTATAATCATCTAAAAATTAGATGAAATTCTTCACACGAAAGGTATCTTCTTGAATAGTTAGACTATACACATCAATTTTAATCAAATTTAAAAAATCGGATTCCCTATTTATATTTGGAGGTTATATATTTCAAACCATTTTCCTTAAAAGCATGAATAAAAAATATTTTCCCAATCTATATTAAATGTATGAATATCCACCGCTACATTGAATCTTGGTATATTATAAAAAATTAGTGTATTGAAATGGACATGATTTTGACTCAGCTATTTATTTTCTTATGCCAATATTAATAGGAATGTTTTTCCTTACTATTAACTGGATAAAATTTTACATTTGTTGTACAACCATTCATCAAAGAATATATATATATTTTATTTCTATTTCAATAATTTTATCTACCAAATTTGGCATCTAAAACCAAGTCAATAGTTAAACTAACACTTAATAATTTATATCATAAACCATCTATATAAAGTAAATAATTATTTCTCAAATCTTGTACAACTAATCAAGTCTTTCCACTTAATTTTATTTTCAATGATCCATTATTTCCAAAATAAAAATTTCCATCAATTCCACCTTTAAAATTTTTCAACAAATATAAATATCTAGTCATATACTATGAAGAACCATTATAAAAAATATACGTGGTACAGTTATTTATTCCTTTCAATGAAATTTATAAAATCTTTTTCAGTATTTCTTCTTTCCTTTCATGAAATTGCTGTATAAGTTGACGCCTAAATTAGTTTCTTCTAATCATTTTTATCATGGTAAATGAAGTGAAATTATTATTCTTTAAGTGGGTAAAATATGTATTCCAAAGGAACTATATTTTATCAACTTCTATCCATTTTCCATTGTATTTAATATGAATATATTTATATTCTTTTTAAATAATTTACTACTTTATGTCATGAAAATTTCATTAAAAATAGAAACAATAGAATAAATTTCTTCCCTGATATGAAAAGTTTTGTCCCAAGTGTCATTTGTTAGATTCCAACTTATTTTCCACTTATATTATTTGATTCTTCACCAAAATAGGATAAAATGTTTCTAAGAAATCCAAAAAACTGATATTTTATTAACACAAAATTGATATTGTCATATCCACTCTACATACGTCAATTTTTCTAATAATTCCTTTATTTTTGATAAATTTTCATCAGTTGAGAAGTTTTTACCTTCAACTACTTCTTTGGGTTCTTCATTCTTACAATGTTTTATTTAATGTTTCACCATCAAAACCAATTTTATATTTTCCAATGCAATTTGGAATTTGATATTTAACTATTTTTTAAAATTTTAATGAACCTCATCTAACCATTTCTTTCAAAATATTATATAAAATATTTATAAAATGAAGTTTATTCTTTAAAAATTCTGTTCTTATTTTTGGTTATATATTTAAGTATATGAACATAATATTACTGTATTAATCTTTTCAGTCGATATTTTTAATCATGATAAAAATAATTTGTTTCCTTCTCCTCATTATATATCTCTTTTAATTTTTGTTTCACACTTTATATTTTACAATTCATGTTCTTCTTATCCATAAACGTTTGAATTTCAAATTTGAAATTCAAACAATACTAATAACCCAACTTATTCTCTTTTAAAATTATCCTACAAATAATCATCTATTTAATCTCATCCATTTGAATTTAAAAGTTTATTTAATATTTCTAAAAAAACTACCATGGCCACCAAATAAATCCAAGACAACACTACTATTTAAATTGCTCAGTTTTCAAGTCCTCTGGTGTGGCACTATGCTTTTGGTGTATCCTGTAGGTTTTCATCAGTTCATTTCAAACTATTTATATCCTTGTGATATATATTATGAATTATAATGTAATACTCTGTGATATTTCAGATGTTAAATGCTCTGTTAAATTACTGGTTGTGGTAGATAAGTCTTTTACAGTGAAAACATCATCATCTCCCCAAAATCTCTATGATATAGATGACCTCTATGACATAGTCACTTATAGACAATGAAATTTTAAAAAATGAAATATTTTAATGTATGTGTCGAATATAGACTCTCTATGAAATAATATAATTTTATAATGTGGAGTAAGTAATTCTATTTATTTCAAAACATAGTGCATCATTGAGGATTGGATTACGCCATGTTGAATAATTCTAGTAATAATTGGAAAAATATATAATTATGGGGAACAAGTGGTGTTTTTACATAATTAAAATAAATTTCATGGGTTAATTCATTTCATTCACCACTTGTTTATTTTCTTTAAAAAATTTCAGTATCCCAAATATCATCCGATTATGCTAATAAATATATGTTCCTTCTAATTTTAAACAACAAACCATAATGAAAAATTTCTTAAACATTCCTCATTATTCTTCTCACCTTCATGAGTTGCTATTTCTTAAGAAAACATTGAAACCTTATAGAAAATACTGTAGAATATAAAATATCCAATCTAGTTATGTTAAGGTATATTAATATTCCAACTATTCTTCTATATAGAATTATGTCTTCCACATCACTATTTTCATGTGAACCAAATTTAGTTCCAACTACAACTAGAATAGAAATAGTCATGTACTCCACTATTTTGAATTTCTCCAGGACTTCCTTTTGAAACATCACTTGTGAAAAAATGTTTTCCCTTCACCTCGATGCAATTGTTATCCAATAAACATTTTAACTCGCCAACCATTGAAATTTCAAACTCCACACTCATCAAATTTGAAAATTTATCAACAGAATTGTGATTTCTTTTAATGAAAAGACTATTATTGAGATATACTAAGACCATCAACTTATCATCTATATAAACATTTATATAAAAGTTTTTATTTGCACATAATCTAACAAACATCCATATATCCTAGAAAATTATCCAATACTGAATACCAAGCATAAGGTTCTTGAAATATTATAAAGAAATATTTTCTCAACTTTCACACTTTAGAATAATCATTTCCAATACCAAATTCAATAGGTTGTTCAATTAATACCTCTTTAGTAAAGACTACGTTCATAAATTCAGTATTCAATTCTATTTAAAACACTTTGAACATTATTTTAACATCCAATAATAACAAAATTTAATATAATATATCCTTGCTACCAATGAAGATATCACTTCAACCTCAATACATTCAACTTGAGCATATCGTTTCCAAACTATTCTTTCTTTATTCAAGGTTACCTTCTAATTTTTATCAAGCTTGTTCTTGAACACCCAATCTATACAAATTACATTATTATTTATATCTCTTTCCAAAAGCATTATTGAATGATTCTTATAAATTTTATATAATTATCCATTCACGAATTTCAATGATGAATACTCCTTTTCTAAATCAAATAAAGTAGATTCAATCATAGGTAATCGAGAAAACATTATACTATATTGTCTATTATTGTATGATTTGGAGTATATTTGTCTCTAATGATAATTCTTGGATTTACTTCATCCCTTTCCCTTTTTTGATTCATAATTTGATTTAATTATTTATGTTTCTCTTATATATATATATATTCAATCTATGAATATTAATTAGAATGAACATCCTGAGTACCAACTTATTATATATTTGTTTCTTCACTTTCATACAATACATGTTTAGAAATATAATACTGAGAATTTGGTTTTTATTCATTATCAAATAATTTTACATAACTGATCTCAATAATTTTATTTATCCTCTTATTTAAAAATTTTTAATCCTTACTCTTTATTGAGAAGCCTATGAGGATTCCTTGATTCTCAACATCACCATACTTCTTTTAATTACCTTCTTTATTTAGGATCAAAAAATTCCATCCTAATACTCTGTAATGATTTAAATAAGGTTTCCTTTTATGCCATAAGTCTTATGGAATATTCTCTTCTACCGAACTAATTGATACTCTATTCTGGGTATTGGATGTTTCTTTTACTACTTCTTTGTAGTAGTGACATTATATTTCACTATCTATAAAAAATGTTTATTTTCTATATTGCTAACCATGTGATTTCTTCTATCCACAACCCCATTTTTTAGGGGTACTCACTAATGAAATTTAATAATTAATATATTGTTATTCTAGGTAATTTTCATCACTACCGGATTTGTATTTTATTCCATCATGTAATATCTTAATTTATATAGCTCATACAGTTTTATTTTATTCTCCTCTTTGAAGACACCATATATAATTTAGCATTTATATTTTTTTGAATTAATGAACATAGCACATATAAAACGGTTATAATAATCTCCAAATTGGATGAAATACCTGACACCAAAGGTATATTATGGAATAGTTAGACCATACACATCAATTTTAATCAAATTCAAAAAATATGATTCCCTATTTATCTTTGGAGGTTATATATTTCCAACCATTTTCCGTAAAATCATGAATAAAAAATATTTTCCCAATCTATATTAAATGTATGAATATCCACCACTACATTGAATCTTGTTAATTTATCAACAATTAGTGGATGGAAATGGACATGATTTTGACTCAGATATTTATTTTATTATGCAACTATTAATAGGAAAGTGTTTTCTTTAATATCAACTTGATAAAAGTTTACATTTGTTGTACAACCATTCATCAAAAAGTATATATATTTTCCATTACTATTGCAATAATTTTCTTTACAAAATTTTACATCTAAAACCAAGTCAAAAATTATACTAACACTTAATAATTTATATCATAAACCATCTATATAAAGTAAATAATTTTTTCTCAACTCTTGTACAACTAATCAAGTATTTCCACTTACTTTTATTTTCAATGATCCATCATTTCCAAAATAAAAATTTCCATCAATTCCACCGTTATCATTTTTCAAAAAATACAAATATCTAGTCATATTCTTTGAAGAACCATTATAAAAAATATATGTGCTACATTTATTTATTCCTTTCAATGAAATTTATAAATTCTTTTTCAGTTTTTCTCCTTTCCTTTCATGAAATTACTGTATACGTTGAGGCCTTAATTAGTTTCTTCTCATCATTTTTATCATGGTAAATGAAGTGAAATTATTATTCTTTAAGATGGTAAAATATTTATTCCAAAGGAACTATATTTTATTAACTTCTATCGATTTTCCATTGTATTTAATATGAATATATTTCTCTTATTTTTAAATAATTTACTACTTTATGTCATGTAAATTTCATTAAAAATAGAAAATATACAATAAATTTCTTCCTTGATATGAAAAGTTTTGTCCCAAGTGTCATTAGTTAGATTCCAACTTATTCTCCTCTTATATTATATGATTCTTCACCAAAATACGATAAAATGTTTCTAAGAAATCCAAAAAACTGATATTTTATTAACACAAAATTTATATTGTCATATCCACTGTACATACCTCAGTTTTTCTAATAATTCCTTGATTTTTGATAAATTTTCATCAATTGAGAAGTTTTTACCTTCAACTACTTCTTTGGGTTCTTCATTCTTACAATGTTTTATTCAATGTTTCACCATCAAAACCAATTTTATATTTTACAATGCAATTTGGAATTTTATATTTAACTATTTTTTTAAATTTTCATGATCCTCATTTAACAATTTCTTTCAAAATATTATATAAAATATTTATAAAATGAATTTTATTCTTTAAAAATTTTATTCTTATTTTTGGTTATATATTTAAGTATATGAACATAATATTATTGTATTAATATTTTCCCTCAATATATTTAATCTTGATAAAAATAATCTGTTTCCTTGTCCTCATTATATATCTCTTTTAATTTTTGTTTCACACTTTATATTTTATAATTCATTTTCTTCTTATCCATAAAAGATTGAATTTCAAATTTGAAATTCAAATAATAATAATAACCCAACTTATTCTCTTTTAAAATTATCCTACAAATAATCATCTATTAAATCTCATCCATTTAAATTGAAAAGGTTATTTAATTTTTGTAAAAAAACTACCATGCTCCCCAAATAAATCCAAGACAATACTACTATTTAAATTTCGCAGTTTTCAAGTCCTCTGGTGTGGAACTATGCTTTTGGTGTATCCTTTAGGTTTTCATCAGTTAATTTCAAACTATCTATATCCTTGTGATATAGATTATGAATTATAATGTAATAATCTCCGATATTTCAGATGTTAAATGCTCTATTTCATGACTGGTTGCGGTAGATAAGTCTTTTACGGTGAAAAAATCATCATCTTGCCAGAATCTGTATGATATAGATGACCTCTACGACATAGTCACTTATAGACAATGAAATTTCAAAAATGTAATATTTTAATGTATGTGTCGAATCTAGAATCTCTATGACATAATATAATTCTATAATGTGGAGTAACTAATTCTATTTATTGCACAACATAGTGCATCATTGAGGACTGGATTACGCCATGTTTCATAATTCTAGTAATAATTTGAAAAATATAGAATTATGGGGAACAAGTGGTGTTTTTACATAATCAAAATAAATTTAATGGGTTAATTCATTTCATTCACCGCTTGTTTATTTTCCTTGAAAAATGTCAGTATCCCAAATATCATCTGATTATGCTAATAAATATATGTTCCTTCTAATTTTAAACAACAAACCATAATGAAAAATTTCTTTAACATTCCTCATTATTCTTCTCACCTTCACGAGTTGTTATTTCTTAAGAAAACATTGAAACCTTAAAGAAAATAATGTAGAATATAAAATATCTAATCTAGTTATGTTAAGGTATATTAATATTCCAACTATTCTTCTATATAGAATTAATTCTTCCAGATCTCACTTTTCATGTGAACCCAATTTAGTTCCAACTACAGCTAGAATAGAAATAGGCATGTACTCCACTATTTTGAATTTATTCAGGAATTCCTTTTGAAACTTCACTTGTGAAAAAAATGTTTTCCATTCACCATGATGAAATTATTATCCAATAAATATTTTAACTCACAAATCTTTGAAATTTCAAACTCCACACTCATTAATTTTGAAAATTTATCAACCGAATTGTGATTTATTTTAATTAAAAGACTATTATTGAGATATACTAAGACCATCAACTTATCTTCTATATAAACATTTATATACAAGTTTTGATTTACACATAATCTAACAAACATCCATATATCCTAGAAAATTATCCAATACTGAATACCAATCATAAGGTTCTAGCAATATTATAAAGAAATATTTTCTCAACTTGCACACTTTATAATAATCATTTCCAATACCAAATTCAATATGTTGTTAAAATAATACCTCTTTATTCAAGACTCCTTTCATAAATTCAGTATTCAATTATATTTAAAACACTTTAAACACTCTTTTAACATCCAATACAAAAAATAATTTAATATAATATATCCTTGCTACCAATGAAAATGTCACTTCAACCTCAATACCTTCAACTTGAGCATATCCTTTCCAAACTATTCTTTTGTTATTCGAGGTAACCTTCCAATTTTTATCAAGCTTGTTCTTGAACGCCCAATCTATACAAATTAAATTATTATTTATCGCTCTTTCCAACAGCATTGATGTATGATTCTTATAAATTTTATATAATAATCCATTCATGAATTTCAATGATGAATACTCGTTTTCTACTTCAAATAAAGTAGATTCAATCATAGGTAATTGAGAAAACTTTATACTATACTGTCTATTATTGTATGATTTGGAGTAGTTTTATCTCTAATGATAATTCTTGGATTTACTTCATCCCTTTTCTTTTTTTGAGAGTCATAATTTGATTTAATTATTTATTTTTCTCTTATATATATATATATATTCAATCTATGAATATTAATTAGCATGAACATCATGAGTACCAACTTATTATATATTTGTTTCTTCACTTTCTTCCTATACATGTTTAGAAACATAATACTGAGAATTTGGTTTTTATTAATTATCAAATAATTTTACATCACTGATCTCAATAATTTTATTTATCCTTTTATTTAAAAATTTGTAATCCTTACTCTTTATTGAGCATCCTATGAAGATACCTTGATTCGCCAAATCACCATACTTCCTTTAATTACCATCGTTATTTTGGATAAAAAAAATACCATCCTAATACTCTGTAATGATTTAAATAAGGTTTCCTTATATGCCATAAGTCTTATGGAGTCTTCTCTTCTATCAAACTAATTGATACTCTATTTTGAGTATTGACTGTTTATTTTACTATTTCTTTATAGTAGTGAAATTATATTTCACTATCTACCAAAAAAGTTTTTTATATGTTGCTAACCATGTTATTTCTTCTATCCACAACCCCATTTTATTGAGGGGTACTCACTAAAGAAATTTCATTTTTAATATATTGGTATTCCAGGTAATTTTCTTCATTACAGGATGTGTATTCTATTCCATTATGTAATATCATAATTTATATAGCTCATACAGTTTCATTTCATTCTCCTCTTTGAAGACACCTTATATAATCTAGCATTTCTATTTTTTTTGAATTAATGAACATAACACATCCAAACGCATTATAATTATCTACAAATTTGATGAAATACCTGACACCAAAGGTATCTTCTGGAATAGTTAGACTATACACATCAATTTTAATCAAATTCAAAAAATCTTATTCCCTATTTATCTTTGGAGGTTATATATTTCAAACCATTTTCCTTAAAATCATGAAAAAATATATTTTGCCAATATATATTAAATGTATGAATATCCACCTCTACATTGAATCTTGGTAAGTTATCCATAATTAGTGGATTGAAATGGACATGATTTTGACTCAGTTATTTATTTTCTTATTCCACTATTAATAGGAAAGTGTTTTCCTTACTATCAACTTGATAAAAGTTTACATTTGTTCTACATCCATTCATCATAGAATATATATATTTTCCATTGTTGTTGCAATAATTTTTCATTACTAATTTGACATCTAAAACCAAGTCAAAAATTAGACTAACACTTAATAATTTATATCATAAACCATCTATATAAAGTAAATAATTTTTTCTCAACTCTTGTACAACTAATCAAGTCTTTCGACTTACTTTTATTTTCAATGATCCATCATTTCCAAAATTAAAATTTACATATATTCCACCTTTAACATTTTTCAAAAAATTCAAATATCTTGTCATATACTATAAAGAACCATTATAAAAAATATATGTGCTACAATTATTTATTTCTTTCAATGAAATTTATAAATTCATTTTTAGTATTTCTCAATTTGTTTCATGAAATTATTGTATAAGTTGAGGCCTTAATTAGTTTCTTCTCATCATTTTTATCATGGTAAATGAAGTGAAATTATTATTCTTTAAGAGGGTAAAATATGTATTCCAAAGGAACTATATTTTATCAACTTTTATCCATTTTCCATTGTATTTAATTTGAATATATTTCTTTTCTTTTTAAATATTTAAATACTTTATTTCATGTAAATTTCATTAAAAATAGAAACTGTAGAATATATTTCTTCCCTGATATGAAATGTTTTGTCCCAAGTGTCATTAGTTAGTTTCCAACTTATTCTCCTCTTAGATTATTTGATGCGTCACAAAAATAGGAAAATATGTTTCTAAAAATCCACAAAACTGATATTTTATTAACGCAAAATTATGTTTTCATATCCACTCTATATACCTCAACTTTTCTAATCATTCATTGATTTTTGATAAATTTTCATCAGTTGAGAAGTTTTTACCTTCAACTACTTCTTTGGGTTCTTCATTCTTACAATTTTTTATTCAATGTTTCACCATCAAAACCAATTTTATATTTTCCAATGCAATTTGGAATTTGATGTTTAACTATTTTTTTTAAATTTTCATGAACCTCATTTAACCATTTCTTTCAAAATATTTATAAAATTAAGTTTATTATTTAAATATTCTCTTCTTATTTTTGGTTATATATTTTTTATTAAAGAGATAACTTATTCTTCAATAGTTTCAATCTTCTTAACTTTATATTAGATGTATAGGATAATATCACAAAATATATTAGACTATTATTCAAACATCAACCGATAAATCATATATTCCTTCCATTTTACATGATTATTTTCAAAAAAGTTCATAACTTTTTCAATATATGAAACTTCAACTTCATGTTCATTAAATTTTCATGAAGGACCTTTACAAACCCTTTAAAATATATACTCTTATTTATTTATAAATAAATCTATTAAAGAGATTCCCTTAACTCCAATTGGAAATCATATACCCTTCCTATTTGTTCTCCTATTCAACATCAATTTTTTAATTGTTTCGATAGTTTTCATCACAGAAGATTAAAAATATCAAATAAATTAAATTTCAATGCCTTATAATGGATATTCTTCATCATACTCTTCCTATTTTCTTAAAAATAATTTCATTTGAGATTAGTTTCACTAGAATATCTATAATTGATGTTCCTTTATTATAAAAAAAATATTATTCTACTTTTGTGATAACTCAAACTCATCGAATTCTTCCAGAAATTTATTTTAGAATATAGTATTAATATGTTCACCATTTCCACAATAGAAACAAGATAAATGTTAATGTCCTTAAAATATTCCAATTCATATTTTAAACTTCATTACAAAGTATAATAGTATATCATCATTTATATAATATTTATTTATATAAAACTAAAATTATTTCTTGTAAATATATTATAATCGTTTTTCCATAGATAAATGTTCAAAATTTTGACCTGAATCTCATTTTATATGCAACCATATTTCTAAGAAGTGTTTGAAATTGAAGGTTTAAAAATTATCATAAAAGAATCTCAATATATTTATTATTATTATTTTATTATATAATCAATACATAATAAAAATTTAAGGGGTGGCCTTAGGGCCACCTCAAGGCCTTCGGTCCACCTGAAATTCTACTTAATGACCAGACATGTTCTACAAGGTGTAGACTCCATATGAGGATTCCGAGCATGAGAATTCACGAGAGCAGAATGTAAGTTGATTTATCTGAAAGATAGGGTATGAAATTTCCATCGGGACCAGCCTATTCGTGCACAAGAATCCTAGATGAAAAATCCATGAAAATGTGGAGAGCCAACATCATGATCAAGAAGTTGGGGAGGAGCAGTTCCAAGTAGTTATGGTCTAAATATTACCTTAGACCTACGGGTCATGTAATATCAATTACTAAAGGACTTGTAATGGTCCCCCCTAATCCTCTGAATGGGGTTTTATCAAAAATCTATAAAAATATGACCTTAGGGCCATTCGGGTGAAAACCAAAGTACTCATTGAAGAAAGATACCACTTTTTGGGTTACTCCTTTTGGTTTATATCGAAAGAATTCTGTGACTAGATTTATTTCCAAAATGAGGAATATAGGATGAGGTGAGATATTTTGGGAGATTAGTTTTAAGGTCTTGGATAATCTAAAAGGGTAGAGAGGTGTGATGAAGTGATGGTTGTGAGTTCCATTTTATAGTGGAGGAGAAGTGAGATTCTTGTAAATATAAAAATGTTAACACTCTCAGGAGGCCCCCCTTACATTATGTGACTCAAAAATTAAAAAATTTTGGATTTAAGTTAAATTATGGTCTAAAAAAACATAAAATATTATAAAATAATAGTATTTTTATCATTTTCTTCCCTAACTTATATTTTAAAATATTTTCAGCCTTTTGGGTTTTTACTCGGTTAATTAATTTTTTCACTTAGGTAATTTAAATATTAAGACTAAATTAAAGATAGATTTATTATAAAATATATACCAAATGAATTATCACAAAATTATATCTAATTCTTAATATTAAAAACCCCTTGTGTTTTGGAAACCAATTTTTACACAAGCATATATAACCTACAAAAACACTCCATTAACCTGAACAATACTAATAATGTTTTTACTATTTAGGGGTCATTATATTCATCATAAAATATTAATTGGTCAATAAATAAAATATATTTTATATTTATTAATATTAAAAAAAATTGGTATAATAATTTATTCTACGTAATTTTAAATCTTTTGATAGAATATCATTTATTATAGAATAACTTTGATGACAATTTCGACATTATTTACTTAATTTAAATTAATAAAATCACAAAAATGATGGAATTTTAATATATTAAGTTAAAAAATATTTTAATGATATATTAATCTAAAAAATTAGCAAGATAAAATAATTCGATCATAAAAACTTCATTTTTAATATTTTTGGCATCATTTATTTTAGTTAAATATTAGATAAATAATTACTACATTGGCGTTTCATAATAAATCTAAGTATATAATCAATCTATAAATATTAAAGATAAATTATTATGATGGAAAATATAATTTATCTTCATTAATAATATTTACAACCCAACCTCGTTTGTTTTTTCCCTATCACATAGCTTCATAGATATTAAAGACAAGAAATGTTCCTTTTTCGTCTTTTTATTTATTAAACTTATTATACTGGTACATTTTAGGGACTTTTGTCCCAATAATACATATATTTATATTATAATGTTACAAGTGTAGAAACATGTCCCGAAAATGGGAATTGGACATGAATTTGGTGAGTTTTCCTATAATATTAACGTTTAGCTTCTAAGTAAACTTATTTCTACTTTAATCATTGTAATTAATTTTAATTCCTTTCACTAATAATTATTGTATAAAATTAAATTAACCTTTTTAAAATATAAATATTATACTTATTGACAATATTTATATCCTTTTTAATATAAATTAGTGGAATAATTAAATTCAAAGCTAATCCCACTAACGTGGCGAGGAAACCAATTTTTAGTGTGAAAATGTTTAAAAATTCAATATGTTTTGATATAAAAATTAAATATAAAAATGATTCCAATATCCTAAATTAAATATATATATATATATATATTATTTTTTTACTTTAAAACAATCATAATATATTATTTTACATTAATAATTATTTAAACCAAAAGGTAGTTTTCAACAAAAATGCATTATTTTTCCTTATTCATCAAAAAATGAAACTTCCGAGAAAAATACACAGAATTCACCCAAATTTTTTTTTGAAATTATATATTAAAAAATGAATATTACTTTATAATATAAAATTAATAAAATGGTAAAAACTTAGTTTTAATATAGTTTCACCATTAAAAGCTGAAAAAACTGCCTTTAAAAAAATAAAACTTTTTATGTATTAAACTAGATTTGTTCTTATCATTTTTCTATAAAATATATTAGGTTATTTTAAAAACATTTTATTGAATATATAATATAAAAATAAATATATCATAAAGTCTCGAGATGTTATATACATTTATAATCTTGGTCTTTCATGTCTTACACCATATCAAAGGAAGTTGGTATTGTGTGTAACACAAACCAACTTAGTGTTGTGTATAAAGAATTTTAGAAAAAAAATTAAATTTATTCTAAAATAAAAATATTGTAATGTAATGGGATTTTACATTTGAATATGGTTAGAAATATGGGCTCTCAAGTTAGTAATATTACAAGATCCATTGATAATCATAAATCTCTTACAATGATAGATGATGATGAAATTTTTTAGAAAATAAAGAAGATAAAAATATTAGAATAAGAAGTATCTTAGTTTAAGAATGATAACTCGTAGATTTAGTTTTTTCTAGAATAAGTGTTAAATATGAAATAATATTATAATAAATTTTATTTTTTTAGGATATAGTTTCAAACATAAAATCAGTTACTACTAATTCATTGATAAATCAAGAAGATATAAAGATTTTGAAAGACATTGTAAAGGAATTATCTAAGAAATAACGACTTTCTAAACTCCATAAATTTTTTCAATAATGTATACACAGTTTTATGAGTGAATATATTGAATGAATGTTCTTACAAATTTAATTTGGATAGATGTTTTCTCCAAATTATTTGTATGAATATATTTTCAAATTTTGGATGAATGGTTGTTCATATATATATATATATAAATATTTCATGCATTTTTATTCTATTTCTCTAGAACTTTTGGTACACATTCAAAATTCATACATTCCTTTTTGAGAAAAAAAGATGTGGGGTGGGGGAGTGAGAAAATCTAAATCTCAAATAAATATTTCGAAAAAAGTTTATTTTTAAATGGGGAAGAATAAAGAAATGGAGGAAGATGTTGTAAGTTGTTAAATGGTCAAGATTATAAAATTAAGGGGGATTAAGTATTTTCATTGTCCTTAAATATTATTTTTTGTCCATGGAAGTTATGTTTTATGATTTTCTAAAGGGGGATGTTTTTGATTTAAAAGATTATTTTTGACACTTTCTAAACGAAATTTAGGATATCACAAACACTTCCTTAAATATTTTATTTAACTAGAAGTATAGATCCCATGGTTTTTGAATTTTATCATATATAAAGGCTATTATTTACTTAATATAGAAAACATATTACATGAGATAAAATTTATTACCATTTAAATGATGTACTTGTATACATCATCCAAAAGGGTAATTTTGTTTGCAACAGACAAACCAATAATTTGGTACATCGCTAAAATGAGTTCTTTCGTACATCTGTTGAACTAATAACTTTTTACATTAGTTGGAGAATATATGTCTATACACTAGATATATATAATTCCATCAGATGAATATTTATAAAGTCTAAATAAAAAATCCAAACTATGTCTCATAAGAAAAGGTTCTACTATGACCACTAGAGAAACATCCATCAGAAGAAGGAATATATGTCATCTAGATGAAGTGTTCTAAATATATCGAATAAATAATTCCGTTTTTCTAGACAAAAAAATTTATTTCTACTCGTTTTAATTCATACGCCCTATAATAGTGCTTCCAAGGTGACCACCAAAAAAAGTTGTACAAATACATTCATGTTAAGAAGAGTTCTCCTAAGACCATTGCAACCAGCTTTAAAGAATGAAAAAACATGATTTTTGTGGATTTTACAAAAAATTGATGTATCCTAAAAAGTGTAGAAATATTTTTCATTAATTATGATCTGGAGTTAATGAAAATATTTTGTAACAAATGTTTATGAGGGAATGTCTCATTTTATCTTTAGATATTTTTCACTTAATTAATCTAATTGTGATGATAATTCTATATTACATAAGTTTTTTAGGTTTCCAAATGTCTATGTGATCTATTATTATTGTTGGATTCTAGGTATATGAAGACAAATTTGGACCAATATTACCTATCAAGGGTTCTCATGGATTTATAAGAAGATTTATTCTGAATATCAAATAAAGAGATTCCCCACATAAGGATGAATGGATATTATGGTTTAGAAAATACTAAAGATTCCAAATTTTATGGTTTCTACTTTCTTAACATTGAAGGAAAAAGTGTGGATATCATTTATAAAGGTTTTTAAATTTTTCTTAAGAAATATATAAACATTGGTTTTACTTGTTTTATATGTTTCTATTTACTCTATTAATTTATTTAAGGAAATTTTCTTAATGATACACAACTATAAATAGGGTCTATCCCCACACATCTATATCCAAAGTATAGATAATTCAAGGATATATATTTTGTATCCAAAGCTATACCCATGGTTTTAAAAAACTGTTGGTATAGATTGAACTATACAAACTATTTTTCAAAAACAAAAGGTATATATCCTTGAAATATTGGGATAGCCCTGGTAGACCTCCCCACCTGTTTGGAAAGGAATAATACCCTCATCTCCTACGATCTCAGACTCCCCATCCTATCCTCAGTAGATATATCACTCCATCGGTAGGTGATATCCCTCCATTTCGGGAATTTTTTCTTGGGATCTCTAATCTTTTCTTTACTTTGGATCTTTATTCTCACCTCACTTGAGATATGGCCGGTTTTATTCTCCTGTGTTCTCCCCTAATTCAAGGATTTTCTTTGATATTCATCAACATCATATTAGTGATTTAAGAATAATTATTTTTTTTGTTTTTTATTTTCATTTTTACCAATGCATGTTATTCAATTAGATCATGTTGGGATCACTTATATTATTATGTTTTTAAATTTATATTCAAATTGAGATCAAATATAGTCTATTAAATTCATAAAAGTACAAATTTAGTAATTATTAATTGTTTTTGAAAACTATCCTAGGTATTATTAATAATTTAACATAAATTTGAGATTCTTTTAATGGAATATTTTTAGGAATTATATATTTTTAGAGTTAGGAATCATATTTAAGCTAACTATAGGGGTTAAAGTTGTTTTTTATTGTCTTGGAATTATGGTATGTAATTATTGAAATTTATTTTTTTCATCATGAACAATGTTAAAACTATTTATTGGATTGTGTTAACCAAAACGAAATAATTATATGATGATGTACATGATTATTTTATTACAATTAAATATGGAACATTTCTTTACCTTTTATGTTTTGTTCTTCATTAATTCACTATTGTATTTATAGTACTTTTCAACCATGTTTCTTTGAATTTATAATTTTGATGTAGAAATGAATAAATTGTAAAGGATTATTTAAAATTATTAAGTATTTATATATCCATTTTTTATGAATTTTAAACCTTTATAATGTTTAAATATTAATATAATCCTTTGATTAATTCCTTGAAATAATTATATAAATTATAATGGAAATAGTTTTGTATCATATAAATTTTATGAAACATGGTTTCCCTTGATAAAATTTCATATAAGAATTTAGTTCTTTAGGAAATATTTAATGGTTTGAACCTCAGTTTTACCAATGTTTACTAACATTTGAGTGTAACTTATTTCATTGTTATGAATGATTCCTTAGTTCTTTTATCATTTATTTAGTAGTTAGAAATTTATTTATACTATAGTTTAAATTAATTAAAAATTATAACAACACATTACCTCAATTAAGAGGTTTCAATAGTGGTGAAGTGATGGACATGTTTCATAAAGTGTGGTGAAATTGATTAATTATTTGTCTTGATGGAAATTACTAAAATTTTATACTTCATAAAATATAATAGAAAATCATATAAAATCGATCTTCCTTTTGTATGAATAAAATAAGTAATATTAGCCTTAAATAAATCCTTTCATGGCTAAATATTATCATACATTATGTTTTTAAATGAGAAGAACTCTATGGATAAGAAAGATACATTTTTTCCTACTATTCCTTAGTTAATTATTTCAATACAAAACTTTATTTGGATATCTATGAGTATGCCTTTTTTTTCTAATGATATGATTTATTATTTGTTTTGATGGATAAGAGAGTATTCTATAATGCACACTTACACCATGAATGATATTAAATTTGGTTTCCTCTTAGTGTTGTTTAATTTACTCTATACTATATTTTTAATTTTTCTTTGAATTTTGATATTATTTTAATATTGGTTTATATTGTTGATTGGAAAATTATTTTTTCCTGTAATAGAATGGATAAAAGCTGAATGTATCATACCAATCATATTTAAACCGAGTTTTAAAAGAATTTGGTTTTTTACATTTTTCATTTAACAATTCTTCAGATAGTATACTTATATAGTATCCCTATTATAATTTTGATAGAAGACCATGGTTAAAATGGGAAGAATTTCGCTACCATATAATGAAAGGCGAGTTTCAAAAAACTATTTTGTCTAGTATCTGAATGGAGAGATGAGACCATCCTCTACTATTCATGAACAAAACAAAGGAAGTGGTATATATAATTTGATATTTGATCAGTTTCCATTTTTTCATCATCATGAGAGATATAGTATATCAGTACCAGAAGTAAACGTTATCTATACACATGAGGAAAATATTGAATATGATGATGTTTAGAGAGTGAAAAATTTAATGGATAATGAATTACTTTTTTATATCTTGAATGAAATAAAATAACATTGTTTCAAATTTTAATGTGTTCATATCTTGGAAAAACCTTATATTGAGTTATTAATACCATAGTTTATTATACTCATTACTTTTTGAAGTAATTGCTACCGGACGGTATACACATACCCTTAAATCATTATAGTGAAAATAAGTTAATTAAGCATCTTAGATTTTATATTAACAAAATTCATGTCTATTCAAGAGAATGAAATTCATTTTGGTAGGATATAACTTAACTTAATGAATGTATAAAATATGGTACATTTGAATGGAAGGAAAATGCAGATGTAACACCATCTCATGTGCCACAAAAATTCATGTGGAAGCTTCTATTGATTATCAGGCCTCAAAATCTAATAATGTATAAAAAAATTTCATCCAATATAATATGTAATAAAGCTAAGATAATTTAAGGTAATTATGAGTTGGTTCACCCAAAATATTGATTATCATGGATTTAATTTGATGCAAAACAAGAATATTTCATATTAGAGGTGTGTAATGTTATGTTGGGTCTATCCTTTTGTGTTGTTAATCCATTTTTTCGATTCTTACTGCTCAGAATACATTTCCAATTTTTATTGATTTTTACAGTCTTCCTCCATAGATGTGTATGAATAAACCTTTCGCTTTCTTGAGTATACTAATATTTGGAACTTCAGATCCTGATAGTGATACATACATCGACATGCAACCTTTAATAAGCGAGTTGAAATAACATTAGGATATGGGTGTTCTCATATTCAATGCTTCTTCAAAAAATATATTTCATATATGTGTTTCCCTACTATGGACTATAAATTATTTCCCAACTTATACAATTATTTCTTATAGGGGAACAAATGAAAAACTATAATGGCCTATTTGTATGAATAATACATGATCAAAAAGTCTTAAATATCTTGGTAGTTTTAGTATCATGGGGGAATCAACAATTCATGCCATTGGATCATAAATACAAGAAGAATTGTTTGAGGTTTGATAATTCTATTGATAATGAAAAAACTACCTCAATGTATGTTATGAATTGATGTGCTCAATTAATTGAAACAATTCATTGTTTCATTAAGAAAAGTTAATATAAAATCTAAAAAGGGAAATATTGTTGACAATGAAGCCACTTATAGTTATAAAATGGAAAGTATATATTTTTTGACTTTTCATATTGGTCTAATAATTTGTTACTTATTCTTTATATATAATAAATATTCTTAAAACTATATGTGAAATTTTTAATTACAGTATTATAAATACGAAGGGGAAGACCAAAGATGACATCTAATCTCACCGATACTTTTTGTATTGGGGAATTTGACCAGAACTACATCATGTGTGTATATGTTTAAACCAATGGAAAGTTCCTTTTGCATCTTATGTGATGAAAACATTAGAGTGAAATCAATTATTTGACATATTAGAGAATATCATGGTTCTTTATTTTTATTCCAGCAACATATCTAAATGATTCCAAAAATGCATTTAAAACTAAAGTCTCTAAAAACACATGATTACCATATCCTTCTTCATAAATTTATTCTAGTAGCAATCCGAAGTTTGTTGTCCAATAATTTAAGGGTGACTATGAGTCACATGTTTCAATTTTTAAGGAACTTTATTCTAAATGGTTATTGAATCAATTTTAAATAAAAACAAACATGGAGGTGCTATTAATTTTTTATGAGTTGGAAAACAATTCCTCGATCATTTTCACCTACATGATTCAATTAACAGTTCAGATTCCAATTGAAACAATTATTTGGGGCCCGATTCTTTTCAATGGATGTATCCCATTAAAAGAAATATGTTTCCAATGAGATTTTATGCCTGAAACAAGAATCATCCTGAAGTTTCCATTATGAGTGGATATAGATATCAAGAATGTATGGATTGTTGTTCAATGTTTTTGTCGGATGTGAACACAAGACATAACCCAAAAATGAGAAATAAATATGAGTATTATGGGGAAATTTATTCCTCATTTACATCTCTTCCCAAAAAAATAAGGATTTACTAGGTCATACACATTGGCTATATTGATCCTTAAGGAGCGGGAAATGGCACATCACACAGTCTAGTTTAACAATGGTTTGTTCAATGAATATATCAAGTATGTAATTTGATTATTTATATTTTATCACATACAATATCACTTTACATATTCTTTGAACTTTTATTTTATTTTATATAGGAAACATAAAAAATTATAAAATTGTTCGTCAATCTTTTCCTTTTAGAGGGAGAGAGGCTTTTAATATCCTATAGTTTCCTGTAAGTTTGAAATAAAAGGTATGAAGATTATATTAATTAAAATAAAATATAGATATTAATTTAATTGGATTATTCAAATTTATTTTAGGTATTGATTTTACCTATTGAATTTAGAGTTATTGAATTGAGTTTATTCCTAGCTACTGATGACCAAAATATTTCATTTTACACCAAAATTTTACTATTATGAATATTTATGTTGATTCTAAATTAGTGGTGGATAATATAAAGAATAAACCATATATGTTTGTAGTTTATTTAGTTTACTTTAATTTGGGTTTCTCGGGTTGATTTGATTGTAATTAATTTAATTTAGTTTCAGTTTGGAATAATAGCTTTGTTTTAGTATTTTTTTGGTTTTCCTTTCATTTTATTGGATTTATTTCAGTTTAGAAAACTGGGTTAAAAATGAGTTTTTAAATAACATATAAATTAGTTTTAAATTATTATTGATACAACCTGTTATGACATTGTTTGTGAATTCTTTGACTTATAATTTTTATGCATGATTTTTGAAAACTATTTCTAATAAATTTACATTTCATTCTTATAAATGTTTTGAAAAATACTGAATAACATCCATGGAACTGGTTATTTGATATTGACTAATAGATGTGTCAGTGTGGGTTTCCCCTATTCTTCCCATAGTGAGTATAATAATTGTAATTTTTTTATTTTGGATTATATATAATATCATGTTTATACTCTTTATCAATTTTTTAAGAATTTATGTTGAACCAGAGTTGAATCCTCTTTATCCTACAAGCATGGGCCTGAGTAGGAGTGATCCTAGACCTAACTAGAGAACCCATCAAACCCATTACCACCCTGAACCACCATATTTCACGTCATCTACCACACCTTTCCATCATCCAATTTATAATCTTGGGATGTTTCCACCCATGCCTCCATATTCATTTAATTTATTATATTCTTCCAATACAATGTCTATTACACCAAATGGATAATTCGAGAATTGGCCTAGTGGCCTAAAATCCAAATTCCCAACTGGCCTAGTGGCCTAATGGCCAATAATACTAATGGCCTAATGTTTAATTGGCCTCATGGCCTAATTTCCAATTATCCAGTTGGAGTAATGTCCTAATGGCATAATGACCAATTGTGCTAATAGAATAATGGAAAATAGGCATAATGGTATAATGGACAATTGCATAATTGGTCCAATTTCCCAATGGAAAAATTTATAATTGTCCAATTGGACTAATTTTGTGTTGGCATATTGGCCTAATCGACCAATGGAAAATTGGAAAATTTCCCTAATGGAGTAATGGAATAACAACCAATTGTCCTAAAGGATGATGAAAAAATTCGCATAATGTCCTAATGACCAACTGGCCCAATAGACTAACGACCAATTAGTCTAATAGGCTAATGGCCTAATGGATGAATGACACATTAGCCAAATGGCCAAATGTATTAATGACCTAATAGACTAACGTCCAGTTGGACAAATGTCTTAATGGCCTAATTCCCTTCGGGACAAATGTCCTAACGACATAATTTCCTACTGACCATTTTTCAACTAGGAGGACTGGAAAAATGGAAACTTGGCCAGTTAGAATAATGGACTAATGGAATAATTTTCCTAATGTATTGATGGACAATTAAACTAATTGAATAACGGAGAAATGGTAAATTGGTATAAAAACCTAATGAACAATTGGAATATCAAAATAATGGCCTAATGGAAACTTGGATTAATGTCCTAATGGAGAATTGGCCTAGCGGGATAATGACCAATTGTACTAATGGGATAATGTGAAATTGGACAGTTGGCCTAATGGATGATTGGCCTAATGGCCTATTGGATGATTGTTTAATTGTAATAATGGACTAATGTTCAATTGTCATAATAGAAAATTTTCCAAATATCATAACAGGAAAATTTCTTAGAGGCTAATATGCCAATTGGACTAATGGACAAATGGCCTATTGGACAATTATCCTAATGGACAAATTCCTAATAAGCCAATTCTCCTAATGGCCAAATGTCCAATTGTCCAATTGGACTAATCATCTAATTTAAAATGGGACAATTGACATAGTTTACTAATGGCCTAATGTGGAATTTCTATAATGTCATAATGGAAAATTCACCCAATCACTTAATGGATAATTTCCCTGATGACCAAATGCCCTAATGTTTTAATGTTCAATTGTCCAATTGGCCTAATGACCAATTGTCCAATTTTTATAATGGACTAATAACCTAACGAACAATTGGACTAGTTTCCTAATAAAAAATTAGAATAATTAACTAATATCCAATTAGACTAAAAATGAGTTTTTAAATAACTTATAAATTAGTTTTTAATTATTGATGCTACAACATGTTATGAAATTGTTTGGGAATTATTTGACTTATAAGTTTTATGCATGATTTTTGAAAACTATTTCTAATAAATGTACATTTCATTCTTATAAATTTTTTGAAAAATATTGAAGAATTTCAAAGGAAGTGATTATTTGATATTGACTGATAGATGTGTTAGTGTGGGTTTCCCATATTCTTCCCCTAGTGAGTATAATAATTGAAAATTTTTATTTTGGATTATATATAATGTCATGTTTATACTCTTTATCAAATTTTTAAGAATTTTTGATGAACCAGAGTTGAATCCTCTTTATCCTACAAGCATGGGTCTGAGTAGGAGTGATCCTAGACCTAACTGGAGAACCCGTCAAACCCATTACCACCCTGAACCACCATTTGTCGACCCATCTACCACGCCTTTCCATCATCCAATTGATAATATTTGGATGTTTCCACCCATGCCTCCATATTCATTTAATTTATTCTATTCTTCCAATACCATGTCTATTACACCAAATGGCTAATTGGAGAATTGGCCTAGTGGCCTAAAATCCAAATGCCCAATTGGCGTTGTCGCCTAATGCCCAATTATCCTAATGGCCTAATGTCCGATTGTCCTGATGGCCTAATGAACAATTATCCAATTGGAGTAATGGCCTAATGGCATAATGACAAATTGTGCAATTAGAAAAATGGCCAATTGGTATAATGGCATATTGGCCAATTGCATAATTGGTCAAATGGTCCAATGGACTAATTTATAATTGTATAATTGGACTAATTTTGTGTTGGTGAATTGGCCTAATCGACGAATGGACAATTGGAAAATTGGCCAAATGGAGTAATGGAATAACAACCAATTGTCCTAATGGATGAATTTTTTTTTTCATAATGTCCTAATGACCAATTGATCCAATGGACTAACGACCAATTAGTATAATAGACTAATGGCCTAATGGATGAATGACACATTATCCAAATATCCAAATGTATTAATGACCTATAGACTAATGGCCAGTTATCCAAATGTCTTAATGGCCTAATGCCCTAGGGGACTAATGTCCAAATGACATAATTTCCTAATGACCATTTTTCAACTAGGAGGAATGGAAAAATGGAAACATGGCCAGTTAGAATAATGGCCTAATGGTATAATCTACCTAATGTATTGATGTCCAATTAAACTAATCGAATAATGGACCAATGGTAAATTGGAATAAGGGCCTAATGAACAATTGGAATATCAAAATAATTGTCTAATGGACACTTGGATTAATGTCTTAATTGATAATTGGCCTAGCGGGATAATGACCAATTGTCCTAATGGGATAATGTCTAATTGGGAAGTTGGCCTAATGGCCAATTGTCCTAATGGCCTATTGGATGATTGGTCAATTGGAATAATGGACTAATGGTAAATTGGAATAATGGAAAATTTTCCTAATTTCATAATAGGAAAATTTCTTAGAGGCTAATCAGCCAATTAGACTAATGGCCTAATAGTGTATTGTAAAATTAGCCTAATGGGAAAATGTCAAATTGGCCAATTCTCCTAATGGCCAAATGTCTAATTGGCCAATTTTACTAATCATATAATTTAAAATGGGCCAATTGACATAGTTTCCTAATGGCCTAATGTGGAATTTCTATAATGTTCTATTGGAAAATTCACCCAATCACTTAATGGATAATTTCCCTGATAACCAAATGTCCAAATGTTCTAATGGTAAATTTTCCAATTGGCCTAATGACCAATTGTCCAATTTTTCTAATGGACTAATAACCTAACGACCAATTGGATGAATTTAATAATAAACAATTAGAATAATTAACTAATGGTCAATTGGACTAATTTCTAGTTTTCCAAGAGGAGAATTGGACTAAATTAGCCTAAATGGACAAATTGGCCAAAATTGGAAAAATAAATGGAATTATTGGACTATATTTCCCTAAATGTCTTAATTTAAAAAAATCCAACTGAATGGCCTAATTTGGGTAAATTGATAGAAATGGACGAAATGACCTAATTCCTTTAATTAGCCTACATTCTATAATTGGAACAATTCCCCTAAATGGCATAAATGGCCTAATTAGACAATGTGGCCTTATTGGATTAAATGGAATAAATGTACCTAATATCCTAAATGGCATTATTTAACTTTATTGAATAAATAGACTTATTGGCCTAAATGGAATAATTGGCATAAATGAAGTAATTAGCCTAAATTTCCTTATTTTCCTAATTGGAATAGTTAGACTAATTAGTCAAATGATCAAATGGATAATTGGCCAATTTGGATATTTACCAAACAACTTAAAAGAAAAAAGAACCTAAGGAACATATGATCAAATCTACCAAGTGAATAAATAGAAAAATAACATAACACAAATCTAATTGGATTGAAATAAACATACAAGATTAGTCTATTTAATACCCATATTTATCACACTAATTTTCATGTATTGTTTACGATATACCACTAGTATTAAATTTCTAATTAAATGTATATTTATATGCTTTTTCATTTTATGGATTTATTAAACTTCTGAAATTTTAATTAATTATATGTTTACCACTTTCATATTATTAAATAATGTAGTATTATACTAATCAATATTATTTGAATCCAGCAGTATTGGGCCTCGATGGTTGTGGGACTCAAAGGTATCGAGAAAACTTTCATCTTTTACGTAGCCCCAGAAATACTAGAGAACTTCAACCACACCTGGAATGCTTCTCCAAGACCGACGCACAATTTTCAAGACGGCATAAAAGTTCACCTCTCCCACTTGCGCGACACTCACTTATTCAACTTCAAACTTGCGTGACACACATCCTTTTATGCCCAAACCGATTTTGGCACACAACTATCAACTGTCGTTCTTCTTAAAATATTATCATGAAAGTTTCACTAAACCACTTACACAACACCTCCTTTGCCAACTCCAAACTTGGGCGACTCACATGATTTCTCACCCAAAACACCTTGGAACCGCTGCAAACAACTAGCATGCAACTTCTTCTTTCGCCACCCACCACCACTTGCGCGACCACAACACCTGCGTGACGGGAGCTCTGATTTTCTCTAAGTTTGAACTTCTTCCCGAGTGAGGAGGGGTCGACCTGTATTTATAGGCAATTTGATACCCTGCACGACGGCACGTAAGTCTTCCCTCGTCTAGCATGTTTCTGCCGCGCATGTCACTTGTGTGACCAAACATAAAACCTGGGCACCATAATCTATTTTCCATATGTTCCTGTTTTGATCTTGAAAAATAAATGGCATGCAAGTTTCCTCTCCTTCAGGACCACATCACACATGTCTCTTTGCCAAAACCAGTTTTCTCCATTTTTCGATTTTCAGGCACAAAAATTTGGAAATGACTGTAAAACGGTGCCACCTTCAATACTGTTATCTTCTCACATTCTGAACTTCCACTAAGGATTGAAAAAAAAACAGACCATACCCCAATTCATTCATATAATGACTATGGTTCCAACACATATGACTTTCCAAAGAAAAAAAATGTCACCAAGACTAATGAGTAAGAAGACTAATTCAAGATAAAATTTATAAAACATAGAGAATGTGACTATGAGAATAAAAATAATATGTTATAAAGAAAAAATAGAATAAATCTTATGATTGGGGATTTTCATGAATATTAAACATCAATAAGAGGGATAGAAGATGAATGACCTTCCAAAAGACATGTGTGTTTAATATGAAAAGAAAAAAAAACTAAATTCAAATTTAAATGTGTAAAAGGTTAAGTGATAACTGAACCAAAATGGTTTCTTAAAGATAATCTTGAATCTACTCTGGAAAAGAACCTGGAACTCAAGAAGGAGAAAAGAAAAAAAAATTAAGGATAGAAAAGAGCGCTTTAAAAAAGAAGAGACATGTCTTAATAAGATAAGAGTATATAAGAAGAAATTAGTTGATCTAGAAAGGAAATTAAAATATTTTGAAGAAAACCTCCTTAAAGAGAAGAGGTTAATAAGAATTAAATCTCATTTAATGATGTAAAGAATAAAATGGTTAAAAGGATTTTAACTTGAAAATTTGTTGAATGATCTTTAAAAACACTTATTGTGAATGAGGAAGAATTTCCTAAGAAACTATATTAGTGCCTTTCAGCTCAAAGGGAGTGAAGAAGATGAAAAAATAATTTACTAAAGTAGTTGATATTAAGTCTAAATCTTCTCAAACTACGAATAATAAGGTCCCTAGGAAATGCTTGTTTATATTTATAATAAATATCAAGTTATATATGTTATTTATAATAGTGTAGTTTTGAAATAAAATATTTAATCTCATTTGACTAGAAGAACAAATGAGAAATAATATTCAAAATAAAAGGGGGAGAATAATGATTCAAGAAAAACCATTTCCCTTGAGAATTAACATCCCCCATTAATGAAGATACAATTTCAAAAATCGACAGAGAAAAACTACCATTATTTAAAAAAAAATCAAGGTTCAAAGGTTAATATGGTGTTATGGAGTGTTTGGGAATAATTCTTATTTATATTATTTCAATATATCACTACCGAAGAAGAGCAATGAATCAAGGGTGAGTGGTAAAAAAAAAATTAAATCATATTATTATAGAAATAATTCTCTAACCGATAAGTCATCAAATAAACCAATAAAAACTTGTATGAATTCTTAGAAGGGGTTTACGGAAGTTGTTAGATGGAGTGACACACAACTAACAAAATCATGAAAATACAATGAAGAGATATTTCTAATGTTGTGAATAGGAATATGTTTCAATAGAAAAATAGTTGTATGTCATGTAAGGATTCTAAAAAGACTAAGAATGTAAGGGAGTGGTCTCAATTTTTTTCCATATAAATTAAAATTAGATAAAATGTTAAAATAAATTAAAAACATACTAAAGCTAAAAGAAATCAATTTCCTATAAAAAGAGAGGTTATGTTTTACGAGAATAATTAAAAAATAATGACTTGAAAATTATCAAGTCCCAATGGTGTGTAAAAAGTAGTCATGGTAAAACAAATTGTATGATAATTCTTCTATCCCAAGAAGAGGAAATAAAGAATATTAGGCAAGCACAAAGAAATGATTATTGTTCTAAAGAGGAAAATTTATCCACATAAAAAGTATTAAATAATTATGAACAATTAATCAAAAATTATAATAGTATAGAGAAATAATTATTATACAAAATATGAGTTTAAGAAGGGGAAGATAAAATGAATATTGAGTGGAAAATGTTATCCTTAATATTTCTTCTAAAAAATTTGTTGTTCCTCCTTATTTTCATATTGTTTTTTATCTGAAATAAATTTAAAATAATTTAAGGTGGGTAAATTTCATCATATAGGACACAAATTTCTTTTATGGTGTATGGATTTCATTCCCATATGAGGACAAACACTAAAACTAACACATGATCATTACAATTTAACATCTTCCTTGATAATGTAAAAATACTTCTCAAGGGGAGTGATGGATCTAGAGAGTGTTGAGATATAGTGGGAGTAATTGTTCTCATGTAAATGATCTTGATGTATTTGTTAAATATATATGTAGGTAAAATATTGATTAACTTGTCTTCAAAACCCCTTAAATGATTAAGTGGAATGAGATTGGGAATGTTGTCACATTACTGTATATTTTTTGGATGACTTTTATGCTTTAGTGACTACCCCCTTGTTTTCTACACCGAGTGGCTCACATAGACATAGATTTTATTAAAGAAATGTTTATTTATTTCTGAAATTTGATTCTATTCCTTGAGGTTAGTTAAATAAGAAAATAGAGTTATTGAAGTTGAAGTGGATGTTAGTTCCCCTAAATACACCTTTTCATTTGTTATCATTAAGGGGGAGAATAAAGAGAGATAGATTCACATATTCACATGGGGAATTGGTTAAGGGTATTGATAATATATTAGAATGGGGACATTATTGAACCAATGGAATATAATTGTATTTTTTTTTTTGTAAAAAATTATCAATATGTATCAGATATTATACGAATAGAAAAAGAGATGAATAATAAAGAATGACCATTCTCTATAATTTTTAACAGTTGTTGGTATTTCATTTAACGTCGACGACTTGTGTCAATGGTGACACATTGTTTACGAAAGGTTGATAAAGTGGAATAAAAAAAGGACAAATAATAAATATTTTCTTGCCTAAGGATATTTTTGGAAACAATGCCCATGCATTATTTGGGGAGAGGAATGTCCATGAATGATATATTTATATCTTGTGTAAACAATATTTGAAGAATAATTTTTATTTTTTAATTTATTGTGAGATATGTATTGATATTAATATATATATTTTTTGTGGGACTTATATAAAAAATACATCCTAGAAAACATGCCATAAGGGCCAGATCAATTGAACTTATTGAGGGGAAAATGTGAACCATAAGGGAGATCCAACCTGAGCGACTTTCATGGAAGCATTTTTTAATGTCTATATAGGAAGGCGAGTGTACACATGGAGTCACACAAAAATTCATAGGTCTATGTGTATGAGCAATGGGATATGATGTAGGGGAAATAACATGGAAACAAATGGTGGATGGGGGTAGACCTCATATCGTTCTTGAGCCACTTAAGGTACCACTTTTCTTATTTATAACAGGCCAACTGATTCCTAGTCCAATGTGGGACAACAAGAGTGATACAATTTTCACTACTTAAAAATGTTATTGATATAACATGACCATCTGATCATCACTGATCCAATGGTCCATCACTCTCCATGAATTTATATTTTAATTTTTCTCATTTTATTCATATAGAAACTTCTCTCAATGATTCTAGTTGAGTGCCACAAGTTACACCTGATTTCAGGAAATCCACCAATGGACATATAGAGTTAAGAATACAATGATTTAATGTTTATTTTAGATTGAATATTCATTCATGAGGACTTATATGTACATTCAATCACTAAAAATAATAACAAGCGAATATCATCACATGAATCCATGATGTCTTATAAAGAAGTTCATATACATGAAACCTCCATTGTATATAAACTTCATTGCATGAAAATTATCTAATTAGGTGACTTTTGATCATGAAAATTGATGATGTGATCATTTGTTTACTTCAGCATAAAATGTTAACACTAAGACTTTTGGTATTTGAAAGCTCTGATATATGTCCACATCTTTGGAAATTTTATGTCATTTGAGTCACCATGTAATCCAAAGGAATTGTGAAAAGTGTAAGAAAAAAAAATTCATCAATTAATTTCCCCTATTATAATTATATTTTATAATATAACACACATAAATCACATAGATAACCTTATAAAATCATTATTTTCATAAATTAAGAAAGAAATAAAGGGTAAAGGAACCTATACCAGTGGCATAGTAACTTTATCATCAGAAACGTAATGCGACCATTAAGAATAGTAATCCATCCAAGAGAATATAAAACCAACCATAAAAGTTTAAATAAAATTTAGGAATCATATAAATGAAAATATGGTATAATTATATCATTTTATATGTAAATAAATGTATTAAGAATTATTAATTACATATTTTTATTTTTGGGAAAGGTAAATATTTATTTACAATTTTATAATTAATATAATTTTTTAAAAGAAAACTTATTTTCATAAAAGAAAACCATAAATTAATATCTTTTTGTCTTATGATTATAATATAATTATTTGAGACATTAATAAATTTCTCAATGTTCCATAAAATCTGTTATCATATTAAAATCATTATTTTTTGTACAAATGATGATTTTAATTAAAAAATAAATTTATCATATTTAGATTTTTTTATAAAATTGAATCCATTTTTGAATTAGAAAAATTTAAAAAAAATTAGTGTGAATATATGGGTTTTTTATAAAATTGAAAGATTTTTAGTGAATAGTTAAATACTATAATTTACAATATTAGATAAAAACATGAATGTTTTCGTCATTATTGAGGTATGGAGGATGTGAGAATTCAAATCTAAAACTCTAAATAATTAATTAATATATTTAGTGATCAGTTTCAACACAATTAATATTCTTGAGAAAAAATGATAAAATAATGAGTATAATAATAAAAAATACCACTCTCCCCTATAAATTCTACCCCTCATCACCTATTATACTCAAACATTACAATCCATGAAGCTTGTGAAAATTATTCTCAATACTCTCCCCATGTATCTCCCCCATGTAAAAGTTCCATTGGTTTCAAAAAAATACCAAAACCAATTTCCCTAAGGATGTTCTTAAGAGGAATAAGTTCGAGAGGTAAAATCCTCATTCATTTTCATTTAATATCTTTTGAATTTACTTTATTTTTTTAACCTCTCCTAACCTTCAAATATCAAAGTGACATGATAAATCCATTATAGTATATATAATATAATTTTATTGTGTTAATTTAAGAGTCATCAAAAAAAAATCTTCTCCTCTTAAATTTATTCTAAAAATGAAAACATCATCTGTGACGTGTTGATATATAGCCATCATGGACGATTAATTTTAATTTTAAATTTACACCATCACATTTTGTAATTAAAAACTCATTACAGTTAAATAATATTTTATTAAACATATAAAAAGTCATATAAATTACTGTAATCAATTTATAAACAAGATATTAACTAAAATTATTTTAGTTCTAGATGGTCATAAAAACCAGCAAAATAAATTAAATCATTTTTCATTAATGTTTTTTATAAAGAATAATCCTTTTACTCTATAAAAAAATAATATATAATACCATTTAAAAAAAATTTAAGTGCATTTATATCATATTTTTTTTAATTATTATCATTTTACATGAACTTCCAATCATGTATACAAGTTAACCAATCATGAAAACCGAGTAAACGAACACCCCCAAACAAAGAAATTGAATCTTATAACTCCAAAAAGCCTATAAAAGAACTCAATAAAATCATAATAAATCAAATAAATATTAAATATGTCCTAAATTAAATTATTATTGAATATAATCTCATTATCTAGGATAATAAGTATAATTGACGAACACTTTCAAACATAAGGTATAAAATTCTCTCTGATTCTCTCATTACGATTGGGTTGTGATTTCTCTCACTTTACACCATTGTAAATATAAATTATTCTTATATAATTCTTCCATATTATGTTTATATGTTTTAAACCTATGTATCCAAATCCATTGATCCATCTTTTTTGGGTAAATACACGTTTTTAAGGTTTCCATCTCAATTCCTCCTGATAAGAAAGCCCGATTAAAGGGATCTTCTTGAATTATTAACCATTTTAAATACCATAAATAGTTTGTTTTAAGAAAGTTTATTCTTATAAAATCAATCATTTTATCATGATAGTATATCTTGGTTCATTTTTGGTTTTATATAAAATTTTATTCCATTTCCTCTTTAAATGTTTTTTCATATTTTCCTAAAACCGCACTAAAATGTTTCAATTATAATGTTTCTTAAACACTATTTCTAAATGTTTTCACATCATTTTGAAATTAATAATCATGATATATTCCTAACTTCCCCTATCTATGTACAAGTATGATTCAAATTCATTATTTCATGGACACCATTATGATATTTCATTTTTATTATTCATTATGAAATGATTGTGATACCAAATTCATTCCATGGGAAAACCTTATGATTGATTCTTAATGTGGAACACATTTTCACGAAACTTTCATGGAGGGTGCACCCAAACAGAGATCCAATGAATGGGTAATGTTTAGTCTCAAATTATTTGATGTTGGAATAAATATTGAACCTTTTCCCTTTATGGGACTTTGTTTTCCATGTGCAATAGTCTTGGAAACTATCTATGACCCATGCTTATGTGATGTTTTCTATTATTTCCACATTCCTATGATTCAATTACTACCCGAACTCACATTATACATGCTATGATTCCTTATTTTTATTAAATTTTCCTTCCTTGTTTTTTCTTCAGGTTATGTGTTCTAACCCATGTGCTTAGATTTACTCATATGTTTATTACCTTATTAGGCTTTTTAGATCATCCATTTGTTCATGTATTCCCTAGGCTATCCTATAAAGAAGTACTAAAAATAATTTTGGATCACTTTATGAATATAAAATGAACTATTTTTCTTATTTTGGTTTCATTGTTTTATATTATGTACCAAATCATCCAAAGATTCTAGGCATTATGATCCTTGGTTAGGATTTCATGGTTAATTATTCTTAAAATAATTTAATAGTGTGTGTAAAAGATATAGGACATTATAGTTGGTATCACAACATGATATATTTATTTATGGGGATTGTGATTAGAAAACATTCTTAATAGATGTGGGGATACTTATATAACCATGGATATCCAAGATTAAAACATAGGGAATCACATGTTAGGATATACATAACATTTATAAGTTTATCCTATGATGATCAATGTTTCCTTTTAAATTATTATAGGATAAGTATTTAATCCCCATAATTTAAATTTATTTTTCTATGATAATGGATATAAAAAGGATAACTTTGTTCCCACAATCAATGTGATCCGAAATGTGTGGGTTTCCCTAATGATATACCTAACCAATTTGAAGATAGAGTAACACATCTTCTGTTTATTACAAAATAGTTATAAAAAATTATAATTAATAACTAAAACATAGTTGAGTTTCCAAACACATTAAAGAAGATAATGATCGAATCACATAGAATCTTAGATAATAAATATGATAAATAAAAGGTGAATCAATTCCCTACATGTTAAAATTTAGGATGAAGTATTCGGGAAGCAGTATTATAGGGACCGTGAGATGCTTCAAATTTGGAAAAGAAGGTCATAAAGTGTCCAATTTTTGAAAGAAAATTAATATTAATGATAAAAAATGCAAGGGAAAAAAAATTCAAACTAGGGTACCATACACTATTATATATCGTAGATGTAGAGATGTTGGGAATTATCCCAATCAATGCTCTATTCTATGGTTTGTCAAGAATAATGAGTACTGAAATTCTATATGACCAAGGGAATGAAGAATCCCCTATGTTGAGATGGATCATGATGATTTACGTATAATTAAAATCTACGCAAGAGTTGTGTTTGTCGTTTTTTTCTTCTATTCATGCCATATTATAATATCTTGTATGTTTTCAAATATCATCGAGTCACCTCCCTAACTTAATTTACCTCATCGGGGAAACAATATATGATCATTGAATTATATGTTATAAGATTATAGATATTCACTTATTGAATATCATATTATACTTCCCTTAGAATATTTTGATGTTTTTTAGTAATGAATATATTATAACAATATAAATGAAACATCAACTACTAGGAAAGGTAAATCAATCTTTACATCTTGAAGCATCCTCCAATTCTGTAAAATTGTAAGGAGGAAAATGAATCTATTTCAAAATAATCATCTCAATTGTGCATATTATTGCTTCATAAGAAAGTGTATCTAGCTCAAATGATTTATAAAAATTATACGATAATTCTTGAAGACATTCCAATTTTTTGGGAATACACTGATGTATTCCTTGAATAATATCCTTGTACTACTTCTGATTGATAGGTTGAGTTCTCTATTAAACTTATTCATGAATGTCTTCCTATTTATAATAATACATATAGAATGACCACCATTGAGTTTTATAATCTAAAGAAGAAATTACAATAGAATCTAGAAAAGGGTTTTATATTCCTGAGTGCTTCACCAGGGGGTATGTCAGTCATCATCATCAAGGAGAAGGATGGATCATTGAACCTTTTCATTGATTATCCTGAGGTAAAAAAAATGATAATGAATTAGTATCCTCTTCCACTAATAGAAGACTTGTTCAATCAACTGTATAGGGCCAAGTATTTCTCTATGGTGGAAATTTGGTCAGGTTATCTCAATTAAAGGCGAGGAAATAATATGTTCCCAAGAATGCATTTTGAATGATGTATGGGAACTATGAGTTCATAGTGATTCATTGCAGGCTTTCTAATTCTTTAGAAATGTTCATGGATCTATTGAATAGTGTATTTACAGATTACCTCGACAAATTCATAGTAGTCTTTTTGATGATATTCTGATATACTCCCATATTATGTAGGATTATGATGAGTATTTGAATACTATGCTAAAGACTATGTGAAGGGATAAACTATATGAAAAGTATAGAAAATCTGGATGGAGGAGGTATCATTCTTGGGGAATGTTATCACTAACAATGGAATATATATGAACCCTTACAAGAAAAAGGTAATCAATGTGTGTCCTAGGCCAAAATATGAAATAGATATTCATAGTTTCCTTATTCTGTAACACCCCAAGCTTCTACGGTACACTTCTCTTTGAATAATGTAATAGCGTGTGTTGTACGCAACATCGAGTTCTAAAACACCACAACCAATCAAACTAGCCATTATGAATAGTAATACCCACTTTTTGAAATTTATAAATTTTATTTTTCAAAATGGACCTCATTTTTGGATTCAGAATATCGAAATTTGCCTAGGGTGAATTTTTGGTATTTTTCTGAAAAACTTCATTTTTTGATGAATAGTGAAACCACTAAGTGGTAGTTAAAAAACTGAATTTTTCATAAAACATAATTTTTCCGCTTCTGTGAGTGGAATTTCGAAACTCTGATAGACACGGTTAATATCAAGGAGTAAAATGTGGTTCAATGAGATGAAAATAATTTTTCGTGAATAGTAACTTTATACATTTATTTACCACGGTTAAAAGTAAATAGGGTAATTAAGGGTAAAAATGATGTTAATATTACCCTAACACAAGTCCTAATTCTGTTGGACAAGTGTATATCGACCAAAAACAACCTTAGGAATAAAATATTATCATTTAGGTCGACGTGGATTTGATTAGGACATTTATTATTATTTAATTCAAAGAAGAGTTAAAAGAGTTAAAATCAAAGTTTATTTACTAAAACATTTTTAATATAGGTTTACACATAAGATAAATTCAATTATAAATATTCATTAGAAATATAAAAATATTTCCTACATAATAATATTTTATTTATAATTTTTAGACATTAAATAATTTAATTTATTTATGACACAATTATGATGCATTAATTACCATAATATTGAAAAATTAAAATAATTGATAATATAAATACGCAAATAAATATAATTTGAGACTTTTTATGAATTAAACTAACTTTATAGGTTAATATGACATGTTAGTATTGATTTAATTAACTTTTTTCGGAGTAACCATTCTGTTATGATTTTCACAAAAATCAATTTTCCAAATAGTTTCAAAATTGACATAAAAGAGTTTTTAAAACAAATATTATATTATTAATTCCTAAAAATCTAAGGTTCAGCCAAGAGACTTATATCATGATAGGTGTATCATTAATGAACCATTTGGGGGTCTCTTGGAGGTATATAGTAGGTTTAGTAACTATATAATATAAAAATACAGAGTGACATGGTAAGTGTCAAACTAATTAACTAAGAGTTAAAACTAAAAGATAAGGTTAATATAATGACCCAAACCTATCTAAATTCTATTGTTTGAGTGGTTTTCGACCCATTCCCACTATAAAATTTACATAATCCACTTTTTATCCATTAGAAACCGAATATGAATTTATTATAAAATAATATTTCTAGCTTTTCCAAAGGTGCCCCTCACCCCTCTTATAAAAGGGCACTCCCCCTTCTCATTAATTAACACCTTCAAAGCCTTTTGGATCGGCCAAACCTTGCCCAAATACTCTCTAAAATTCCCTCACTTCATCCTATAGGCCTTCCTTATGTCATAAATCCATCCTAAGGATCTTTTTTGATCAAATCAAAAGGAAGAACCCGAAGAAGAGGTAATGATTTCACCACCCTTTTTCAAGTTCCTTTCTTCTTCCACTTCTTCTTTCTTTGTTATTCCCATTATAAAATATTGAATCCAGAATATTCCATATACTATAATGTTATTATAAATATGGTACAACCATATTCAGAATTCTGTCCATCCTTTGAATAACATGTCACCATACGTGCGTACATACGGCTTACCGTCTCCACGTCGTGGTGTAATTGTTATTCAATAAATTACTATTTGGATGGGTATAATAATGATGTGTAATTCATGTAAATAATAAATATAAAATTATAATGATTCTGTATATATGAAATACCATCCAATTATATATTATTTTAATATAAAAAGAATGATATTGTCTCTCCTACGTACGTACGGACTACCGTCTCCATGAACGCGATGAGATTATTCTCCATCGTATCCATTCAAGTATAATTATCATTTGATGATTTAAAAATAATTTTTAAGGAATTGATATCATTATGGATATGAATAAGATACAACCTATCCATGAAATACATGGCGTATGTAACAAAACATATAATAGAAAATGAGTATGTTAACACCCGAAATGACGATAATTCTAAAATATTATTAACAAAGCAATGTTAAAAGATCATATATGATATCATATTAATATATATGATTCTTGTATAATTTAATATCAATTATTTAACCATTATATAGGAGGATAACCTACCCCAACCAAGTAAAAGTGCAATGTAAGGGTTTATTTAACAATCTTTTCATTATCTGAGATTGATTATACATGATAATCTACTAGGATTTCTTTATCATCCACATACATGTTTCTTAAAAATGTATTTCAAAACATTTTTACTCTTTACAAGAATATGGGTTAAAGTCATTTACACCCTTGTTGACTTTTATAATTTGTTTATAAAGGAATCTTTCTGTCATTTTCCAAATAAGGACCTTTTTAACCTTTTCGACAGAATTATGGTAAGAATGTTTTTTTAACTTATACGGCGGGTGCGGCTATTTTAGGCCATTATAAAATCTTCGAAGCTTCCCTTACAAGATTATAAGAATATTTTCAAATAAATTTTTTTATTTTATAAATATATGACCCTTAAATGATTTCAAAATAAAAAGAGATATTTCTCTAAAAAGAGTTTTGATTTCATCTATGTCAACATCCATTGATGGATTTTACGCTTATTTGAAGTTGATTTATTATGGTACAAAACATCTATATTTTATTGAAGGTTTTGTGATATGTTTGACTTTGGATGTGTTATTTTTATACCATTCATGGTTTATGGATTAAGTATTTACATTTCGTATGCTAGTTTTAATACGAATGTTTATGTTATGTTTAAATCTTTTCATATGGGAATGCATTGGACTTAATATGTGACGGGTGGAGCTTGCTATAGCTCCTCGATGCATCGGTAGGTCTCATGAGACAAACTAGTGTCTTGGCACAAGGCCTTGACAAAATCTTATTTGTAGTCTTGGCACGAGGCCATGTCTTTGTGGTTATAATAGTATGGCCTGATGCTTTACACTATTATGAAAGTGGTTATTGATATTGCATGTGAATATTCAATTACTATAATATCCATGTGAATAAGTAAATGATATTATTTCATTTTATTTTTTCCATAATATGTTGAAGTTCAAGTTTAATAGGCTTTTGTTTTAGTTATGCATTGCCTTAATTGTTTTTTCTTATTTATGAAAGTTTCCGCTATATTGTTATCCTTACTGGGAATTTGAGCTCACCCCTTTTCTATGTTTTATTTTTCCCAGGATGTGAAGAAGTAATTTATGAATGACCTACAGGGATAGTATGTGGGGATAAGAGTGTGGCGTATGGAGACTATATTGTTTTAATTTTCATTTTATGATGTAATGTAAACATTATTAATGTATCTAGTGTTTCCAATACTACTAAACTAATCGGTCTTTCGAGATTTGATCTTTCTTGTGATCCTGCCAATGTTATGTAATAATGCACTGACTCTGGGTAACTGGGGTCGGGGAATTACAGTTGGTATTAGAGGAAGTTTAGTACAAACCTTGGAAGCTAGATTTAGATAAACTCTGATTAGAGCACACAGTCCTAAGATGGACTTTGAGGATTAGTATAGAAGAACTTCCTTGAATTTTTGTATTGTAGAGATTTTTTCAGTTTTCCAAGTAATACATCCCTGTCTGGATACGAGAAGGTAGAGGCGGCTCTGGAACTGATGTACCTAGGGGTAAAACCCGAAAACAACGCTTTGAGCTAGACTCGAACGGGAACTGGTGCACGACAACGAGCCTTGCTGCACTCTTGGTTACGACACTCCTGGGGGATATGATTAGGATAACTCTCATTTTATTTACAAATCATTATGAAGGGTTTATGAGTATATAATTCCTCAAAGAAAACATTTTTATGATTATGGATTGTATCCATAATTAGCTCAATTTATTTTAAGTGTTTTATAAGTATGGAATTATGTATTTTGATTCATAAACTGATCTAGTTTATGCCATTGTTTAGAAATGGCGCATAGTGGAAGAAATGGAAACCGTATTAATGCACGTACTCCATGTAGGGATTTCCCTCACACTGAAGATAATTATAGTGGAGATGGTGATGCAACTGGTGCTGATAAACTAATCACCATACTGAGACAACTCACTCAGGTTATGAATAATAACATTACCCATATGGAGCACCCTGATCCACAACGTGGAGGATCAATATTAGATCGATTAATGAGGAAAAAACCACCAACGTTCAATGGGAGTACAAATCCCTTAGCATCTGAGCAATGGATAAATTCTCTAGTGAAAATATTTCAGGATTTGGGGAGTAGTGAAAGGGAAAAAGTTATCATGGCAGTTTACCGCCTCACTGGAGATGCTGATCAATGGTGGTCATTTATTCAAAACATGAAGGAAGATGATGAAGTATCAAATTTGGAATGGAGGGAGTTCAAAGATCTATTTTTAGAAAAATACATTCCTCATGACCATCGAGCAGATATGGAAAGACAATTTCTGAGTATGAGACAAAAGGAGGATGAGAATGTCAAAAAGTATGAGGCTAACTTTAAAAGGTTAGCAAGGTATGCAGGAGATTATATACGTAACCCAAGAAGTAAGATTGATTGATTCTTTTATGGGTTAAAACCATTTCTCCGTCAAGCATTAGTCTCACAATCCTTCTCATCGTACGAAGACATTGTCTCATGTGCTATCAAGACAGAAAAGGAATTCTCTAAGTCTTATGACTTCAAAGCAAAGAAAGAGAAGAGGAGATATGCTGATCAATCTGGGAATTGAAATAAGGGGAAGAAGGGAAAGGTTCAATATCCATCCCATGGTAAATGTGGGAAGAAACACCCCGGTACTTACTTGAAGGGAATGGGTTTCTGTTACAAGTGTGGTGAAAAAGGCCACCGAGATCATGATTGCAAGGGGAAGAAGGAAGATACTGATGTCTAATTCTACAATTTTAGGGAGATGGGACATTATGCAAATGAATTCCCTAAGCGTTAGGGAAACTTACCTCAGAAAAGTCCAAGGGATCACAGCCAAGCTTATGCAATCACTACTGCTGAGGTAGAAGTTCCGAAAGACGTGGTGGAAGGTAATTTAATGGTTTCCTCAAGTTTAGAAAATGCATTATTTGATTCTAGATGATCGCATTGTTTCATATTTTCCCAGTTTGCTAAGAAAATTAGATATTTCCAATTTTATTTAACAAGGGAGTTTTCAGTTAAAACTCCTAAGGGAAGTATCATTGCAACAATGTTTTGTGAATCAGTCCCCATTAGAGCACATAAATTTTCTTTATCTGCTGATCTCATCGTCACTCCTATGATTGAGTTTGATATAATCCTTGGTATGGATTGGATTTCAGACCATGATGCGAAGATTTATTATAAGAAGAAGGAGGTTACGATTTTTGATGATGATGATAAGGAACACCTTATCTTTAGAGCAGAATCATCACCACCTAATTCTTATATAGATCCACCCCCATTAGCTCAACTAAATTCAATTATTGGGGAGGAATAGGATGAAATTATAGTGGGTGAGGAAAGGAATGTTCAAATAGTGGATTTACCTATTGTGAAAGAATATGTAGATGTGTTTTCAGAAGATTTACCTGGACATCCTCTAGAACGAGAAGTTGAGTTTTCCATTGTTTTAATTCCTAGATCAAGGCCTATATCAAAGACCCCTTATAGAATGGACACTGTAGAATTAGTTGAACTAAAGAACCCACTATAGGGATTGAATAATAAAGGATTTATTCACCCTAGTGTTTCTCCATGGGGATCCCCTGTTCTTTTTGTTAAAAAGAAAGATGGATCTATGAGGTTATGTATCGACTACAGGGAGATCAATGCTATTACAATAAAGAACATGTATCCCCTACCTCGCATCAATGATTTATTTGACCAAATGCATGGAGCTCAATACTTTTCGAAGATTTACCTTCGATTTGGATACCATCAGTTGTGTGTGAAGAAGGAAGGTATTTCAAAGATAGCATTTCGAACTAGGTATGGGCATTACGAGTTTACAGTAATGCCTTCTGGATTGACTAATGCACCCTATGTATTCAAGGATCTGATGAATAGAGTTTTCAAGGAATATATCGATGAATTTGTGGTGGTATTTATTGATGATATCTTGGTATACTCCAAAATCTACGAAGATCATGAAAATCACTTGCGCATTATCCTGAAGATTCTGAGAAGACATGAATTATATGGGATGTTTAGCAAGTGTGAATTCTGGCTTCAGGGGATTTCTTTTCTTGGCCATATTGTCTCTAAAGATGGAATCTATGTTGATCCTTCTAAGACCAAGGAAATCTAAGAATGGCCAACACTTATGAGTATAACTAAGGTACGCAGTTTTATTGGTTTAGCAGGTTATTATCGACGTTTCATCCAGAATTTTTCCCGGTTGGATAACCCATTAACAAAGCTCACACGTAAAGGGGTTAAATTTGTTTCGACAAAAGTGTGTGAAAAATGTTTCGAAGAACTGAAGAGAATATTAGTCAAATCTCATATATTTACTCTACCATCAAGGAATGATGGATTCATTATTTATAGTGATGCATCGAAGAAAGGACATGGTTGTGTCCTTATGCAGAATGATAGGGTTATTGCCTATGCATCACGATAGTTGAAATTTCATGAACAAAACTATCCTACTCATGATCTCGAGTTAGAAGCTGTGATATTTTATTTGAAGATATGGAGGCACTATCTATATGGTGAAAAATGTGAGATTTATACTGATCACAAGAGTTTGAAGTATATTTTCTCACAAAAAGAACTCAACATGAGGCAAAGGAGATGGCTTGAATTACTCAAGGATTATGATTGTATGATACACTACCACCTGAGGAAAGCAAAGAAGGTGGAAGATGCTTTGAGTAGAAAAGACCATGGAGTTTTGAACAATATAAGAATTGAAAGGGATCCAATTTTCATGGATCTAGTGAAAATGGACATGGGAATAACCAGGGAAGGTGAAACATCAATGATTTTTTAAATGGTTGCCAAACCATCTTTACTATAAAGGATTAAGAGTTCTCAGACCGATGATGAATAATTTCAAAAGAAGATTAAAGCTGTGAATGATGGGAGATTTAGAGACTGTGTGTATGAAGATGGTATTTTAAAATTTGGGAAGAGACTTTGTGTTCCCGATATACCGGATCTAAAAATGGAATTGCTGGATGATGCTCATAGTTCCAATTTTTCTATACACCCTGGGAGCACCAAAATGTATAGATATTTGAAGGAACATTTTTGGTTGGACAACATGAAGAGGGAGATTTCTGATCATGTGTCAAGATGTATGGTTTGTCAACAAGTGAAAGATGGAAGGAAAAAACCTGGTGGAGTATTGCAACCTCTTCCTATACCTGTGTGGAAATGGGACAATATTACGATGGAATTTGTCATGGGGCTACCAAAGAATCCTAGAAGGAATGATGCAATATGGGTTATTGTTGATCGTCTTACCAATTCAGCACATTTTCGTGCTATAAGAGAAGATCTACCACTGGAACATCTAGCAAGACAATATATTGATGATGTTATGAGACTTCATGGAGTACCCCTATCGATTGTTTCTAATTGTGATCCCCATTTTACCTCAAGATTCTGGAAAAGTCTTTAGAAAGCCTTGGATACTGAACTTCATTTGAGTACTGTCTACCACCCTCAAACAGATGGACAATCAGAACGAACTATTCAAACCGTAGAAGACATGTTGAGATCCTGCTCACTTGAATTTCAGGGTATGTGGGATCAATATTTACCTCTGGTAGAATTTTCCTACAACAATTGCTTCCATTAGAGTATTCAGATGGCACCATATAAAGCGTTATACGGAAAGAGATGTCACACACCAACCTGTTTGTATGAAGTTCGTGAAAGAAAACTTGTAGGCCCAGAAATGGTGGTGGAAATGATGGAAAAGGTGAAGGTAATCCAAAACCATATCAAAGAAGCTCAAAGTAGGCCGAAGAGCTATGCCGATAATCGAAGGAAGGATTTGGAATTTCAAGTTAGTGATCATGTTTTCCTACAGGTATCTCCATAGAAGGGAGTCATACGTTTTGGTAAGAAAGGTAAATTGAGCCCCAGGTACATCGGACCTTTCAATGTTTTAGAACGAATTGGGGCTGTAGCTTACCGAATGGCAATGCCGCCAAATCTCTCCAAAGTTCACGATGTGTTCCACGTATCTCTGTTGAGGAAATACATGCCTGACCGAACGCATGTACTCACCTATGAGGAATTAGAACTGGAACCTGATCTGTCTTATTGAGAAGAGCCCATCAACATTATTGATATGAGAGAACAAGTACTGAGAAACTGGATGACTAGTCTGGTAAAAGTCTTGCGGAGAAACCATAAGATGGAAGAGGCAAAGTGGGAACCCAAGGAACTTATGATGAAGAAACACCCGAGTCTTTTCACGCGGTAGTATTCTAAAAATTTCGAGGACGAAATTATTTGAAGGAGGGGAGAATGTAACACCCCAATATTCTACGGTACACTTCTCTTTGAATAATGCAATAGCGTGTATTGTACGCAACATCGAGTTCTAACACACCACAACCAATCAAACTAGCTGTTATGAATAGTAATACCCACTTTATGAAATTTAAAAATTTTATTTTTCAAAACGGACTTCATTTTTGGATTCGGAATATCAAAATTATCCGAAGGTGATTTTTTGGTATTTTTCTGAAAAACTTCATTTTTTGATGAATAGTGAAACCACTAAGTGGTAGTTAAAAAACTGAATTTTTCATAAAACTTAATTTTACCGCTTCTGTGAGTGGAATTTCAAAAATCCGAGAGACATGGTTAATATCAAGGAGTAAAAAATGGTTCAATGAGATGAAAATAATTTTTGGTGAATAGTAACTTTTTTACTTTTATTTACCACAGTTAAAAGTAAATAGCTTAATTAAGGGTAAAAATGATATTAATATTATCCTAACACATGTCCTAATTCTATTGGACAAGTTTATATCGACCAAAAACAACCTTAGGAATAAAAGATTATCATTTAGGTCCACTTGGATTAGATTAGGACATTTATTATTATTTAATTCAAAGAAGAGTTAAAAGAGTTAAAATCAATGTTTATTTACTAAAACATTTTTAATATAGGGTTACACATAAGATAAATTCAATTATAAATATTCATTAGAAATATAAAAATATTTCCTACATAATTATATTTTATTTATAATTTTTATACATTAAATAATTTAATTTATTTATGACACAATGATGATCCAGTAATTACCATAATAGTGAAAAATTAAAATAATTGATATCATAAATACCAAAATATATAATTTGATACTTTTTATGAATTAGAATAATTTTCTAGGTCAATATGACATGTTAGGATTTATTTAATTATCTTTTTTTGAAGTAATCATTCTGTTATGATTTTCACAAAAATCAATTTTCCAAATAGTGTCAAAATTGACAAAAAAGCGTTTTTAAGAGAAATATTATATTATTAATTCCTAAAAAACTATGGTTCTGCCAAGAGACTTAGATCATGATAGGTGTATCATTAATGGACCACTTTGGGGTCTCTTGGAGGTATATAGTACGTTATTTAACTATATAATATAAAAATAAAAAGTGACATGGTAAGTGTGAAACTAATTAACTAAGAGTTAAAACTAAAAGATAAGGTTAATATAATGAGCCAATCCTGTCTAAATTCTATTGGTTGAGTGGTTTTTGACCCATCCCCACCTTAAACTTTAAATAATCCACTTTTGAGCCATTATAAACCGAATATGAATTTATCATAAAATAATATTTCTAGCTTTTTCAAAGGTGCCCCTCACCCCTCTTATTAAAGGGTACTCCGCCTTCTCATTAATTCACACCTTAAAAGCCTTTTGGTTCGGCCGACCCCTACCCAAATACTCTCTCAACATCCCTCACTTAATCTTACAGGCCTTCCTTTAGTCTTAAAGCCAACCTAAATATCCCTTTTTATCAAATCAAAAGGAAGAACCTGAAGAAGAGGTAATGACTTCACCACCCTTTTTCAAGTTCCTTTCTTCTTCCACTTATTTTTTCATTGTTATTCCCATTATAAAATATTTAATCTAGTATCTCCTATATACTGTAATGTTATTATAAATATGGTATAACCATATTCAGTATTCTATCCATCCTTTTAATAACATGTCACTATACGTGCGTACGTACGACTTACCGTCTCCACGTCGTGGTGTAATTGTTATTCAATAAATTATTATTTGGATGGGTATAATAATGATGTGTAATTCATTTAAATAATAAATATAAAATGATAATAATTCTGTATATATTATATACCATCCAATTATATATTATTTTAATATCAAAAGAATGATATTGTCGCTCGTGCGTAATTACGGACTACCGTCTCCACGAATGCGATGAGATTATTCTCCATCGTATCCATTCATGTATAATTATCATTTTATGATTTAAAAATAATGTTTAAGGACTTGATATCATTCTGGATATAAATAAGATACAACCTATCCATGAAAAAAGTGGTTTACGTAACAAAACATATAAAATAAAATGAGTAAGTTAACACCCGAAACGACGATAATTCTAAAATATTATTAACAAAGCAATGTTAAAAGATAATATATGATATCATATTAATATATATGATTGTTGTATAATTTAATAATAATTATTTCACCATTATATCGGAGGTTAACCTACCCCGACCAAGGAAAAGTAAAAGGTAAGGGTTTATTTCATAATCTCTTCATTATCCGTGGTTGTTTATACGTGATAATCTACTAGGATTTCTTTATCATCCACATCCATGTTTCTTAAAAATGTATTACAAAACATTTTTACTATTTAATAGAATATGGGTTAAAGTAATTTATACCCTTTTTGACTTTTATAAGTGGTTTATAATGGAATCTTTCTGTCATTTTCCAAAAAAGGTCCTTTTCAACCTTTCTGATAGAATTAAGGTAAGAATGTTTTTTTAACTTATACGGCGGGTGCGACTATTTTCCGCCGTTATAAAATATTCAAAGCTTCCCTTACAATCTTATAAGAATATTTTCAAAGAGAATGTTTTATTTTATAAATATATGACTCTTAAATTATTTCAAAATAAAAAGAGATATTTATCTAAAAAGAGTTTTGATTTCATCTATGTCAACATCCTTTGATAGATTTTACGCTTATTTGAAGTTGATTTATTATGATTCAAAACAAATATATTGTATTGAATGTTTTGTGATATGTTTGACTATGGATGTGTTTTTTTATACCATTCATGGTTTATGGATGAAGTATTTACATTTATTATGCTAGTTTTAATACTAATGTTTATGTTATGTTTAAACCTTTTCATATGGGAATGCATTGGACTTAATATGTGATGGGTGGAGCCCGCTATAGCTCCTTGATGCATCGGTAGGTATCATGAGACAAACTAGTGTCTTGGCACAAGGCCTTGACAAAATATTATATGTAGTCTTAGTATGAGGCCTTGGAAATGTGGCTATGATAGTCTGGCCTTTTGCATTCCACCATTATGAAAGTGGTTATTGATATTGAATGTGAATATTCGATTAGTAGAATATCCATGTGAATAAGTAAATGGAATTATTTCATTTTATTTATTCCATACTATGTTGATGTTCATGTTTAAAAGGCTTGTGTTTTAGTTACACATTTCCTTAAATGTTTATTCTTATTTATGAAACTTTCCTCTATATTGTTATCCTTACTGGGCATTTGAGCTCACCCCTTTTCTATGTTTTATTTTTCCTAGGATGTGGAGATGTAATTTATGAATGACCTACAAGGATAGTATGAGGGGATAAGAGTGTGGATTATGGAGACTGTATTGTTGTAGGTATCATTTTATGATGTAATGTATACTTTATTAATGTATCTAGTGTTTCCAAGGCTACGAAACTAATCGGTCTTTTGAGATTTGATCTTTCTTGTGATCATGCCAATATTATGTAATAATGCACCGACTCTGGGTAAATGGGGTCAGAGAATTACATTTTTTATATGTGTATGACATATGATTGTGAATTAATTTTCATGATTTTCAAATGCACTTAAAATTCTGACGTAGAAGGGAGAAAAGTTTTTCTGGACTACTGAATGAGAAGACTGCTTCAAAGAGTTGAAAAAGATAATTACCACTATGCTAGTACTCAGACTTAAAACTAGTGTGGAACTCTTTGAGGTATAAAAAGATACTTCATTGAAGGTATTATGCTATTTACTAATGAAACGTTACAAATTATCAACCTATGACTCAAGGTAGTTGAAAATTCGTGAGAAACACTATCCCATGCATGATCTGGATTTGGCGGTTATTATTATCACATTGATAATCATGAAGAATTATCTATATGGGTAAAAGTGTGGGATATATAATAATCATTAGAGCCTTAAATTTAAATATTTTGGTAAAAAGAGATTAATATCAACTATAAAGGATTGAAAGAAATTATAAAATATATTGAATACTCAATCCACTACCACCCTAGTAAGGAAAATTAAGTTGTGGATTCTCTAAGTAGAAATGATTATGAAACATTATCAATGATGAGAATTGAGAAGGTTATAATATTCTTTGTCATGTAAAGTATGGACAAGGGAATCATTTAGGAAGTAATATCAAAAATCCTTTCTCAACAGATTTCTCAACCATCCGCCCTATAGAAAATAAACAATACTCAAATAAATAACAAGGAAATTAAAAAAGGTTGAATCTATCAGAAATAGGAAATCCTCAGAGTTCAAAATTGATGAGGAATTATTCATAAGATTTGGGTAACGATTAAGTATTCCATTCAAAGGATAGATAACGAAATAGATTCTGAATTAAAAACATAGCTCAACCTACTTCATTTACTCAAGGATCATAAAGTTGCATTGAGATCTCCGAGAGAACAGTTGGTGGGAAATATATAGAAAATGATCATTGAGTATACATCAAAGTGCCTATATTGTCAGAAAATGAAGGCTGGAAGACAACTGAATAAGGATATGAAGCAACCATTACTCATACCAATATGGAAATGGGAAAACATCACCATAAAATTTATCACTGTACTTTCAAAGACATCCAGAGGAAGCAATGATATACGGTTTGTTATGTGTAAACTTATTAAGTCATCTCAAAATATTGGAATTCGAAAGGAATTTTGACATGATAAAATTTTAAGGATATACAACAATGAAATATTGTGGTTGAATGGAATACCAATATAAATTTTATGTTATCGAGATATGAGATTCACCTCTATGTTTTTTAAAAGTCTTTAACATGCTCTAAAGGGTCAGCTTAATTTTTTGTAAGGCATATAATCCTCAAACTGATGGCTAATTTTATTAGACTATTTAAACAATATAATACATGTTTAGATGATGTCATATGAACTCCAAAGGAGTATGGTAACAACATCTATGCCTATTTGTGTTCTAATATGATAATAATTTCCACTGAAGCATCCAAATGGCTCTATATGAATCCCTTTAATGAAAATGATGCAGAATATAACAACCCTTCCCTTTATTTCATATTAATACTAGATTTATTACATAATACTACACTTAATACAACCTGAAGGATCAATATGTCAAGTGTTTTTGGGAATTAGGTAAATTAGATAACAATATAAAAGAGGGAGTTCAACATATTTGTTGAAAACATCTTTAACACGCTCAAAATACTCCTTCGAACTTAAAATTTCCTGGGATAACATGGAGAAATACATTAGAAAGCCGTGGGTTCTAAAAGATAGTGAGGGAATAAACATGGAATACAATTTTCATTCTATATTATAATCATGAAAATGAATAATAAAAGGAACATGAAAAGGAACACATTATATAGCATGCTATTAATAACTTGGGAAATGTGGAAACAAATTAAAACACTGAATCATAAATATAAGTCAAGGCTAGACCATCCAAGACAACATGGTGGAAAAAATCCCATAAAATAATCAGGTACACCCCTATCTCAACATTACGTATCATGATACTAAGCATTATGCAATGCATTGGAGCTCTATCTGGGCGCACCCATCATAATGATTTCATTCTCATGCTTAAGTGTGCCACATAGATCATGCAACATCGATTCATTAAACATAAAAATTTATTCCATTATCAAGGAATGTGGAATAAAAACATTTATGTCCTAAATAAATATGTATATGTGAATAATTGTGAATAAACTTTATAGAAAAATATGTGTGTTATTCACTACATAATTATTTTGGATTGGAAAATCATGGAGAAATCTCACAAGCATGACAAAATTACATAAAAATTCATAAAATTGGTTGATGGGAGAGAAAAGGGGTCTCTAATTATTTTGAAATAAATTGGTCCATATAAGGGACCTAGAAAATAATATCCCAACATTATAAATTTGGAAATAGAAGGCATATTATAGTGATGAAACATGATTAGAGAAAAGAATCATTTCCATATTTTGACATATTAATGGGTGAACATAATGATCAATGGAGGACTAATGAGAGTGAAAGGAATATATAATAATTTATAATTTACATGGAAATTAAGGGGAATATGGAATATCATATACCATCATAAGATCAGGAAATGTAAAATACTTAACAATAATGAGTTCTTGATAAAAGAGGAGGGTGGAGGATGAGTTTCCCTTACCAAACATTCATCATAGTAATGACTTAGATAAAGGTAAAAATGAGACGAGATAAATAATAACTCATAAAAATAAAATAAATTTTATAGTATGGTAATACTTATAAATAAATTACATTATAAAAAAAATATAATTAGGAAGACAAATTCCAACGAAGGTACTTGAATTGTGAGTAGGAGAGGAATGTGAGGATCCCTTAAATGAATTTGTGATGCCAAAGGCATGAGAAGGACTTATTGAGAGATTGGGGGATCATTGAGATGACTATAGGGACTGGAAGGAACAGTTTTTATCTGTTATAATTATATTTAGTGAATAGAAATGGGATCCAGGGTAGGTTTAAATAGAAACATATTGGGTTTTCATTATTATTTATCTTTTGAACTTTACATAATAAAATATCTAAAAACACAAACCATACCACGATTTTTATAAAAGTTTCTACCAAAGGGGGGTGGATTAAATTATTTTATAAGTAAAATGGTTAAATTATTAATATATTAAACTTTGGGATGTGGAGGTGAGTCACACTCTTAAAGATATGATTTTGAAATCTTAAAATAAATTATATGTCTTGGAGGATTCATAATGGATTTAAAAAGAAAAGAAAAGAAAAATATAATCAAATAATTTTGAAGTGAAAACGTATATTTGGTCATGTAACCTATTTATATTACTTATTACATCACTTTTTGGTCATTATGATGTCATAAATCACAAAGTATATATATACGATATTTAATTTTTACCCAAACATTTGATATTATAAATAATTATAAAAAATTCATTTCTGGATAAATTCAACAACCTGACTCCAAAAATAACTTTCATTTTATATAAATAATTTTCTAAATATATAAATTTTAAAATATAAAATAAAAACTAACATTAATTGAAAATTATGGGTTTTTTAATAATAACATATTTCGAACCCTTATAAAAATTACATTTGACTTCATAAAAATTATATGGAAAATTATATTTAATAAATAATATTTAATAATAATATTTTATTAAAATATTATTTATTTCTAAAATCCATTAACTCATAGATATCTTAATTGAATTTTAATGTTAAGAAAAAAAATTCAATTTTTGTTTTATTAGATCTAAATAAAAAACATTTTTAAAGTAACAATAATAGGATGAAAGTATATTCATTATTATATAAAAAATAATGTTCATTTTACTAGTAGTATGGTCTTGATTCATAACCCTTTAATACACTGGAATAATCCTCAATGGTATGGTGCACGATGGTGGGGCTTATATAGGGTCGTTCGACAAACATGGTTTGGGTAATGATCTTGATGAGCTTGAACTTCTATCATTAATAGTTTCTAGTTTGATTGAGTTGCTTAATCTTTGATTGGGATTGGTCTAGGGAAAATCCCAGAAATGTTTCTCCTTCAGAATCTCTAATAAATGGTATTTATAGGGTACAATTTTACTTTTTGAGGTCATCACTTCCTTTTTCCATGGTAGAAGTATTTTTTAGAAACCCTATATTTATACTATTCATTTGATCGCTTTTCAATGACTATATTATAAATGGTAATGATACATAGTGTTCATATAAATATAATTGGATATTATATAATAAAATAATTGCATGTGTTTTTTATATCCGTAATAGATTTAATTAAATCAAAAAGGGGAACTTTATTCATATAGTTTGGCCCATTATAATCATCCCCCATTTAAAAATTACACCCTAAATTTTTTTCCCCACACTGAATGAAATGAGGGTAAGTCTACTTCATTAATTCCTCTAATTCCCATGGGGAATCTTCAAAATTGTGGTTTCTACATAAGAATTGGACAAGGTGAATTATCTTATTTCATAGGTAATTTTCTCTCTGATCTTGGATCTTTAAAAGATGCTTCTCATAGGAATGGTCATTATCCAATGGTACCACCTTTGAATTGAGGAAATGTGAGGAGTTTGTTGTGTACCTTATCAAGAGGTATATACATAATACAACATGTACTCGAGTTTGGTTTCATGGGAGTTTCAGTCAATATGAAACTACTACGATGTCTCCAACATTACATTCTTCCATTTTGATATGTGGAATAATACCATGTCTCCAACATCAAATTCTAGGTCTCATCGACGATTATCAGCAAATATCTTCTATTGACTGTGAGAACCCTTGATGTGTTATGGAATGGTCTTAAACTTCTGAACCATTTCCTAAACCATTTCAAGATATTGATGTTTTTGGTCACTAACATCATCCCAACATTCTAGTGTTTTTTACCTTGTCCCATAAAGGGATTAATAGGGATCTATTTGGATTCTTGAGTAGAAACGTTTGTTGTAAGAGAACTCGACCAGAAGAAGATGTTGGTCTCATATTACTTTGAAGTCAATTGAACATACTCTCAACATTTTTTCAAGTGTTTGGATAGTCTACTCATATTTTCCATCATTTTGAGGGTGATAAGATGTACTAAATTTCAACTCAGTGATTGGTGAATGCTATAGACTTTTTGAAAACATAGAGGTGAATATTGGATCTCGATTGGACACAATAAATGTTTGAACCCCATGCAGCCTCACCAATTCTTTCATGTATATCCATGTATGTTTATCCAGTGAGAAATTGTATCTAATTACAATGAATTGTGTTGTATTTTTATGATTTTCGAAAAAAACATAGATAGTGTTGTTCCGTTTGGATGTCTTCAGAAGTCTAGTGAAAATTTTTGTGTTGGTTTTTTTCTATTTATGTTTTGGCATGGGTAATGTATGAAACAACTCTTTAGACTTCTTCCTTTCATCCTTCAAATTATAAAATATCAGCCACTTTTATGTATATTCAGCGGTCTCCTTTTTCATGTTGTCCAACCAATAATGATCTTGGGCATCTCAATAAAACATTGTGCTTCCTTGGTGAATGGAGAATGTTGAACTATGTTCATCATCCAATAGATATTTTATTAACTCAGGATTTTACGGAACACATAGTCTTGACCGAAATCTCACAATTCCTTCTTCATTAACATTTAACTTTGAGAATTTCTGATTCCTTAGAGTTTTCACTCTATTTTGAATTTAGAAATAATTTTTTAGCATCCTTCAACATTTCCAAAATAGATAGTTGAGAAACCATTTGTGAATGGATTGATGACATTCCATTTCTTATGATTCCCATTTACAATCTCTTCAATTCTAAGAATATTGGATACTTATTAATTCTTATCAATGATAAAATTTTTTGTTCTTTTATACTTAGAGAATCCACCACCTTATTTTCTTAACTACGATGATAGTGGATTGAACAATCATAATCCTTGATTAGCTCCAGGTTTGCTGGAGAAGATTAATCTCTTCATTTGTGAATATATATTTAAGGATCTTATGATCAGAATATATCTCACACTTTAGCCCATAGAGATAATGTCACTATATTTTCAACATAATGATCACAACATCCAACTCGAGATTATGTATGAATTTCCAACTTCTTTCAGGCATAGGAAACGAAATTGTCATTTTTGATCAACACACATCCAAATAACTTCTTCAAAGCATCATATAAAATTAAGAAATGTTACCCACTTGTGGGTAGTGTATGAATAGAGGATGTTATAAGCCTCCTTTTAAACTCAATGAATCATTCATCACATTAATAATTCCATGTAAACTTGACTCCCTTATAATTTATCTTGGTAATTGGGTTTGATAATTATGAGAAATTTCGTAAAATTCGATGATAATATTTAGATATCCTAATAAAGCTATGGATATCCATCACTTATGTTGTCCTTGTACATCCTTTAATTAATTTTTTATTTTAATGATCCATGGATATCCCATAGCTTGTGATGATATTCCCTAATAATGAGAATTATTTCAACAAGAACTCACACTTTTTGTACTTTTCATAGAGCTTCTTCTTTCTCAAGGTCTTTAACTTCAAAAGAAATCAGCTCAGTTGGAAAGTTCAATAGATACAAAATTTGGGAAGAGATAAAATAAATATATGAAACAGTATCAAATAAAACAATTGATATAGTTTATGAAATTAGAATGGCACCTCAAACTGTCGAGGGCCCAGAATCATGTCCCACTGGTTCCAAATCCATAGCATAAAGATACCTGGACTCTGCTTAAGAACAATTGATCGCATATGGATCTACACTGAACCGGAATTACCTAGAAGATGATTCGGTCCTGCCTTTGTGACCACTAAAATGAGACCCCACCATTCATGTCAGCTCTGACAGAATAGATGCACCCCTGGATGCCATAGATCCTACCCCGCTCTGGTATGGGTGTGTCTCCCTATTTAAACACTACAAGTACCCCATAATTCCACACTAATGACAATTCCTAGGAGGCAAAGAGCATGTAGGTCGAGTGTTACATTCCATCCTGCAATGAAGACACACAATAGATCTTTCCTCAAAAGATACTGAAGAAAACAACCTAGAAGGACGGCCTGAACAACCACCTCCCTTCTTCCCTTGCTCATCTTAATTCCCCTTTTTTCTCTATGGAGCTTCCACATCCCACAGCTGACACCACTCTATAAAACCTATTCATTCCTTTCCGATCAATCTCTAATGTGAAAGAACAATCAACTACCTCAACATAGGTTCTTAGCTTGAAGAAGAAGACCTGAGAGTAAATATATGGTCAAAAACCTTTCTCAAACGTCTGAGATTTCATATATTCATTAGGAACAATCTCAGGCACGTACCACTATAGCTCATAAAAACTATTACCATACTCCATCACTAACTGATCTCCCTAGGAATGATCCAATATCTCTTAGGATTTGGCATATTCTAGGACCTCGGGACAATAATGTTCATAAGATATGGTTTTGAAGTCCTTTCAACTTATCTGCTCATACTTCCCACCATTAAGTACTAATTCCAAACACCTTTTGCTGGGACCAACAAGTAAGAAAGAAGAACATTTCACCATAACTTCCTCAGGGGTGTCAAGAAACTCAGACATCCTGTCAACCTTATCGAGCCACTCCTCGGCTTCATACAGCTCAACATTACCTCATTAAGTAGGAGGATTACTCTGAATAAATTCTTGATATTTATCCTCCCTAGGACCATATTCATCATTCTAAATAGAGCTGGTGTAGTATATGCTCCCTATCCCAAATCCTGAACTGTACGAACCATATCTCCCACCAACCAATGATCAAGTGGTGCAATAAAATCTCTCAGGATTCCTCCTATTGTTGGGAGGGCGCTCTTCGGGGAGGCATGTTACTAAAAAAAATAGTCATAAGAGAAAACATCTGTAAAACAGTTCTGATGATTTCCATAGAAGTATCAAATATAAATTAATTAATCATGCCATGATAATAAAATGACCAAACCACTTCACCCTAACCCAATGTCCACATGCAGTCTGTAGCCTGAACATCCCACATGGAAGATAAGTCGAATAAAAATCCAAATATCTCAGGGTGACTCATGGCCTGTCACGAGGTGTGATGGATAGGAACCCCACTCTTGGCCAAATCTCTGAGACCCAATAGTCTATAATCCTTTCTAACATGACTCATACAAAATTAAATGAACCAATGATATAATCTCATATGATTCCATTTTGTAACAAACCAAGCCGGTTCGTTATCCAAACTGATGCCCGACCCGGTATGTGGCATGGTACGATGGGAATTCCTGATTTCCATGGGCAGGCACAAGTTCCCAAGAATTATAAATAAATATAAGGAATGATTTAACAAAACTTTTTAGATTTAAATAACTAGAAAAAGTTACTAAACTGAATCATAAAATGTAACAAAAAAATCATTAATTTTTTTCAGAATCAAATTATAGTTTTTTAAACCAACATCCAAAAAACACAAAAAGGTGCAGTAATTATAACTCAAAAAACACTACAGATAAAGGGGGCTTCACCTTCATTCCATCTCCACAACATTTCACCAAGTAGTCAAATTGAAACCCAAATTTCAATCACCAAAATCCATACCCTTACCTGTGTCAAACATTACCACGTCTACTTACACCAAAAGGTGTAAGTAGTGTGTGAGCCTAAGCCTAGAAGGATTCCACTCAAGAAAAGATTTGATGCTCTAGATATAATAATGGTAAATAAGATTCAAGATTTTATACAATGGAAATAGTAGTATTAATTTTTAGTGAAACCACTATAAATGAAAGACATTTTTAAAGAAAAATATTTTTAATGAGAATGCAGTTGATTCTGTAAATTTGAAACCAAAATCTACTATACTCCGTTAGTTGGTGTAATATTTCCGATGATCAATAATCATTGGAACTACCCCTATGAACTAGTTAGCAGTGGGACCCTAGGTACCTCTTATCTATGTGGAATGTTGTATAGGAACCACAACTAATAGCTTTCTCATGCATGAACCACTGAGGAGGAGAAATATCCAAAGTTATAATGGTGTCAAACCATTTTTGATATATTTTTATTAGATGAATCTCCAATCACGCTAAGTGAAACAGGTTCATAGCCACTGCTAAATCACTTGAAAACTATCCCTATTCCACCAACCTAGATACCCGGGGCATCCCTTTTGTGTTCAAACAAGTTTCACACTTCACATAACATCACTCCCACTTCCTAATTCTATTTTAAATTCATACTCACACCAAAAAAGTTCACACACATGTGTCTCACCCTTTATATCATTTAATAAACCATTCAAAAAATTGGTAAAAACATTTCAACAAGTGTCTCATGGTTTTACACACAAAACCCACTCAAAATACTCTTATAATAAAAAAATGAACACAAATACCTTAAAAAACACAATTCGCTGCCTTTGTAAAATTTAATAAACTCATTGATCAACTCCTATAACATTAATAAGTTATTTAAAATGGGTTCAAACAAAAACACAAACCATTTCACATTAACATGACACATAAAAATCAAAATCATGTTAAACTCTTTCAAAAACTACTTTATTACAAATTATATTAATAAAATATCTTGTCAAATTAATTAAACAAGTAAACAATTTCAGAAAATATTATTTAGAAATTGAAACACCTACATTTGATGTCAAAATACCACAAAAAATTGTTTAAATATTCATCCTTACCTCAACCACATGACAAGTTAAAAATCAAATCATAATCCAAGAGATCGAACCCAAAAAACAAAAAAAAATTAAACCCTAGGGATGAAACCCTATCTATTGGAAAAATATAATCTCATCAAAGAGGGAGGAAAACCAAAAGATAAGTAAGAAATAAGGGAGATAATACATTACAATAATAACCATTGAGTTCACCCTAAAAAATCCACTTAAAAATGGGTTCCAAGGGAGCTTGATGGAGCTTGGAGACCTCCTATGATTTGAAATGTTGAGTGGTGTGGAAAATGGGTGGAGGAGGGGTTAAATCCAAAAAGATGAACTTAGAATGATTTTTTTTTAATTTCCTAGGATGGGTGCAAGGTTTGGCCACATGGTTTAATAAAATGTGCAACAAATATACGCACATTCAATATAGAGTGCACAATTACCTAGGTTGAGGTGCATGGCTGTGTGGTAGTTGTGTATTAGGTTCTTCCTTATATTGTATAGTTACCTGAGTTTGGGTCAATATTTACACTAATTTTGATCGAACCATGCACATGGGTCTGCCCACCCATAAGCCTCCATTTTTCTCTAAAATTCAAAATTTAACTCAAGTGAATAAGATAGACCAAATACAAAAATAAAAATATACATGAAAGTAATGACACAGATGTGACACATGGTATGATAGATGTGTAGAATAATGTAGGATAACCCAAACTTTAACATTTTTATTCTAGTTCATGTTTATCCATTATAGACTTAGGGATGATTATTTTCAAGCTATTAAACATATAAAGTAGAATCAAATGATAGTAAAGTGACAACATATAAATTACTTTTGTTTATGTAACGTACAAAATTTATTGCTTAAATCTATGTTATCCATGATCTATTTTCTAACTCAAATTATTAATGGCTTTCTTTTTTTTCTCTCAATAATAGTTGATAACGAGATTAGGAATTCACCAAAGCATATCCCATGGGAGTGTCAAACCATGTGTGTAGTACGTCCCACTGTCGTGTACTAGATTACCCAGAGTTAGTCCTGAAATATCTTACTGGAGTTATTACCCATTGGTAAATCTATTCTTGAACCACATAAACATATAGTATTCAGATAGGGATGTATTTTTTTCATAAACCACTTACTTTAGACATACCAAAATTTTGGTATGTTTTTATATACATTGTCTTATCCCTGTGTTTTTTTCAAGAGTTTTCTATTTTTAATCATAAAAATAATAAAACATTTCCATTAATACAATCTATAACAACAATACACCATTTTTCACAGTAATACATGATTTGAAACATATGAATAAAATTAACAAAACATGGATGATTAAGAATAATAGTGTCTTTTTGAATTAGGTAAAATATATAACATTATAAAACATGAAGTACATTTTCTTTATATAAAGCTTATTTAACATGCTCAAAGTACTCCTTAAAACATAAAAATTCATGGAATAACCTGTGGACATACATAAGTAAGGGATGAGATATATAGACTAGTAAGAGAATAAACATGGAATAAGTGATAAATTTTATAAAATAGAAATATTAATGAGGAATTAAAAGAACATGAATAATGAGGAAAGATATTTCATGATAATAATAACCTGGGAAATGTGGAAATAACATAAAACACTGAATCATAAAAATAAGTCAAGGCTAAACCCGCCAAGATATTATGGTTGAAAAATATCCCATAAAAGAATCAGGTAAATGTTTAGTTAATAAGAATATCTTAGGACTTCACCATTCCTTATGGATTGATGTTTTAAAAATCACAACCACTTTTTCTTGAGTTCTGGATAATTTTTTTTAAGTTCTGTATTATTCATAAGATCTAGAATTGTCATACCGTTATGCATACAGATATATCATTATGTTTTTTCATTATGTTAGACTTACAGATCTGTCATTCCTATTTTCTATTCTGTTATACTTACAGATCTGTAATTATTATTTTTCATTCAGTTTTTATGCTCCCGAATCCGGTGTATATATAATCCAGTTTTTATGATTCCAAATTGGGTGTATATATGATTTTGTTTTTATGATTCTGATTCCGGTGTATATATGATTCATTTTTTATGATTCCGAATCAGGTGTATATATGATTCAGTTTTTATGATTTCGAATCCAGTGTATATGTGATTCAATTTTTATGATTCTGAATCCGGTGTATATATGATTCAGTTTTTATGATTCCAAATCTGGTGTATATGTGATTCAGCTTTTATGATTCCGAATCCAGTGTATATGTTATTCCGATTTTATGATTCTTTTTCCAGAACAAATGAGATACCGTTTTCACAATTTGATTTACTTTTCCTTATGAATCTGTTTTCTTGATAATGTTATTCTTAAGAATAAATTTTCTTGATTTATTATGATTATTTTTTATTTATAATTTTAGTTTTTTTAAATATATCATTCCAATAATATCAGATTATATTTTTTTATACTTAACATTTATCTTTAACTTAACATCATTTATATTATTTGAAACAATATCGTATAATCTATTATAAACTAACCATTTTCTGTTTTCCACCTGTCCAGGTCCCTCCAAAATTTATGGGAAAAAATGACTGTTATCGAGGAGTCGACCATTGGGAAGTTTTTCCATTAAATGCAAGCCCATTTGAACGAGCAAAGAACTTCATCTTCGAAAACTGACTTTGACAAAAACAAGATGTGAAGTTATTTGTAGAGAGAGAGGCTCTTATAACTCTTACTGCATCATGAAGATGTTGTGAACAACTTGTTCAGGTGTGAACAAATTGTTCAGACTTTCTTTGTGCAGACTTCGATCGTGCTAATCATGGTCTTCCGGGATTGGAAGATAGAGGTTCTGATTCCCTTTTAAATAGAGGGATTGTACGGATATCAATACAGATACCGATCTTCGAATTGAGGGCTTACCTGGGTTTGGGTAAGACAAACTTTATTTAAAGTATAAATCAAGGAACCTTTATCCAAGTTTTTTAGATACCCTTCTCTTTGAGTTAAAAGAATCTTATTGTTACTTATCTACTATTACAAGCTGTTTTAATTCAGCTGTTGTATGTTAACTTTGTTAAAGTTAGAAGTTATAACCTTCTAATACTTTGTAATTCTATTACTCTGATTATATTAGAGATTCTATACGCTTTAAGGTAGAATCATTCTTTTAAGAAAATAGAAAATGTTTCTTTAAGAGGAATTGTAAATGTTTGTTTCACCTTGTTAAACTTAACATTAAAGGTTACAAAGGAATTTTGAAGTATACAATTCACCCCCTCTTGTATTTGAGAATCACATTTTTACATATTTGATCCAACAATTGGTATCAGAGGAGGTCAAGGAAATACTTATATTCACATATATGTTTTCTTGATCAGGTTTTTCTTTTCTTAAGTTCTTCATATTTGTTTTTAAACATTTACCACAAAGACGTTTTGTGGAACGAAATTCCTTTTAGTATGGCAGACATTCATGTTGGATCTCTAGATAATCTCAATCCTACTAGACCACCTATATTTGATGGAAATGACTATGAGTACTGGAGAGATATAATGAAGACCTATTTGATAAACACAGGTGTAGACAACTACATTATGTTAAATAGAGATTATAAGATTCCGGATAAGGAACATAGAACCTTCACTGATCCGAAATAGGTGGAATATCAGCTAAACATTAAGGTACATAATACCTTGGTATGTTCCATGAATAGAAAAATATATAGCCAAATTTTATCTAGTGAAGTTGAAAATAGTATTTGGTAGAATCTCTAAGTAACTCACTTTAGAACTTCCAAAGTTATTGAAACAAGAAGAGCCATGCTCAGGGCTGAGTATCATGGTTTCTTCTTCCCTTATGGAGAACCCATATGTAAGGTACAACAAAGATTTATGACTATTTTAAACATATTACAATCCATGGGAGAGAAAGGATTAGATGATGAAGCTCTTGTAGATAAGATTATAGACATAATTCCAAACGAATGGGAATCCAAGAGGTCTGCTATAGATGAGAATATGAAAGATACTCAGATTTCTCTTGATGAACTGTTTGGAACTCTTCTTCAACATTAAACCAAAATGAAGAGAGATGCTGATAATATTAAGAAGAATAATGGAAATGGAGGTGTTTCTTTTACAACTACTTCAAATCATATGAAAGACAAGACTCCTGAGAGACCTATAATATCAAAATCTATGTAGGTCAGTATTCAATCAGAATCCAATGAAGGTGAAGCTTTAGAAAATGATTTAGAAAATCTTTCTCAGAGGTTGAAAAAGATTGTGGGACAGGAGAACATTATATATAGATACAAGAATAAAGATGGAAAAGATAAGAATGATGGATAAGTGACTTGCTGTGAATCTAGAAGCACTAGTCATATTAGACCTGATTGTCCCTTTCTTAAGAAGAGAGACAAGAAAGACATGAATTTTGAAAGAAACAAGAATAAGTTCTATAGATCAAATCATAAGAAAGTCTTGAAAGCCAATGAAACTTGCAGTGCTAGTGGTGGAGATTCATTTGATGAATATTCAGCATATAAATCCTCTAGGAAAAAGAATATTGGTCTAATAGCTAGTGCTACATTTCAAAATCATTGTCTTATGGATATGGTACGAATAGCTGAATCCCTAACCAAGATGTCTTTAAGTGAAAATTTTCCAGATATAGGCTTTTCTTCAGATGAAGAATCTTCTTCATCATATAATGACAATGATTTTCCTTCCTATGAGGAAGTTTTTAGATTTTCTAAGTTGTTAGAAAAGAGAAATTGTAAAGTTTATAAGAAACTTAAAAAAAAAACTCTAGAGAATTATTTTAAAAAAAGAAACTTTATATCTTTCCGAAGATCATGATGAGAAAAATGATTTTTAAAAAAATCTTTCTAAGAAACTTAAGGAAGTTAATTCTGAGAAGGATAATCTTTCTAAGGATCTTAAAAATCTGTTTTCAATAAATGACATTTTAGTGGATAAACATAACTCTAAATCTATTATTCTTGAGGATAAGAATTTAGTCATGAGACTAAAATCTGAAATATTTTCCTTGAAGAATCTTCTTTAAATTTTTACTTCTGGTAAAGAAAATTTTGACAAGATGTATTCTCAGATCTGACCTCATGGTAACAATTAGGGATTAAGTTATTGTCATGAAAAAAATATTTTTAAAAATAATTAATTTGTTCCCTCTAGAGCTCCTTTTGTACTAAATGGAAAATTGGTGGGCATTGGAAAAAACAGTTCTTTAAATAAAGTACAATCCCTTGTATTTCATAAAACTTATTTTCCTAAACAAATATGGTTTCCCATGCTTTTATTATCAAATAATTCTGGATCCAATAATGTTTGGATTCCGAATCTCTTGATTTTTCAGGAAAAAGAAGGAAGTACCAACAACCTATGGAACATGGATAGTGGATGTTCTCAGCACATAACTGGTAAAAAAGACTATTTGATGATGATTCTAAAAACAAAAGGTGGAAAGGTAACTTTTAGTGATAACTCTCAAGTAGAAATTATCGGTATAGGTAACCTTATTCTTCTTAGTAAAGCTGTTATTTCAAATGTTATTTTTTTTATAATTCCTTAGGAATAACCTCATAGGCATAATCCAATTTTGTGATGAAGTTTACCTTATGAATTTTATAAATGATAAATGTTTAGTTCACAATTCAAAGGATGAGTTTATTTTCTTTTCCCTTGTACATGAAAATGTGTACACCTTAAACATAAAAGACCTTCGAAGTCAAGATCTACCATGACTTCTTGCATTTGAAGATCAATCATGGCTTTGGAATATAGAGACTAGGATACTATAACTTAAGGAATCGTAGTAAGCTTTCTAAGAAATAACTTGTTTAGGATATACCAAAACATAAGTTTGATTCTTCGATGGTCTGTGATCCTTGTAACTATGGAAAGAAGTATAAATCTAGATTTAAATCTATGAGTGATGTTATAACTTCTAATTCCTTATAGTTAGTGAGCATGGATTTATTTAATCCAACACAAACTGCAAGTATTGGAGGAAAATACTATGTGTTTTTCCTAGTTGATGACTATACTAGATTTACCTAGGTCTATTTTCACGCAAAGAAATCTAAAGCTTTTTCTTATTTCAAACTATTTAGAGATCAAGTTAAAAATGAGAAAAACCTACCATTGATAACTATTCATATTGATCATAGTGAAGAATTTTAAATTTCTGATTTGAAACTTTTTGTTGTAAAAAATGTATCACTCACAACATCTCAGCTCCAATGATTCCTCAACAAAATGGTGTTGTCGAAAGAAGAAATTTCATTCTTCAAGGGATGAAAAGAACAATTTTGAGTGAATATTATATAGCTAATTTTTTTGGGATGAAGCTAGAAGTACTTCTTGTTATACTATAAATAGAGTTTTAATAACACCGTTTCTTAAAAAAAACACCTTATGAGTTGTGGATTGGCTAAAAACGAAAAGTTTCTTACTTCAATGTTTTTGGTTGCAAAGTATTTATCTTGAATACCTAGGATAGCATACATAAATTTTCACCCAAATCCGATGGAGTTATTTTCTTAGGTCACTCTTCTAACTCTAAGGCATATAGAGTTTTTAATAAAAAGACATGGACTGTGGAAGAAATAGTCCATGTTAATTTTGAGGAAAATGATCCTTTCGTTTTCAGACTACCTAAATCTTTTCCTGATAAATCTTCTAAAACTGATCAACAACTTTCTATATAAGATATTACAAACAAGTATAATGTTCAACAAAATGTTTCTAAAACATTGACTCCTGGATATTTTCTACCTTATGTTGATGAACATGTCTTTCAAAGTCTAAGTCAGTTGTTACATAGGAATCATCCCAGTGAAAATATCATTGGAAATGTTAATCAACCATTATAAACTAGAAGTTCTTTAAGAAATGAAGTTGAACATATTTCATTTATTTCCCAATTTGAACCTAAGACTCCCAAAGAATCCTTTGGTGACGAATATTGGATAAAGGCTATGCAAGATGAACTCAATGAACTCGTATGAAATCAAGTTTGGAACTTGGTTGAGAAACCTAAGGAAACTTCTGTCATTGGAGTAAAATGGGTTTTTAGAAATAAATGAGATGAGAATGGAGTTATTGTTAGAAATAAAGCAAGACTAGTTGCAAAAGGCTATAATCAACAAGAAGGCATAGACTTTGAAAAAACATATGCTCCTGTAGCAAGACTTGAATCTATTCGTATTATTCTATCCTTTGCAGCATTCTTTAATTTTAAACTCTAGAAAATGGATGTTAAGTGAGTTTTTTCTTAATGATTATGTATAAGAGGAATTTTTTGTAGATCACCCTTGGATTTGAAGATACATAATATCCTAATAATGTTTATAAATATACCAAAGATTTATATGGACTTAAAAAAGACCCTAGATCTTGGTATGATAGACTCTCAGGATTTCTGTTTCAAAATAACTATGTTAAAGGAACTGCTGATCCAACACTTTTCATTAAGAAAAATGATAAAGATGTTTTGATTGTTCAAATTTATGTTGATGACATAATCTTTGGATCAACTCAGCAATCCTTAACTGATTCCTTTGCAAATATTATGAAATTTGAGTTTGAAATGAGTATGATGGGTGAGTTAACATTTTCTCTTGGTTTTCAAATTTCACAAAAACTAGAGGGAACTTACATATCTCAACATAATTATATCAAATATCTTCTAAATAAGTTCGGTTATAACAACACTAAAAGTATAAGTACTCCTATTGGAACCTATAATACTCTTGATATTGATGAATCAAGGAAACCTGTAGATAAAACATCTTATAGAGGGATGAAAGGAAGCTTACATTACTTAACAGCTAGTCGAACTGACTTAATGTTATCAGTATGCTTATGTGCATGATTTCAAGAAAATCCCAAATAATCCCATTTAAATGATGTAAAAAGAATTTTCTAGTATTTAAAGGAAACTTTAGATTTGGGACTATTTTATTCCTCTGGAAATAAATTTAAACATAATTTGTTTTCAAATACTAACTATTGTGGTTTTCAAATGGATAGAAAAAGTACATACAGAACTTTTTATTTCCTAGGAGATTCCTTGGTTTCTTGGTCTTGTAAGAAACAAAATTCTGCAGTACTTTCCACTACTGATGCAGAATATGTAGCAGTTGGAAGTTATTGTGCTCAAGTGTTGTTGATACAACCCACACTCACAGACTATGGTATGAGTTTTACTAAGACTCAAATTATGTGTGATATCTCATGTGCCATTTCCCAATGTAAAAACCATGCACATAACTCTCCTGCAAATCACATAGATATTAGACATCACTTTCTAAGGGATCACACACTTAAAGGGGATATCATTTTTCAATTCATCGGAATGCAAGAGAAACATGAAGATCTTTTTACAAAACCTCTACCTTCTGATATATTTGAATACATCAAACAGAATCTCGGAATGATTTATATAAGGAAATCATTCATTTATAATTCTTGTTAAATCATTTCATAACATTAAACTACTCCTTATTTCAAGGGGAGTATATATGTTTTTTTTATTTTCATTCTTTGAACTCATTTTCTTTCCTTTAAAAATTTCGTTTTTGAAAATTTCAGATTTAAAAATTTCTGATTTGAAAATTTTGAATTTAAAAATTTCAGATTTGAAAATTTCAGATTTGAAAATTTAGTATTTGAAAATTTCATATCTGAAAATTTGGGATTTGAAAATTTAGGATTTGAAAACTATAGATTTGAGAATTTCAGATTTGGAACCTCTAAGAAAAATTCTTATAATACAGATAAATATCTTAGAGTACTCCAAAAGGTAATATTTCATACTCTTTATCTTATGTTTTAGTTGTTGGTATTTCAAAATTTCATAAATTCCGGTTTACTTTACATCAAAATATCAGAATTCATATTTTTTATATCTATTCTCAACTGTCATATCTGGTCAGGTTATTGTCAGCCGTTTGATTATCTTATGTGAGTTGAAAATCTATAGCTATGCCTATATAAGGGGTGCCTCGTTTTCAAGTATCACACCATCCTTACTGATCTCAGTGCCAAATTTCTGTTTCCATCAAAACTTTTGTTCCGAATTTCTCTATCACCCTGAATGACTCTGGAATCCTTAGAAGATTAGATGTCGGTTAGAATGGAGATTAAGGGCTGGTCAATCTTTAGGGAAATGTTAGTGCACCCTATGTTCTTTGAAAAATATGACTCCCTTATTTCTAAGGTGATAAGATCTAATGGATGGGAAGGTGTCTGTGTGGCTAAGGAGAAATCTCAGGATCCAGTTTATCCTGACCTCCTTATTCAATTCTATGAATCTATTACCTTCTTTTAAAATATCGGTAAGGACTGGTTTACGTTCTAATACTATGATAAATATTATTCATTCCCCTACAAGAAGGCTGTAAATGTTCTTAACATACAATATGAATGGGAGGACATTCATTGATCTCAGAAACTCCCTGAGAAAGAAGGCTCTTTTGAAAAATTTAAGGCTTTTTATTTTCTCATTCTTATGTATTTTAAGAATCCGAATATTATGAATCATTAGTTGAACCACAAGATAGTGGCTCTCTGGATGCTCGGATTTCATATTCCAAGAAAGGGAGATAAGGATTCTCTAAATATATGTGATATCTATCGGTTAGAATTTCTTGTCAACCCAAGGAAGATCAACATGGTGAAGTAAATATTTATCACCATCAAAGCAATAAAAATTGGAACCATCAGATCTCAAATCCTTATGTACCCAACAACTATTTCCAGGATAATCATTTTGTGTCTTCAAGAACTAAATGTTCCTTACCGATAAGTCTGAAAACCTTTCAAGAGTCTGTTGCTTATTGATGACACTCTAAGGAGGATGAAAGTAGAGTATATTACATAATTGGATAACTTTGAAGAAATAGTTTTCCAGAACAATGGTGATGTTCCGAAATCATCAAAGTTAGTTCCTAAGAAAAGGAAACATGATGAATCGAGATTTCCAGTGCCAGTTCCTCTTGTTCCGGTTTCAGCACCTCCTCCTGCAAAGAAACCTAAAGCTTATTCAGTTGAAATAGTTTCAATGTGGAGATAAGTGGAAGCTACATAAAAGGAAGGAGATCCTTCTTTTGGTCTAAATCCGACAGAGGCTAAGGCCCTGTGATTCAAGAAAGCTGAAAATATTGAGAAATAATATATGGAGAAGATTTTATGGAAGAAATATTTGGATGAGAATGTTTTTCAGTCATCTATAAAAGTTTTAGAAAAGAAATCTCAGGATGTACCCGAATCTCAGGTTATTCATAAAAACTGGTGGCCACTCTGGAGATCCAGAAAGCTAAGAAAGTCATAGATTTATCAAAACTAGTTCAAGAAATAGAAGATCAGATAATCCAAGATGATGATGATGATGTTTTGAGGGATGTGGAAGATTATGTTTGAACTCCTTTGATTTCAGGTTCCAAATATCTTTCAGTAGGACAAGTCAAAGAACAAGTTGAAGAAGAACTTGATGAAGAAATATAAGTTAAGGAATAGGTTTAAGTTGAAGATGAAGAAGAAGTAGAATTTAAACTAGAAGAAGTAGTAGATAAAGAACAGTTTGAGCAACAAGGTGAAGAAGAGGAAGAATTTCAAGAAGAAGAGGGAAAAGGAGGATCTCAACATCATAAGTCTAAAAATGATTATGATGAACATGGAGATCTAAATGTTTTCCATGTTTCAGATGAAAAATCTCCAACTCGAGTCTCTTTTAAAGGCAAAAATGTTTATGTTGCTCCATCTGGTAAGGAAACACCTCATAAGTACTCTAAAAGAATAGAGATACCAGCTTCCATATCTCTAAGAGGCGTTGAGAAGGGAAAAGATGTTTCGGGATCTGAGTCCTCTTCATCTATTGAAAATGATTTTGTCAATGTATATTTAAGAAAGTTGGTCAGCACCATTTCAGTTCATTCCAACATACATGACCGATTTCAAATGATGCAAGAAAACCTGAATCAAAATGTGGAACCAATTAATATGCTTATGGATATGGTTGTCAAGAAAGAAGCATACCTTAGTAATCTTTTTATTGATTACAAAGCTCAGAAGGTGACTTATAAGAAAGTCTTTAACTGTACCAAGACTGTCAATGAAGAACTAAGACAGTTTTCTGACTTCATGGATTCAACAAAAGGAGCTTTTAATACTTGTGAAACTGAGTTCAACATGGTCAAGACATCAATCTCTGAGAAAGCTAGTCAGATCAATTCTGTTACTCGATCTGGTAGTAGTGAGAAGGAAGTCAGAGCTGAATTAGAGAAAAAGGTGGCTAGTCAAGAATAAAGAATCTTATCTTTAGAGAAGATGAATCAAGATCAGGAGATCTTACTAAATATTCTTGAAGAATATCATAAAGATGTAAAGAAACATAAATCATTGATGAATAAGATGTTGTCTTAGCATAAGAAGAGTAGATGAATTTTTACATTCCGATGTTTTTTGGTAATGTAAACCTTATTTCTAAAATTTTCACAAAGATGTTTCTTGAATATGTTTCTTTTTTTGAAGTTATGCTTTCATAACCATACAGTAACATCTTATACTTCTCTAATCCTTTCCCTCTTTTTGAAAATCAAAAAGATGTAGAAATTATTTAAAGGAAGAATTTAATCTCTGAGAAGGAGAATCTAGTAAGGGGGAGTATAGCAAGAAAGGATAATGTCCAAGTTAGGGGGAGTTTTATTTTAAGAAGAAATGTATGTCTAAGGGGGAGATATTCCCTTAAGAAACCCTGGCATCAAAGATCAAGGATACAATCATTGGGAAACATGACCTATGGGGGAGTTAGTCGTATTCATCCATAATTTCATTCAAAATGGGAGATACATTTTTTCATACTTGTTTATATATGTCAATATATTATTCTTTAGAATAGTTGTTTGTGCTTTCCAAAAAGGGGGAGATTGTTGAGTCAATAAGTATATCTTATGACTTCTCCATTCCTCGTGGTTTTATGTTTTGAAAATCAGAAACAATCTTTCTTAAGTTCAGAATATTTTTTTAAGTTCAGTATTTTTCTTAATATCCAGAATTGTCATTCTATTATGCTTCCAGATATATCATTATGTTTTTACATTCTGTTAGACATATAGATCTGTCATTCCGATTTTTAATTCTGTTATACTTACTGATCTGTCATTAAGATTTGTCATTCAGTTTTTATGATTCTGTATCCGGTGCATATATGATTCAGTTTTTATGATTCTGAATCCGGTGTATATATGATTTAGTTTTTATGATTCTGAATCTTGTTGTATATATTATTCAGTTTTTATGATTCCAAATCCGGTCTATATATGATTTAGTTTTTATGATTCTGAATCTAGTGTATATGTGACTCAGTTTTTATGAATCCGAATCCAGTCTATATATGATTCCATTTTTATGATTATGAAGCCGGTGTATATGTGATTCAGTTTTTATGATTCTGAATCTAGTGTATATATGATTTTACTTTTATGATTCCGATTCCTGAACAAATTAGATACCTATTTCAAAATCTGATTTACTTTTCCTTATGAATCCATTTTATTGATAATTTTATTCTTAAGAATCCATTTTCTTGATTTCATATGATTACATTTTCTTGATAATGTTATAGTTGTTTAAATATATCGTTTCAATAATATCGGATTCTATGTTTTCTTATACTTAACATTTATCTTTAACTTAAAATCTTTTCTGTTACTTGAAATGATGTCCTACAATCAGTTATAAACTAACCATTTTAAGATTTCTATGTGTCTAGGTCCCTCTAAACATTAAGGAAAAATATGACCATTGGAGAGGAGCCTACTTTTGGAATGTTTTTCCTATAAATACAAGCCCATTTGAATGAGCAAAGAACTTCAACATCGACAACTGACTTTGACGGAAAAAAGCTATGAAGGGATTTCTATAGAGAGAGGCTCTTACAACACTTAGTGCTTCAGGTAGATGTTGTGAACAACTTGTTCAGGCATGAACAACTTTTTCAAACCTTCTTTGTACAGACTCCAATCATGTTGATCGTGGGCTTCCAGTATTAGAAGATAGAGGTTCTGATTTCCTTATAAATTGAGGGCTTATAGGGATAGAAAGACAGATTCCGATCTTCAGATTGAGGGTTTACCTGTGTTTGGGTAAGAAATACTTTCTTTAAAGTTTAAATCAAGGAACCTTTATCCAAGGTTGTTGGATACCCTTTTCTTTTGGTTAAAAGAATCTTATTGTTACTTGTTTACTTTTACAAGTTGTTTTAATTCCACTGTTTTATGTTAACATTGTTAAAGTTAGAAAGTATATCTTTCTTATATTTTCTAATTCCATTACTCTGATTATATTACAGATTCTATATGCTTTATGGTAGAATCGTTCTTTTATGAAAATGGAAAAGGTTTCATTATGAGGTCTTGTGAATGTTTGTTTAACCTTGTTAAACTTTACTTTAAAAGTTCTAAAGGAATTTTTAAAGTATAAAATTCACCCCCCTCTTGTATTTGAGCATCTCATTTTTATATAATCAATACTATAGTAAAACCCTATGACAATATTTCATATCATGATACTAAACGTTACCCAATTCATTTGTTCACTGTCTAGTCGCACCCATCTTTATCATTTCAATCTAATGTATAAGTGTGCCACATAGATCATAAGACATAGATTCATTCAAAATAAGAAAATATTACATGATCAAGGAATGGTAAATTAATACCTTTAATTACATAATAAATAAATATTTGTTCCCAAAATTTAATTAACTTATAGAAAAATGGGGTTGGTATTCATTACACAATTAATTTGGAATTAAAAAACACGGTGAAATTTTGGCTGCATAACAATGTTACATAAAACATCATAAATTGGTGGATGAGAGAGAAAGGAGTATATAATTAATTGGAAATAAAATTGAATTTAATATGGACATGTAAAATCACATCCCAACATTAAAATTTTGAAATATATGGGATAATGCGGTGATGAAACATGAATAGAGAAAAGAGTCCTTACGAAAGTTTTGTATGGTATCAGGTGTAAGTAGAATATTTTGGGAGGATTAATGAGAGTGATCAAAATATCTCATAATTTATAAATAAAATATATTTTATGGGGAATTTGGATTATTATATCCCATAATATGCAAATGAATGTTAACAGATAAAACATGAAAGGAGTTCTTGACTAAATAGGAGTGTGGAGGATGAGGTTCACTTACAAATCTTTCAACATAGTAATTCCTTAGATAAATGTCAAAATGAGAAAGGATAAATAATATATCATTAAAATAGAATCAATTGTATAGTAAATGAATGTTTATAAATAATTTACATTATAAACAATTGAAATTATGAAGAATAATTTCAAAGAAGGTTCTAGAATTGAAAGGATGCGAGGAAATTGAGGATCATTTACCTGAATAAATGACTCCAAAGGCCTGTGATGGACTTATTGACAGATTGGTGGTGTCCTATTGGGAGTATAGGGAGTGATGTTTTGGATTTTTAATGTGATCTAAAGAGTTTTCAAGAAGATAAATGGGATATTTGGAAGGTTTATATAGGAAAAGAGTGGGATTTCGTTATTATTTTTGTTTTGGAATCCACATAATAAAATACCAAAATCCACAAAGAATCCCAAGGTTTTTGTAGATTATTTCTTCAAAAGGGGAGTGGATTAAATTATTTTATAATCATAAGGGCCTAAATTTTTAAAATATTTCCCTTGGTGATGTGGAGGTGAGTCACACTCTTGAAGATATGATTTTATAATTGTAAAATACAATATAAGTTTTGGAGGATTCATAATGGATTTAAAAAATATGTAAATTAAACATAAAATCTAATTATCTTAAAGGGGAAATATATATTTGTTTAGGAATACTATTTATATTATTTATTACATCACTTTTGAGTCATAGTGATGTTATAATACACATATTATATTTGTATAGTATTTAATTTTTCCTAAAATATCAACAATCTCAAATTTTTTTGAAAAACTCACCATTGGATAATATTGATATAATGATTACAAAAATAAATTCATTTTCTCTTAATAATTTTATAAATATTTTAATTTACAATTTTAAAATAAATAATGATATTTTTTTTTGAAAATGATAGGTTTTTTTACCATAACATTTCTTGAACCCTTATAAAAATTACAATTGACTTCATAAAAATTATATGATCATTTAATTTTAATAAAAATTATATAATAATAATATTTTTTAAAAATATTATTTATTTCAAAAATCCATTAATTCATAGATATCTTAATTGAATTGGAATATTATCCAAAAATGCTATTTGAGTTTTGTTGAATTAAAATAAAAATCATTTATAAAGTAAAAATAATAGGATGAAAATATATTCATTATTCTGTAAAATATAATGTAAATATTCATATTTATAGGGTCTTGTTAAATATTCCTTTAATACACCGACATTCACCCTAAGAGTAAGGTGTGTGATGTTGGTGCTTTCATTGGGCTTTTCGGAGAACATGGTTTGGGCTATGGTCTCGATGATCCTAAAATCCTCTATTAAATGGTTACTCTCATGCTTAAGTTGTTAGATATTTGATTGGTATTGGTCTAGGGAAAATCACAATTATACTATCTCCCTCAGAATCTATGATAAGTGGGATTAATAAGGTATGGTCCTTCTAGTTGATGCAATTAATTATTTTGTATGATTCAATAGGATTTGTTAAAACCCCTATATTTATACTAGTCATGTGATCCCTGTTCAATAACTATATTATCAATAGTAATGATACATAATTTGCATCTAAATAAAATTTGATATTATAAAACAAAATAAGGGAAAATGTTTTCTAAGACCATAAGAAATTTAATTTAATAAAAAAGGGGTATTTTTATAATAGTTTTTGGGTCATTACAGAGAACACCAAAATGATGGGATGGAGTAGATGAACATAAGATACTAGAACCTAGAATGGTTTATGAAATGGTATGAATGGTGAAAAGTATTCAGTAGAACATCATGGTATCCCAAAGTCGATAGAATATCAATGAGGACAATCATCGACATGACCTCGAATTTATGGTTGGAGACATGGTATTCCTCTGTATATCCCAATGGTAGAGGGCCATTAGATAGGGAAAGAAAGGAAAGATGAGTACCAAGTACATTATCCCCATTTATATTCTGGATTGTGTAAGAGATGTGTCCTATCAACCATCACTTCCATTTTCCATGTCTCATGTACAAGATGTACTCCATGTATCCCTCCTAAGGGATTACAAAATAGATCCCTCAGATTTACTGAGTCTGATGGTGGTACAACTGTAGAATGACCTATCCAATAAAGAGCAGTCAGTGAAGATCTTGTACTCTAGAGATAAATTCATACACAACAAGACTACTCACCTGGTCAAAGTATTATGCAAGAACCATAAGTACGAAGAGGAAACATGGGAACTGGAGGTAGTGATGAATGAGAAGTACCCTCACCTTTTCACCTTAGTATCTCAAATTAAATTTCAAGGGGGAAATTTTATAAGGGGGAATAATGTAACAACCAAATAATATTTCCATAAATTTACCTTATTATAATTATGTTATATATAATAACAGACATACATTACATATAGAACCTAGAAAACATTATTTTCATAAATTATGAATGAAATAAGTGGTAAAATAACCTATACCAATGGAATAATAAATAGACTATTGGAAATTAAATGTGACGATTAAGAATAGTAATCCAACAAATAAAATAGTAACCTCTCCCATGAATGTATATATAAAATTTAGGCATCACATAAATGAAAATATGATATAATTATATCATAGTATAAGTAAATAAATGTTTTAAAAATGATAAATTAGGAATTGGTATATTTGAAAAGGTAAATGTTTATTTACAATTTCATAATTAATATAATGATTTAAAAGAAAAATTATTTTCATAGTTTAGATTTACAAATTAATTTTTTATTCTTTTTTTATTTTATAATAATTTTATGATACATTAATTATTTTTTTCCAATTTTCATAAAATTTATTATAATATTAAAAGTGGTATTTTTTTAATAGATGATAATTTTCATTAAAAATTAAATTTCTTATATTTAGATAATAATATTCATAAAATTTATTCTTTTTTGAACTCTACACTTCAAAAAATAGTAAGAGTGAAATTTTGGGTTTTTCCTGAAATTGTTGAATTTTTTTTTGAAAAGAAAAATATAATGATTTTCTATATTAGAAATAAAACATGAATTTGTGTGTCATTATTGAGGTATGGATGATTTAAGAACCATAATATCAAACTCTGTTTAATTATTTAATATATTTTTTGATACAGTTTAACATTATTGATAGTCCTAATCTAAACAAATAATGAATATAATAAAAAAATACCACATCCCCATATAAATACCATGGAACACCACCTATTCTCCTCACACCTTCCAAGACATGAAGCTAGTAAATATTATACCCGATCCTCTCATAGATTATCTCCCCCACATCCATGAGCCTTTTATTTCCTGAAAAGATAAAAAATATTCCCTAAGGAGGATCTCAAAGAGAATAAATTCAAGAGGAAAAATCCTATTTTATTTTAATTTAATTTCTATTCAATATATTTTATTTTCATACCCTATCCTAAAATAAGATTATCCAAGTGAAATTATAAGTCCATTATATTATATATACTGAGAGTTTAATATGTTAATGCATGATCCATCACAAAACTACTTCTCCTCTTCATTTTACTCTAAAAATGAAAACATCATCTATGAGGTGTCCATCTACCACCATTGTGGATGATGGATTTTCATTTTCCATTACATATTTCAAGGTTGGTCATAAACATGATATTAAATAAAGTTATATTATTTCATGATGGTCATAAAAACCTCCCAAAAAATTAAATCATTTTCATTAAAGTTTTATCTAATTAGTAATACTCATAATATATAAAAATGATATATATGACAATTAAAAAAACATTTATAAATACATTAATAACATATAATTTCTATTCTAGTGAATTATTATCATATTACATAAACTTTTATACTTGTATACAAGTGAACCAATCATGAAACCCAAGGAGGAAAACACTCTAAAACAAAAAAAAAATCTTTTAACTCATAAAAAACACATAAATGAACACAATAAAATTATACTAAATCAAATAACTATTAAATAGGTTCTGAATAAATTATTAATAAATCTGAATTTATTATCCAGGAAATTAAGTAGAAGTGAAGAAAACTTTTAGACATATGGTAAGGTATTCTCTCCAAACCTATCAATTACTACTGGTGTAGGCATTTTCTATCATTACACCAATAAAAATCAAAATTATTTTTGTGTAATTCTAAAATATTCACTGTATATATTCCAAACATTATGTATTCAGATCCATTTTTAATTATTTGGTTGGGAAAATATGTTTTATAATGTTTCAATCTCAATTAATCCTGATAAGAAAGATCAATTAAAGGTAACTTACCAATTTCATAACCATTTACAAGTATTTTTGTATAATATGTTTTAAGACCAATTATTATTATAAAATAAAAAAAAATTATCATGAAAATATATCCTCATTAATTTATAGTTTATATAAAATATTATTCCTTTATGTTTTAAATTCCCTTTAATATTTTATTGAAACAATTCTAAACTGTTTCATTTCTAATGTTTCTTAAACACTATTTTTATTTGTTTTCACTTCAGTTTGGAATCAAATTTTGTGATATTTGCCTATATTCCCTTATTAATATTCATATATTCATTAAATTAGTTATCTCGTGGATGCCATTTTGAAATTCACTTTTTTATGTCCTATGATATGATTATGATTCCCAACTCTTTCCATGGGTAACCCTAATACTGGATTCTTCACAGGGAAGAAATATTCACGAAAATTTTATGTTGGATGTATCCTTATAGTGATCCAATGTATTGGTTAATTTATAGTCTCATGAGACGTCATATGGGGGCATTGAGTGAACCTGATTCATTTATGATACTTTTTTCTCCATGTTCTATAATCTTGGTAGTCAGCCCTGAATCATGCATATGTCATGTTGTATTTTGTTTCCAAATTCATACTAATCCATGAATACATGATACCGTGTTCTGAATTTTATGACTCATTATCTTTATTCATGTTCCATACCGTTTGTTGTCATCATGTTATGCCTTCTAACCCATGTTCTAGGCTTTATTCCAATGCTAACCCCCTTACAGGTATTTTTAGATCAACCCTTTTATTAATGTATTCTCTTGGTTATCCTATGTAGATTTGAGTGGTAAAATATAGTTATGATCTACTTATGAAGACTGAATAATTTATGATTTTTATTTTTATTTATTACTTTATAATTATGAACCTAATCTTCAGAAGACAATATACATTATGATCCTTGGTTTTAATATCATGGTTAATTATGGTTAAAATGATATATTAATATATGTAGTAGTATAGGACCATTATAGTGAGTTCCATATCTATAAATATAAGGGAAAAGTTACACGTTTTGGCTTCTTCTATGGACTTTAGAGAGAGAAATTGTTTCTCTTTATAAATGAAGCATACCTGTGATTTGATCTCAAGAAGGATAGTATGGGAAAACATGAATTGTTCATACGAATCAGATACCTTGAACCACATATCAATTTTGTGTAGGGTGTAATGATTTTTGTTACTTTTCTCATGAAGTATAAGGAGATTTCTTACCTCTGGTTCATGTGAAGTTTTATTTTTGAAGGACACAGATGTGATTTGCATGTTCCATTTATATTAGATGGTGACGAAGTGTTCACATGAGTCCATTTCAGGAAATCATAGTGAAGACAAATAAAATATAAGACACCCAATATAATTAGTAAATGTGATATATTATTCAGATCTTAGGAACCCTACCATGAAACATTGAGGATAAAAGAAAGACACATTGCATGTATTTAATGCATGTCATGCACCGTATGTTTCACTAGTGAAAAACATCAAGTGTTTGGATGGTAAAAAATCGAAGAAGATGGAGGTTCATTGAGTCATTGAGATATCTTATTGATTTTCATTGAACAGATTTGATATTCAAATAATTGAATTGATAAGGCACAATAAATATTTCCAATTATCTTTGGTATTGTACAACATTCATGCACTATACATTAGTGCATGAATGCATAAATGAAATTATGAATTCAGAGATGAAACATTATGAGTTTTGAAAGACCATTATAGTAAATTATAATATTTTAAAAAAATTGTACATAATTTGAAGATATTTAATTTATTTTGTCACTTTATCAGACTAAAGGAATAACATCTTCCAAAAAATTGTTTCACTGAAAAAAATGACCATACACACGTGATTAGGAATATATGATTAAGACTAGTAAGGTGCAAAGGTACCTAAAGAGGTGTAAATGATAATGTAATATAAAAAAAGATCATGGTGGGAGATCAACATATACTGGTTTAGAAGAATCCATAATGTGGAAGAGATCATCCTATAATGGTTCATGCCAAGAAGAAGGAACAATACTATGTGATCAAATATAGAGAACCACTTATGTGACTCAAATGTGAAAATTCCAGTGTGGAATCCAATAAAAATGTGTGAAGAATTATAAAGATCCTATTGCGTGGTACCATTATCTAGAATATACTGTGGAATTTTTTTGGTGATTTTAATTCATTTATATAGTGGAGAATTTATATTGGGGGTATTAACTAGCATGATAAAAGAGTAGTCTCACACGAAATTAGAACCTTTTAAATCACTATGTTTAGAGTTGTTATTTACTACATAATTCTATGTGTGATTGAGAGAAACTAAAAGAGTGGATCAGGGATTTAACTGGACAAATTGGTTGAATTGTAAATTATAAAATTTTGTTAAAAGAAAAGGGATCATCAATTCAAATCTCCCCCTCTTAGTAATCTTACACTAATCCGGTCTCTATAAAAGAGAGTACCTATAAATCATGGATAGTGGAAAAATATTATAAACAAGATAATTTCATAGACTATGAAAAATCATTTTCCCTTGTAGACATGTTTAAATACATAAAAATTATATATGATATAGATTATTTCAATGATTTTGTTTAATAAATTGATTTCTAATAACTCTCCTCAATTAAAACCTTCAATATTATATATATATCTGACATAACCAAAAGGGTTTGTGACTCCTTGTAATTCCAAATATGTGTGAAAGCTTCATATATACATTTATTGATTGAAAAAAATATATAGTTCATTGGAAATTATATTCAATGTACCTATAAAATAGTCTGCTTTCTTTAAGAATTAATGAAATCCATGTGTTTACAATCATTCTTGTGGGAGTATGGTAGTTATCCTAGTAGTATATATCGGTGAAATATTAATTATTTTAAAGTAAATAATTATCTTATAATCAATTAAGGAAGACTTGAAAAAAATCCATGAATTAATTAGTTGAACAAACCTATATTTTTGGCCTCAAGATCATTCATGATATATCCATATAGCATCTCAAGATAAGTTAATGTACATACATTGATCAAATACTAAAGATATATAGTATATAATAATCAATGAGGGGATTGGTTATAGTTTTATATGGAATAAATATATCCAAGAAAATGTGTAATTAGAAACAATAGGAGATAGAGATATTGAATGACCAATATCTCATACAATTACATGTTAGTATTAGTTAGGTTTTCTATTTAATGTTCTAGGTTTTCTATTCCCATCTCCTTGAACATGGTTAGAAAATATCGAGCAAATCTTGGAAATCATATTTGGTATAATTTTAATGTTATCTTTAAGATTCAAAGGAAAACTAAGGATATGTTTCTGGTATATTGAGTAGATGAGGAGATAATCATGATGGGTTATACAAATTATATCTTTTATATTGATCAGATTGATTTAAAGGAAAAGTCATGATATTTCTTCTGCCTTAATAGAGGAGAAATGAGATAGTGGAGTTTAAAGTATCCTTCTATCTGTAATTAAACCATAGAGTCATTATATTTCGAAACATCTAATGCATCCAAAGGATATATTTCGATATGTATCTTTATCTAAGGTATTAATGTGGTGCCTATCACTAAAGATCCTATCACCTTATATTTTGATAATAGTAAAAAATTTTCTCTTAAAAACGAGACAACATCACACTGGTATACAAAAAACATAGCCCAAATGTATCATATCTTAATTAATTTTCCTCATAGGGGAGAATTAACCATGAGTAGAATTTTTATGGAGGAAACCAGATTGAATTCCTTAAATAAATCCTTATCTCATTATAAGCATGAATTTCCTTTCATGGCAAGTAGATAGAAATTTATTAGTAGTTGGGTCTTGTGAATGTGTGATTATTTCATAGTTGGATCCCTAGAACCAACTTTTATATAATTTATAATTAAATTATTTTATTTTTGTAATATTAATAAACTTATTGCCACATTATTATTGTTCATCTATGTGATATAGTATGTGATGATATCTTTAAATTAGTTATTGTAATAAAAAGTTATAATAGTTACCCATGATGATTGGAAACTAGAATTTTTATTAAAGTATTATTGAATATATAGGACTTATAGGTGGATGATATTATTTGATTGTATGATAATAATATAGTCTATAAGGGGTGGGGAATCATAGTAATTGGATACAATTTCTCATGAGTGATATTGCATTAATGAAAAATGTGATAATGTATTTTTCACTTAGTCTCTTTAATGGATATTGATATTTTAGGCCCATTGATGGTAATCAAACAATAATGTTAGAGAGAATTATATGAATCCAAAGAGAGAAACCTCAAAAGAATATTTCGATGAACAATATAACTAATACTCCTACAACCACTAAATCCTCCAAGAGAACCTAAATAATCTCTCACTCATGAAATGATTCTTCTGGTGATCAATGATGGAAGATTCAAGAAATCAAGAAGGACCATGAAAGCACCTGAAGATTCTATGATGATGTTCCATGATTTTGGAGAACTTGTAGATCAAAACTATAGGTATTCTTCTGTTGGATACTATAGTGTAGTGAAGGTACACACTAATTAAATCATATGAATAATCTTAAAAAAAATAATTCAAGGTATTTATTAACAACATAAATTAATTATAAATTTTATATTATGATCTTTCCTTATTTTTTTGGGAATATTGGATGATTAACCTTTGATTTAATTTCATTTTTCATAAATTTATTAATAATTTAAATCTTGTATTATTTTTTCCAAATGATAAAAATATATGTTTTAATTTCCCAATAGGTTCTTTTTCTAAGCCCATAACCATTAGTTTAACATGTTAAAAACATTCTATACTACAAAATAGGGATTACATGGGGGTTAAAAAATTTGAAAACTCAATATTCTCAAAACCACAACATGTTTACCCTTATACAAAAACATAACAACCATGAAAAAACAATTTTAGTAACAAATTATGTTCAAAACTCCTTTCACCATGGCACATTCAAAAATAACATAGCATTTTGATATGTATACATTAAATTACAAATATTTATTTAGAATGATTAATATATACACTACAACTATTTCCCTAAAGAAATTTCTTATGTGATTCAATCATTTTCTCTATTCGATGGTTAAATATAGTTGGATTGTTCTTCTTTTTATAGATTAAAAAAATTCTTGCACTGTCATATATCATTCCTCAAAACACCCTTGATGAGTTGTTCATTTTATATAAGATGATCATCATTTCATGCATAAAATGCTTAATCCAAAAACACTCTAATATACCATGTACTACAAAAATTTTACTTGTTTTGAAAATAAAAAACATTAGAATTAATAATAAATAATAAAATTCTAGAATATTTAATAAATATTTTTAAAAGTAATACAACAATTATTTTTTTCCACCATTAAGAAAGAATAAAATATTTAGACCTGAAATGCATTTAAAGGTAATCAAATAAAGATATAACAGTGTTGTCAAAAGTTATAATGATCTATATATGAAATAATGAGGTATTTATATTTTCACAAAACAAAAAATAAAAAGCCTGTATGAAGGATATACACAGTAATATTGTGATAGACGGGCCCTATAGGATGGACCAGACAAAAACATGGGAGATTCTTACTATATACGTAGAGATATTGAAACTCATACTTTTGGATTTACTATACACACAATCCACACAAAAGGAAGTATTTTTAGAGGTTATATCAGTTAATAGACCCTATTTTCTAGGATATCTATACCTGTGGCAGTCACATTCCCTTTCCATCTATATCATATGATAATGTTATCAAACACCACAACATGGGAGGCATTCAATTAATTTATGTAAGTATTACCATATAACACATATAGTGTATTTATGAGGGTTACCTTTATTATAGTGATGGAGAATTAGACGATTATTTCACTGACTGAGCATGACTGGAATTTATATCTATTCTGGTAAATAATTCTATGGGAAATGATGTTTCACTTAACTTCATGTACCTAAATATAATTTTCGGGACATAAATAAAAAAAATGTTCATATGAGTATATTACTTAATATTATGTTTTTAATAACATATAATTATGTCTATGATTGATGATAAATTTCACACAACATATCCTAGTTGTATATGATTTAACTTGAGGGTGAATCTATCTTTTATCTCCCACCGAAAAAATTTCCTTTATTTTAAATCCATTTAGAATGGATCAAATAAAACATGAAAATCCATTGAATAGGATTAATGGATTTAATAATAGGACGTAATAAATTTGATGCATTTCATATAGATAATGAGTTTTCCAATTATAGAGGAGAATTGGGGATGTCTATATATGTGGATATAATCTCATATGTTGGTTTGTGTACTTAATCATCACATTCATGCAAATATTTCTATAACACATTCCTTCCCAAAATACTATTCATTGCTCCACTATAAAGGCGCTAGTACATCTTTTTCATTTGGGATTCCCCATTATATGTTTTGGTATCCTAAATCCATTAGATGAAACACCATAGGATTTCAAAATAACACTATATTGGATAGCCTATGAAATTCACAACATCGAGCTAAACGATCCATAAAATATCAGTTTTTAAAGATGACCATTTTAATATACCCGTTAAATCAATGAGTATAAATTTTATTAACTGAATTATGATATATATATATATATATATATGAACTACTCAATAAAAATTCATTGATTAATTATTTTGGAATAATTACTCAATTTGGAGTAATGTTTTCTGTGCTTCTGGATAATGTTTTCATCATAAAAAATTTATTGATTTTTGTGAATAATGTTATAATTTAATTATGGAATATATATGAATTTTACTTCAAAAATAAAATATAATTTTTAAAATTTAATAATAAATATTTTCTTATTGTGATTTTTTATTTAACAAATTATTTTTTGGTGAATAAGTAATAATACAAATTTTTATTGGAAATTGTATTTTTATTTCAACCATTTACAATGTTGTATTTTATTTTAAAACAATTTCAATGTAAAATTAGTTATATAATATTATTAATAATCAAATTAGATTCCTTAGAATAAGTTTTACAGTTGATTTTCGTATAATTTTATTTATATAGAAAGGGTATTTTTAAGAATATATTTCTTATTTTAAATTGAATTTTTCATCATAGTGTTTGCCTTTTTTTAAATAAATTAATTCCATTTAAAAATATTTTATTTGATAAAATGGATCCTATATATTGAATTAAGTGGATCAAAATTTTTAAATAGTTCCCTTATAATTTTTCAAATAATGAATAGGCATTATAGCATCCCTCCTTTTTATCACATAAACTTTCATTACATTTTACAAAACCGAGGATATTTAAGGTTTAGTGTCTTGGAAACCAGGAACTTAAAACATGAAAACATAAAACATTCTTCTTAAACACTTGAAAGGCTTCTCCTCATGTTCATCCTAGGTTCATTACTGCATCTCATAACCTGGGGACATATATCAAAATAAAGGGTGAGCAGAAGGCCCAGTAAGGGAAACCGGAGAAACATTTAACATGTGAACTTGAGATACATCAACTATGTCATGAAAAAGAACTTTAAGGCATGAGAAAGAATCATGTGGAATATCATAATAAAAATAACATTTTTTATAACTTTAATATGTGGCTACAAATTTTAATATTGACAATCATTTCGTTTCACCAAGGTCCATCCCCAAGGTGTCATTAAAAATTTCCATGGTTATTCACCAAGGTATCAGTCTAAAAGGTCATCTCTAGAGATTAAGTCTTTACCCAATGCATTGGATAGCTATCTGGGTGCACCCTTGCCATGTCTTTATTATCATGTGAGCCACATATATCATCATCAATCATTTCATAAACAACCCATATTGCATAAAATAGTTGGGTTTCATTTCATAATCATAACGTTTTAAAAACTGCTTTAATGACATGATCATTATGTCACTTTAAACCCACGGAAAGGGAAAGCGGGTTTCATGTATGTAAATCCCAGAATATAAAATAGAAAATTTTGATATATATGTGAATACCCCTATATAAATAAGAGCTTTTAGTATTCACATAATAACATAAAATAACTTTGAGAAAAAGAGAGAGGCCTTTTGAGACGAAAATTCTGCAGCATAACGGCTATGTTACAAGGTTTTAGAAAACATGGAAAAGAGAGGGGACATGGGTCACCCACTCATAAATGATCAATAAACAGTAGAGAGACATAATATGAAGGATATATGAACATTTTAATAAAATTTGAAAGATTTACCATATGAAATGAATAACATGAAAGGAAGACAAAAATAAGATATCTCTTATGAAAATTCAGTATCCTAACGACGTCACGTAAACTTCAAAAAAAAATGAATTGACAAGTTCAAATAGGGTCTCTCATAATATGAACATAAAATATCAGTATGATAGATATATAGATCATACCCCAAAATAATAAAAAGGAACTTGAAAACTTGACATGAAAGTAGATCTTGAAAACGAGAAGGGTGAAAGAACCCCTTAGAAATTCGGCAGCCTAACGGCGCCACTTAAACTTCAACAAAAATGAATTGAGGAGATCAAATAGGGTCTATCATAATATGAACATAAATGATCAGTATGATAGATCTATATATCATACCCCAAAATAATAAAAATGAACTTGAGAGACTTGACATGAATGTAGATCTTGAAAACGAGAAGGGTGAAAGAACCCCTTATAAATTCGGCAGCCTAACGATGCCACTTAAAATTCAACAAAAATGAATTGATGAGATCAAATAGGGTCTCTAATCATATGATAATAAAAGATCAGTATGATAGATTTATATTTCATACCCCAAAATAATAAAAATGAACATGCAAGACTTGACATGGAATTAGAACTTTGAAAAAGGAGAAAGGTGAAAGAATCACTTAAAAATTCGGCAGCCTAATGGCGCCACTTAAAACTTCAAAATACTGAATTGAAGAGATAATTGGGGTCTCTCATAATATGATAATAAAATATCAGTATGATAAATTTAGATATCATATCCCAACATAATAAAAAGGAACTTGAAATACTTTACATGAAAATAGATCTTGAAAAATGAGAAGGGAGAAAGAATTCGTTACAAAAATTTCGGCAGCATAACGGCGCCACTTAAAACCTCATAAAACGAAATAATGAGAGTAAGAGGGGATATCTAATTATATTAACATGAAAAGGGCAGTAAGAGGAGTATAAAAGAACATCCTTTAACATATGAACATGGAGCAAAAAAGAAATTACATAAAAGAGATTTCTTGAAAAGAAAGAGAGAGGTCAGATCCCTTACCTTAAAACGTAACTCTTAAAACTAAATGGTTGGGACCTTGAGGGCTTGGGGGAACCTTGGGAGGACTGCATGGAAGGTAATGAGACCTGAACATCGTTGGTGGAGAGTGGGGAGTCGAATGGATGAGAGGATGGCTTGGTATTTATAGGGAAAGTGAGGGGACAAGACATTAATGGCCAATGGACACCTCATTAGTGGTTTTGAAAAAACCATGGGCTTGCACATAATATTTTCCCATGGTATTGGCCACTTGTGACACCTCATACCTTATATTACTATTCATAAGTCGACCATATTGATTACATACTTAATACATCATTTAATGATGTCATTAAACACCCGTAACTTAAAAACAGTATTTTCACTATTCATCGAAAATTCAACTTTCTCAGAATAATCCCAAAATTTCACCTTAACCAAATATCAATGCTCTGATTTCAAAAATTATATCCATTTTATAAAAATAATTTTCTAAATATTTTAAATTAAATTTTTAATTAAAATACACTATTCACCGAAAATTCATTTTTTTTAGAAAAATCCCCAAAAATTACCTTAACATAATATCGATGCTCTGAGTTCAAAAATGAATTCCATTTTATATAAATAATTTTCTAAATATTTTTAATTATATTTTTAATTAAAAAACCCTATTTACCCGAAAAAAACTAATACTTGAATAATAATTTATGAAACCGTTATTTAACCATTTTATTGAATCACATTAATTAATCAAAGTGCCTAGCTTATTTTAATACTTTCTTTAAGTGAGATTACTAATCCATTTGGTCAAATTACTAATCCTAAGCATAAAATCACTATTCATAATTTACTATTCATCAAAAATTATGTTGATCTTATTAGACTCTAAATTTCGTACTGAACATAATTGTCGAAGATCATTTTTTGAAAATCATTACACATTTTTAATTAATTAAGGTTTACCTAAACATTTTTAAAATATCCTTTTTCTAAAATTCATCAAAATTATGCATACTATAATTATCCGGACATTTGAAAATTCATAAAATTCATCATAAGAAGAAATCGAAATTTTTATTTAAAACAAAGGATTACACAGGGCAGTTATGATCTCCTTACATAACCCCTTATCACACCAGCATAGGACCTATGTGTAAGGTGTGCTAAGGTGAGAGAATCCGAGGGAGGCTCGGCCAACATCGCACGAGTAGTAATTTCTATCAGTTTGAACTTCTCGCGAAGGCGATCTTGTTCTAGCTTCACATGATGAAGTTCAGCTTGGGATTGTTCCAGAGCAAAGCCCAGTGGTGCTACCTTCTTTCCCAAGTTCTGTTAGATGGGCTTCGATCGGTCCAAGACTACTCGGTGAGGCCATCAAATCTTCTTTCTATATTAATTAACCAAGATTACTTGTATTTAGAGAAAATAATCGAAACGTTTAGTTTACAGCGGTCATATTGACCAATGGTCATATAACAGTCAAAACCCAACGGTCTCATTTTAATTATACTCATGTTATCAAATGAAAAAAAAAATTGAGTATAAAAATAATATAAAATAAAACAACACACAAAATTAGGAAGCAAGATTTATTCAAAATTTCGGGTCGTTACAATCTTCCCCCCTTAAGAAATTGCATCCTCACAATTTTTAAAATTGGGTTTTGAAATTTTATTGAAAGCCCCACATCGGAAAAGGAGTCAGTAAAACTATTACTTTAAAAAAATGAAAGGGAAGTACAAAGGTCACCCGAGTTAACCCATACTAGGATCCCATGTAGGAAAACATGGACATGGAGGAAAAAACCAAGGGTCACGTTCTAAGGGAGAGTGATAGAAAACATGATTAAGAGAAAGTTAACCATAAGAAAATCCCAAACATACGATGTGTGTAAACGGTCTTTGATTACCTAGTAGGAAACGTAAACCAACAACGATTTTGTTTTACGTTCCTTTTCATAATTTTGAGGAATTCATTTACTACATAGAACAAAAACATAAGAAAATATACCTACCTTTAAGTAGAGTTTCATCCTTTAATAAGTCCCTACCAACACTAATCTTTTCTCCAAATGATGATAATTCAAAAACACTTGGTCTAATGAAAAGCACAAGAATCATCTTCTAGAGAATCACATAATCCACAAAAGATTAACTATGTATTTCTTCTATTTTTAAACATTATCTAAAAAACAGAAAGGTTAATGTAAAACAACTCTTCAAAAAGAAATAATCCCATAGGAATGGAAACTACTTTTAAATCTTCAAAGTTCCATGGTACTACCCAAAGATCATCATAGACCATTCCATAAATAAAGGTCCTTAAAATTCCTCAAAATAAACCAAACTAAGATTGAAACCCAAATACAAGAAGGATTTGATAACATAGTCTTCCAAAATAAACTTCATTGTTCATCTCCAAACAACATCAACCACTCCTAACATCTTATAAACAATGTAGCTAACCTAAACATATTTTACTCAAGATAGGCTAATCATTCCCATAAGTAACCTAAATTACTATAAGTCCACCTTAAATTCATCGATTCTTCCAAATAGAAGTCAACCTTACTCCTAAATGAAAATACCGTAGTAATCTATTTACCTAGATCATATAGGGTCCCCAAAATAGTGAAAGTCTTCCAAAATAAGAATCATCTTTTAATCCCTTAATCATCCTTGTCATATTAATACGACAATCATCGCATTTCCTATCACATTGGTTGTTGGGACATGTTCTTCCATTTCCCACCATTAATTAAGAAGAGAAAGCATAATTAGGGGCTTTTGTACTTAGCCAATAATCATGAAAAGAAACTGAAAGCATATAAGGATAACTTGTAGAAGAAAAGTATACCCTAACTTGTGATCCCCTAAGTTCCCATCTAGGTTATCCATGTTCATATATTCTTATGTGAATCTTTTTTTAATTTCATCTTTGTTCCTTTAACAATGGTTCATACTAAGCTTATGAATTTACCAAAGCATATCCCCCGGTAGTGTCGTAACCAAGAGGGCAACAAGGCCCGTTTTCGTGTACCTGTTCCCGTTCGAGTCTAGCTCAAAGCGGTGTTTTCAGGTTCTACCCCTATGTACATCTGTGCCAGAGCCACCTCTACCTGCTCATATCCAGAAAAGGATGTATTTGCTTGGCAACCCCTTACTCAATACTCACCAAAATACCAGGAATATTTCCTATATTTAAACTTTTCTATAGGGTTATTCCTAGAGATTTCATATCCTAATTTCCACAAATAACTAAACCATTTTTTGATACCAACTATAGCATCCCTCATTTTTATCACATAAAATTTCATTACATTTTACAAAACCGAGGATCTTTAAGATTTAGTGTCTTGGAAACCAGGAACTTAAAACATGAAAACATAAAACATTCTTCTTAAGCACTTGAAAGGCTTCTCCTCATTTTAATCCTAGGTTCATTACTACATCTCATAACCTGGGGACATACATCAAAATAAAGGGTGAGCAGAAGGCCCAGTAAGGGAAACCAGAGAAACATTTAACATGTGAACTTGAGATACATCAACTATGTCATGAAAAAGAACTTTAAGGCATGAGAAAGAATCATGTGGAATATCACAATAAAAATAACATTTTTTATAACTTTAATATGTGGCTACAAAATTTAATATTGACAGTCATTTCATTTCACCAAGGTCCATCCCCAAGGTGTCATTAGAAATTACCAAGGTTATTACCTAAGGTATCAGTCTAAAAGGTCATCTCTAGAGATTATGTCTTTACCCAATGCATTGGAGAGCTATCTGGGCGCACCCTTGACATGTATTTATTATCATTTTAGACACATATATCATCATAAATCATTTCATAAACAACCCATATTGCATAAAATAATTGGGTTTCATTTCATAATCATAACATTTTAAAAACTGCTTTAATGACATGATCATTATGTCACTTTAAACCCACGGAAAGGGAAAGCGGGTTTCATGCATGTAAATCCCAGAATTTAAAATAGAATATTTTGATATATATGTGAATACCCCTATATAAATATGATCTTTTAGTATTCACATAATAACATAAAATAATTTTGAGAAAAAGAGAGAGACCTTTTGAGAAGAAAATTCTGCAGCATAACGGCTATGTTACAAGGATTTAGAAAACATGGAAAAGAGAGGGGACATGGGTCACCCACTCATAAATGATCAATAAACAGTAGAGAGACAGAATATTAAGTATATATGAAAATTTTAATGAAATTTGAAAGATGTACCATTTGAAATGAAGAACATGAAAGGAAGACAAAAATAAGATTTCTCTTATGAAAATTCAGCAGCCTAACGGCGTCACGTAAACTTCAACAAAAATGAATTGACAAGTTAAAATAGGGTCTCTCATCATATGAACATAAATGATCAGTATGATATTTATAGAGATCATACCTCAAAATAATAAAAAGGAACTTGAAAGACTTGAAATGAAAGTAGATCTTGAAAACGAGAAAGGTGAAAGAACCCCTTAGAAATTTGGCAGCCTAACGGCGCCACTTAAACTTCAACAAAAATGAATTGAGGAGATAAAATAGGGTCTCTAATAATATGATCATAAATGATAAGTATGATAGATATAGAGATCATAACCCAAAATAATAAAAATGAACTTCAGAGACTTGACATGAAAGTAGATCTTGAAAACGAGAAGGGTGAAAGAACTCCTTATAAATTCGGCAGCCTAACGGCGCCACTTAAACTTCAACAAAAATGAATTGATGAGATAAAATAGGGTCTCCGAACATATGATCATAAAAGATCAGTATGATAGATTTAGATTTCATACCCCAAAATAATAAAAATTAACATGCATGACTTGACATGGAATTAGAACTTTGAAAAAGGAGAAAGGTGAAAGAATCACTTAAAAATTCGGCAGCCTAACGACGCCACTTAAAAATTCAAAATACTGAATTGAAGAGATAAATGGGGTCTCTCTTAATATGATCATAAAAGATCAGTATGATAAATTTAGAGATCATACCCCAACATAATAAAAATTAACTTGAAATACTTTACATGAAAATAGATCTTGAAAAATGAGAAGGGAGAAAGAATTCGTTAAAAAAATTTCGGTAGCCTAACGTCGCCACTTTAAAACTCATAAAACGAAATAATGAGAGTAAGAGGGGATCTATCATTATATGAACATTAAAAGGGAAGTAAGAGGAGAATAAAAGAACATACTTTAACTTATGAACATGGAGAAAAAAATAAATTACATAAAAGAGATTTCTTGAAAAGAAAGAGAGAGGTCGGATCCCTTACCATAAAATGTAACTCTTAAAACTCAAAGGTTGGGAACTTGAGGGCTTAGGGGAACCTTGGGAGGTAATGAGACCAGAACTTTGTTGGGGTAGAGTGGGGAGTCGAATGGATGAGAGGATGGCTTGGTATTTATAGGGAAAGTGAGGGGACAAGGCATTAATGGCCAAGGGACACCTCATTAGTGGTTTTGGAAAAACCATGGGCTTTCCCATGGTATTTTCCCATGGTATTGGCCACTTGGGACACCTCATACCTTATATTACTATTAATAATTCGACCATATTAATTACATACTTAATACATCATTTAATGATGTCATTAAACACTCGTAACTTAAAAACTGTATTTTCACTATTCATCGAAAATTCAACTTTCTCAGAATAATCCCAAAATTTCACCTTAACCAAATATCAATTCTATGATTTCAAAAATTTAATCCATTTTATAAAAATAATTTTCTAAATATTTTTAATTCAATTTTTAATTAAAAAACACTATTTACAGAAAATTCATTTTTTTTAGAAAAATCCCCAAAAAATTACCTTAACATAATATCGATGCTCTGAGTTCAAAAAATGAATTACATTTTATAAAAATAATTTTCTAAATATTTTTAATTAAATTTTTAATTAAAACACACTATTAACTCGAAAAAACTAATACTTGAATAATAATTTATGAAACCGTTATTTAACCATTTTATTGAATCACATTACTTAATCAAAGTGCCTAGCTTATTTTAATACTTTATTTTTAAGTGAGATTACTAATCCATTTGGTCACATTACTAATCCTAAGCATAAAATCACTATTCATAATTTACTATTCATCAAAAATTATGTTGATCTTATTAGACTCTAAATTTCGCACTGAACATAATTGTAGAAGATTATTTTTTGAAAATAATTACACATTTTTAATTATTTAAGGTTTACCTAAACATTTTCAAAATATCATTTTTCTAAAATTCAACAAAATTATGCATACTATATTTATCCGGACATTTGAAAATTCATAAACTTAATCATAAGAAGAAATCAAAATTTTTATTTAAAATAAAGGATTAAACAAGGCATTTATGGTCTCCTTATATAACCCCTTATCACACCAGCATAATACCTAAGTGTAAGGTGTGCTAAGGTGAGAGAATCCGAGGGAGGCTCGGCCAACATCGCACGAGTAGTAATTTCTATCATTTTGAACTTCTCGCGAAGGCGATCTCGTTCTAGCTTCACACGATGAAGTTCAGATTGGGTTTTGTCCAGAGCAAAGCCCAGTGGTGCTACCTCCTTCCCATGTTCTGTTAGATGGGCTTCGATCGGTCCAAGACTATTGGGTGAGGCCATCGAATCTTCTTTTCTATATTAATTATCAAAGATTACTTGTATTTAGAGAAAATAATCGAAACATTTAGTTTACAACGATCATATTGACCAATGGTCATATAACAGTCAAAACCCAACTATCTCATTTTAATTATACTCATGTTATCAAATGAAACATTTTTGTTGAGTATAAAAATAAAATATAATAAAACAACAGACAAAATTAGGAAACAAGATTTATTCAAAATTTCGGGTCGTTACAGGCATCAGAGTAAAATTTATCACCTAAGTAAATTATAAATTAGTTTAATCAATATACGAAATAAGGGATATGGACATATGTTTTCATACTAATTTTTATTGGATGAATTTAATTATACCCTTTACACCTTAATCTTGAAATTTAAAGGAACCACCTCCCACACATATTCCCAAAAATTTATTCCATGCATCTCAACCAAAACCTAAAAAGTATTATTTTAAACATACCTAGACACATTATTTAGGTGTTTTTATCTATAAACAACCAAACTTATGTCCCTTAAGGATGGATCTATAGGAGGTCCTCTGAAGACGATTTAATCATCTTACCCAACCTCTTTCAATTTATTTCTCATTATACCTTTTCTAAATATATTGTATTTTTTATAAAATGTTAAAATTTGTATCCTTTATATAAATAAATTTTATCATGTTTATTAACCCTTATTAAAACACCATTTTTACCATTTTTCAGATAAAATTGACGTAAAAGTATCACTCGTGTGTATGTACGGATTATCATCTTCACATAACGATACAATTAATTTTTCACCACCATTTTATTGATAACATTTATCATGGGATTAATATTTATATGTGATATTTATAACATAATTATACTTCAATAATGATAATATCATATCTACTATCTTACCTTCCCAACTGTTGGGAAATGATTACGTCGCTCGTGCGTACGTGTGGTCTACCACATGAATGAAGCGATATGATTCATTTTTAATTTATATTTTACTTTGATAGAAATGAGGATGTATTTTAAAAGTATATATAATTCATAATACATACTTATAATTATAAAAAAGTGTGTAATTATTTATCATTCTTTTATTCTATCCATCGAAAAGTGAAAACATCCTTCATGTGTGTTAATGACCTATCGTCTCTATAAATGATACAATTAATTTTTCTATCTCTAATGATTATAGATTTATATAAATAAATAAATAAATAAATATATTTTTTTTATATCATTATTAGAATTATGTAGATTATTGAAATAATATCAGTGTATAAATTCCAAAATTACCGACTATTTCATACATGAAAATTGATGAATCCTTTATGTGAAATAGTGATTCTAACAAATAATTGCTAATAAATGGGTAATAAAAGTTTATATATAAGTCATATATGGTATGATATAAAATATAATGTTTCTCATATATTTTTATAATAAATATATATTTATTATACATAATTTTCATACACATACAAAGGATATTAGTCCAGAGGTAAGGGTTTCTCATCTTAATTTAACTTATGTGAGACATATGCCATATTCACCATTTATTTATTTTTATGTGGTGTATATACTATCACTTTCATATAGTAAATAATGAATATATTTTCATTCATGGTAATTGAATTTCCAATTTAATTCATTTCTCTCTTGGGGCTTATGATTCGAATGGAATCTATGTGGTAAAAGTTTATTTTTCATCTCTTAATTATGCAAGAATGATTATTTTAATGTCTCAATTGAGGAATATTTCCCTTCAAGGTAAATGTTTTCTAAAAAACTACAAAAAAAGTTTTTAATATTCTAAAATGACTACTTAAATTCATTTTTACAATCATTTTTACCTTTTTATAAATGTTTTAAAAGGAAAATATTTCTCATTTTCAGAACGAGGAACTATTTTATTTTTTTACTAAATTATGTAAGGAATATTATTTTAATATATATCGTATGAACAGAATTTTACACTATAATTAAACCGCATTGATTTTAATATTACATTTCATGTTCTCAAGGTTTATATCAAAGAAAATGATTTCCTTATTATCTGGGAAATTTTCATTTTTTAAAAAGTTATCTTTCAAAGTGAAAAAGTTATTTTCCTGAAGAATGTTTTTAATGATATCATTATGAGAATTATTTTCATCAATGTAAAAATTCTTATTCTAATTATAATATTATCTGAATGTTGTGTAATGAAACCATCCTTATTATTTAAAAGGTGGGTCTTATTTATACTCATGCTACAAAGAAGATGGCACGGGGACTTGACCTTGCAACCAGGGCCACAAAACCCAAACCCCAACCACCACAGCTACCTACATGGTGAGAGTACCATCAACATTATTTCATTTTTTGGTATCTTATAAATTTGATTGGGGATTTACCAGTTTGATACCATACTCCATATTACTCCAGATGGATTATGATTCTATATTTTGATCAGGGAAATTGTTCAAATTTTTTTATTCAAGTTTCAATATGAATGTTTATGTTGATTATGTTTCACCCCTTTTATTTCAAGAATCCATTGGACTTAGTAAGTAGTAAGTGAGGCCCGATATAGCCCTATGATGCATTGATAGGTATCTTGTGACAAACTAGCTTAGGTTTCTGCTGAGGCCTTACCCATTTATCTAGATTTTATTACACAAGGCCTTGATGTTATTTTTAGATTTACTTTTCAAGGCCATAATGGAATGTTTTAGATTTAAATAATTATTAATTTGTTCATTATTAATTTTTTTACTAATTTCTATGTGATTATTCAATTAGTTAGAATATTCAGGGATATTTTTTGAGATAATGTTACTATTTATATGGATTATTTTATCATCCTTTATTCCAATAATATTTGATCAATTTATTATTTAAATTTAATTTTTTTAATTTATTTACCTAGCTCTGGGCTACTATGATTTGGGTTTTTATAGTAGGTATTAGTTGATATTTTGTAGAAACCATAGGAATCAGATATATGAATACATATATTAGGGAACATAACACTACGAATTACTTTGAGTACGACTTCATTTGTTGTATAATATCCTAAATATTTTTAGGGTATAGATTATTTGGTTTCACGCTATAATTAGTGCTTCCCATACTATAATTTTTGGTTTAATTCAATGACCATTATAAGAAGGAATCATGCAAACACCAAATGTTATGGACAATGTAGTAATTATGAGAAACTAAATTGGATGGTGACTTAAGATAATAATAATGTGATTATGACTAATAATCTATATTAATATTTGATTAACAATGTAAACTTATATGAGATTAATAACTTGTCAAATAAGAGTATAATTGAGTTTTATAGAAGTTCAGGTGGTAATGATCATGGAGGTAAGAAAATTTAATTGCATTTTAATTAATAATGTGGGTACAAGCACCAAAAAGAATATCTAAAACAGGGGGAAATGTTTTATCTATATAGAAATAAAGGTCATAGTGTAAAAAATTATGAATTCAATGTCTTATATGTGGGGAACATGGGAAATATAAATGCCAATGCCCTAAACTAAGTGTTTCCCCTATGAGTAATGATGTACCTATGATGTAAAAATTGTTAAAGTGAATGGATTTAAGTGTTTATATTGTAGTAGTATTTTTATTCATGGTATTATGGTATTAGAATCATGAAACATATATAAATTTATCCTAAATTGTTTTTATTTAAGGAATTTAATTTCTACATTTAATAGAACTAATAACTATGAAACTTTATTTTGCGATAAGGTTATATTTTATGGAAGCACATGATTGAGGGATTGATTACCCTTAATATTGGGTTTATATTGGGATAAATATATAGTATCTTGGGATGATAAGTCTATGTTGATCATAATTTTAAAGGAATATATACCCTATTTTAATTTTTATGTGATCTAATATGATATTTTGGGAGATATTTTTGGTGATACAATAATGTCATTCATGCATATGTGTGGACTACAACCTCTATAAATAAATGTAATTATTTTTTTCCTTTATATTTATTATATAGTAACAAGGATAGATTTTATGGATATATGGGATTTATAATATATAAAAATAATTTTTAAACATGAATTATTATTTACATTTCTTTTATTTTATACATCAAAAAGTGAAAACAATGTTGATGTGTATGTACAACCTACCATATCCACAAAAGATGCAGTTCATTTCTATATATAAGTATTTTATGGATTATTATAAATAAATATATAATTAATATATATTATTTTTATATAATTATTAAATATTTATAGATGATGGAAACTTGATCAAGGTATAAAGACCTTAACTACCAAACTATAATGTACGTGAAAACTGAAGTAGTTTTTACCTGAAATAGTTCTTATAGTGAGAATTGTTAATTAATGGGTGAAAGAGGTATATAAATAGATTTTATATGTTATGAAATATTTTATTATATTTATGTAATACATGCATAACAAATATATATTTATTATATAGGAGGTTCATACGCAAACAAAAATGTTGGAACCGAGGTAATGATTTTTTGTCTCACTTTTACTTCATTGAGACTTATTATATATTAAATAACTATGAATTTTGTGAAGTGTATGTAAAAAATATTTGGTATTTTATATGATGAATATTTTTTATTAATGGTATTTATATATTCATTTAAATTTATTTTGTTATTGGGGATTATGATTCCAAAGAAACCTAAGTGGTATGAGTTTATTTCAGAGTTTTAACATTATTCATGTTTATTTATTTATATGTCTTACATGAGGAATATTTATATTCCATTTCAATGTTTTCTAAAAAATCATTTTTAATACACTCCAATGATTTTTTAATGCTATTTTTAAACTTTTTAGAATTTGTTTAAATAAATTAAAAGGAATCTTTATATCAGTTTATGATCATGGTATTATTTGAATTTTATTACAAAAGTGAAAAAATGAATGATTTTTAACTTATAAAACATGAGAAGTGTTTCCCTATATCCTGATTCCACCAAGATTTTGAATCTTCCTTTTATAAGTTTACAATTTCATTTTTAAATAAATTTTTTTCTTTGTTAAATGCATTATTTTTATATTTTAGGAGGTGATTTATCAATTTGAAAAGGTTATTTTCATCAAGATTGTTTTAAGGATATCTTTATATAATTATATTTATAAAAATCGAAGACCATTATAATTCTCAAAGATTGTTTGTATAATGACACCATAATTGTTATTTATCTAGATGGTTTTTGATCAGTTTGATTGGGGATGTGCTATTTCGATATCGTTCTCCATATTATGGTAAATAGTTTATGATTATGTTTTTAATTATGGAAATTAATTACATTTAATATATAATATACAATAAAAATGTTTATGTTGATTATGTTTTACAACTTTTAGATGAGGAAGTCATTGGAATTAGTAAGTGGTGGTCGGGGCCAGCTATTGGCCCTAGATGCCTTGGAAGGTCCCATGAGTCAAACTATATTGGGTTATGGATGAGGAGATACCCATTTTTTTAGATGTCATGGAACATGTCCATGGAGTTATTTTTATATTTCTTGTATGAAAACTCAAATTTATGTTTTAGATGTCCGAAATCATGAATACCCTCATTATGAAATCATTTATGGATGTCCACATGATTAGTAAAGAAGTTAAAATATCTATGGATAAATTTTTATACCATTTGATTGTTTATATTGATTATTGGATGATCCTTTATTCCTTCTATATTATGATCAAGTTTTTGATTAAATTTAATATGCGTTAGTTATTTACCTTTCCATATTGTTTATTCCTATTTATTTAGGATTGATTCTATTGTATGTATACCCATACTGAATATCTAATTTCACCCCAATATTTTGTTTCAGATTTATGAGGATGTACGGAAGTGTTTTGTGATTTATATGTAGAGATATGCTATGGGGAATAATAAAATTTTCAAATAAATGACTTTCTATATTTTATGTTTCTAAAATATAATATGAATATCAAGTATGTATCTTGTTTACAAAGACTACTAAACTATTCAGTACTTTGAGATTCAATTGCTTGTGTCTAGTCCCAATATAACAAATTTACCACTAGATATCGACTACTAGGGTTTGGGTATTTATAGTGTATAATCTAAGGAAGTAAGAAAACTAAGATTATTTCACTTATGATCATCATCAGATCTTACTACATCGAAAAAAATATGATTAAAACCACTTAAAAACCCTTATAGGTATAATGTATTTTTTGGTGTTCTTTGATTTCATTCATATGTTATTATATAAATTGTATATCATTATATATCTTTCTTTATTATACTACATATATTAAAATCATCATCAACCAATAACCCTCAATGGTATTAGCGCCTTCATTGTTTTCAGATTAATGTGATTATTTCATTATAAATGTAGAACACCAAATAAAAAAAAATATTGGTCTGGAATTATGTTACTTGATAATGTAACGATGGATGTTGATACTCCTTTCATGTAATTATTTCATGTTGGAAATATGATATAGAGTGTGAGGTGCAATGAGTGTAATTGGATGACACTAACAATTATTCATGCTGCAGAAAGAAGGGCATTGTTTTTCCCTACCTGATATCTTCTTACATGTCAACATGAGGTCAAGATGTGCTTAGCATAACATGTAATTGTACTTTTTTCCAATTGAGTGTGACATGTTCTTGAAGTATGCATTCAAATCACGAAATCTGTAATAAGTGCACACAAGGATGAACTATACCCTAAGGATTGTGTCCCACATTAGACTACACATCAAGAGGGAACTTTTTCAGTACCATGGACACATTAAAGGGTTCTCAAATAATTAATTTGTATCCTCTATACTATGTATCAACAACCACCATGCCATCCTTCATGGTGGTGTTCAGTATTCTTTCACTATGTAATATTAGTGAGTATACTAACCCATTTTCTTTCCCCTACCACTTTTGGTCAAATTACCTTTGAACTATGACATTGTTACCCTGGTGAAAGAGAACATGGGTGGGCTAACTAAGGGATTCCCTTATTTGTTTGGATAAATAAAATAGTTTTTTTATTTTAAAATTAATATAGTTTGTGCATATTATGTGTCATATATGTCATAAATTTAAATCTCACATGAGTAAGGTATCCCTAGGGAGAGGGACTTGGGGTTGGAATACTCACCGGTTTGGGGGATTATGCCTTATTTTAGAAAAGTGTGATGTGAATTTTTGTCACTCACGTATTACTCTTGTGAAGACTATCAATTTCATAAAACTCTATTCCTTTTCATGAAAAAATGTATATAAATTATGCAATATATTCATTTGGATATTTAATAATATTCTTGGATTTTTTCATGTGTAACACAAACATGTAGTTTGGGTAAAAAGATATATATTAATTTGTAATGAACACAATAATTTTGTGGATTGAATAGGTATTGGAAAACATAATATTTATAAGAATTCATAAAAAATGGAATAATAGATGAGAAAATAAAACATGTATGAGATGAAATAGTTATGAATTTAATATTCCTATAATGTATGCTATTTTGGTGAGACTTCTAAAAAGGAAACCCTTATATACTGAGATAGAGATTTCTTTTAAAGAGACACTTTTCAAGACCTTAATTATCTAATTGGAAGGTTAATACAAAATACAAGTGAGCAAGGATTATCTTATGTAAATAAAAAATTGATAAGCTCCACTGGAAAATCTATATGTTGGTCATAACAAAGAAGGGTTCCCTATTATTATAATAATTTACCCTAGTCAAGATTTTTCTTTAGTTTACACTAAGTTGGGAAACCCATTGGAAGGACACCAAAATAATGTTTTAGGGTTTTTCCATAATATATATTAGGTAAAGTGTTACCCACTAAACTCTCTATGAATCATAATTGTCATGATTTGAATAATTTCATAGAAAAATAACTAAATTGTGAGAGAAATTCTAAAGAATACTCATTCCATAGTGGAATATATATCTCAGCTTACTAAATAGAAATGATGTTAATTATCATCAATTGTTTGGGATTAATTTCATTAAAATTAAATGATTACAATACATAATAGGTGATACTCACCCAATGATATGTATTTATTATAGTATATGGATTAATTCATGATTATTAAATTGACTTCCTTTATTGGAATGAACTACCGAATTGTTAATTTCTAGAAATGATGGTTGATAAGTGTTCTTAAAAAGTACAATTATGAGAATCAAAAAGTGAATCTTATAGAGGTAAATTTGACCAAATCTAACTCTTGTGTATTAAATATCTTGTGTGAATTTTGGAAATAAATATAGGCTTGAAGATAGGAGGGAATGAGGGATTTTTCAAGTAAATATTCATGTCGGTAATGAAGTAAGATATTCTACACTAGAATTTGACAATTATGATATGATTTTATGAGGTGAATTAAACTAAAATTGGATAACTGTTATTAGGATTACTCTAGAAATTGAAATTATATTTCAATATTTTGTTTGGACAGGAAGGGAATCTTATTCCCTGTAATGAACAATTTTTTCTTTTTAAATTAATATGATTCTTTATGAAATCGTGAATATAATAAATGATTTATATATTCTATATATACACAATCCTATTTATAGAATTCATAAAAATAAAATCGTGATTTATTCTAATCCCACCTACCTTTGGGATTTTTACCTTAGACATATAAATTACAAAAACATCCAATGACTCTATTAATAATGATTAATAGAACCATTCAATTATAATATGTTTGAAAATTTTGAATCGTGTTTATTATGAAGGATGACTAAATAAATTTTTAGTATAAAAGTTGAAAGGGCTAATGGAGTATTGGATATCATACCTAGTGTTGCATATGGACTAATTAGAACCCAATAATGTGGTGGTTTTAGGTACATTATTACCTTTAATAATGACATTTGTCTGCATGGGTAATGAAACAAAAGTATGAAACCTTTGATAAGTTTTTATAATTTAATAATTAAGAGAAAAATAAATAGGAAAAATGTATTAAGAATCTCTGGCCGGATTGGGGTGGTGAATTTTTTATCCATGAATTAATTGAAAATTTGATTGATTAAATAATTATTTCATAGATCAATCATCATAGAATACAATAATGAAATAGTTTGTATGAGAGGATGAATTATACCTATTAAGATAAGTTTTGATAAAAAACGCTTCATTGTGACCTTCATATTTCATTGTTGTTTTATTCTCTAAATGATTTTTCATTTTTTCTAAACTGTGTTCCACATAAGGAATATAGAAAATACACCATTTGAGATGTGGACTTGGAAACATTATTTTTGTAATTTATTAAGATTTAGGAATTATACTAGAAAATCTAAAATCATTATATGAAAAATGATTATTTATTTTTTATCCAATGGAAAATAAGGATTATTATTTCAACAATCCCATTGAACATAAAATATTTATGTCATGAACTTATGAATTTATTTAAAATTAATGTATAAACAAAATATTAAACAGGATGAAAATTTAACTATGATATGTTAAAGACTGATAAATACTATGTTTTCATAATGTATTGGTTGATTTTTCACCATAAAGAGTTGTGTAAGATGAAACGACTTATGTTACCCAATAATCCTGAAGGCCTCGTAAGATTATTGAAGAGTTCTTTAGATATTGATTTCTCTTAGAAAATTATAATGATTTATTATTCATAATACAGAAATCTAGAAAGTTTCAGGAAGCTATAGATTGTTAAGATTATGAAAACTGGTTAAAATCCAAAGAGTTTGAAATTTAATTCAACTGAACTAACCAAGTCTATAACATTATAGATGCACAAAAATGGGTAAAATATAGTGGGTGAAAGTATTTTTCCCCATAAAAACCGATATTGATGATAGTATCAATACCTATAAACCACACCATATTGAAAAGTTTCACAATAACATTTATGTTATTGACTATGAAGAAATGTATTCACATATTATGATTTTAAATTCCATTTGGATATTAATATCCATGAAAACTCACTTTGATTATGAGATTTATAAAATGGATGTCAAGTTTTTTATGGGAATTTATGACATGATGTGTATATGATCCAGGCACAAGGTTTTTGAAATACCATGTAAGACTATTAAGGTATGAAATCTACAATGACCCATTTATGGATTGAAGTAGGCTTTCAGGAGTTGGAATATTATGTTTGATGGAGTAAATAAAGTACTTATTTTCATAAATATGGTTTATGATTCCTATATATATAAATTAATTCATGGGAGCCTAGTAGTATTTATGATATTGTATGTATATGACATACAACCTATCAGAAATGACCTCCTAAAAATCACTTTATGAATATGTGATTGTGAAAGTGAGTCTTGATGACTTATATGGGTGAAGATACCTATATACTGAGTATGGAGATTAATAGATATATATCTAAGGGGTTTCTTAGACTTTGTTAGTACACATACATCAGTAAAGTGATAAAACAGTTTTATTATAGAGAATACAAAGAATGATTATTGATCAATAATAAATGGCATAAATATTTGGAAGATTCAGAATTATTTTAATGCATTATCATGGATATATAGAATTAATTTTTATATCCACTATAGGATCTATCATCTATTCCATGTTGGACAGTCAACCTAATATATCCTCAGATTTAATCATTACTATTATATTTCAATAAAATTCTATCAAGATCTACCGTATTGCTGGGAAGACAATTATTATGTACTTGATAAGGACCAAGGATATGTTATTGATCTTTGGGGGAGAAGAAGATCTCTAGGTAAAGGGTTACATAGAAGATGGTATTCAATCTGATAGAGATTATGTGAAATCTCAACCTAGTTTCATGATTTTTTAAATGGTGGAGTTATCAATTATAAGATTTCTAAAACACCACCAAGGAAGAATAAAAAATAGATGAATAATACATCATAGGATATAATTATTCAAAGGAATATTTTTCGATTAGTAATTTTATTATTGAACATGGATTGGTTCCTAGCATTGAATGAGTAATCTATATTTACTTTAATAATAATGAAGGACTTTCTCAGGATAAGGAACCTTGATCCATCCAATGGACCGATCATGTTCTTTAAAAATTCCATATTATATTAGAAATGTTTTATAGGGGCGATGTTAGGATTTCTTAGGTGACTGTAGATGATAATATACTGGATATATTGATGAAATATTTATTATAACAGAATAATGAGGTTCATGTTGAGTCTGTTTCTTTGAGATAGTTAATATATTTTTTAACATTTGAATAATGTATAATATTATTATAATAAAGGAAAGATATATTTATCTTTTATTCACATGTGATTTAATAAATGTTACATGAATGTCGGAATGATAATCCCCCCCCCAATGTATGAATTTGGGTTTTCCCTAATTGATGATCATCATTTAGTATTATCTTGTACTCACTACTAAGAGATCCATAGAATATATTCTTGGGTTATAAGTCGAGACTTATTACTTGTATTTGATTTAAAAAGTATATCTCTTTAAATTATATATAATCATTGATATACATAGGGTGTATACTTGTTTTTGATACATACTACCTGATGTTGGAGATATACCTTGAATGGGAACCTTCATACTTTGATACATTTTTTACACAAGTCATTATGACTTAGAAAATCAAGGGGTGATTGGGTATGTTGTTGATCATGTAATCTATTACAAAAAAACCAATATGGGATTGTTCACTTGTATTAAGAGTGAAGAAATTATAACCTTAATTGAATTATATTGTGGAAATGTATGGCCACTCATAGTGTAGTAACATATGAAATGTTAAGCTACTTGGGTGAGGTAAATGCAATGTTCTCTTCTACTATATGAATGGTATGAAATATATTCACCAACATGTTTAGTATTTTTATAATAATCAAGAAAAGATTTGATGGATAATACTATATTAACTTTTTCCCTTATCTAGTGGTCACATGATGTGAAGGAAAATTGTATTATATTGGTGAACACATGATGAATATGATGCATATTGTGGTTGAGTTCTTTATAAAGATATGAATATGTGTGATGGAGATACACCAATAACTTTAGTATATTTAGAAGAACTAATGTTTTTCAAGATGGCGCTACTTTCTTACATCTACAAATTAAGGATTCAGTACGTGTTTTCCGAAATACTAAGCCCCACAGTGTCCTATAGATAAGCCCCCAGATAAGGATTATGTTTTATCCAATGTTCTTTTTCCAAAATGATGAAATTTTGATGGTAAAACATACATAAGGAGGTTTTGATAGATTCACAAATAGTTTTCATATGTTTGAATGAAACCATTGAGCATGCTCTCAACATGTACACAAGTGTTTGTATAGTATGCTCGGATTGGCCATCTCTTTGTGGATGATAGGCCACACAGAAGTTCAATTCAGTATTCAGAGCCTGTTGAAGACTCTTCCCAAACATAGAAATGAATCATGGATCTCAGTCGGACACAATATATAGTGGTAATCCATGAAGCCATACCACTTCCCTGATATATATCCATGCCAGTTGATCCAATGAGAAATCCTCCCAAATAGAAATTATGTGTGTTGCCTTTATAAAACGATCCACAACAACCGAGATTTCATTGTTTCCTTTGGATGTCTTCAGACGACCGGTGACAATGTCCATGGTGATGTTATCCCATTTACATTCTGGTATGGGCAATCGTTGCATCATCCCCTTAGACTTCTGACACTCTACCTTCAATTGCTGACACACCCGACACTTTTATGTGTATTCAACAATCTCATTCTTCATATTATCCCACCAATAATGCTCTTAAAGATCTCGATAAATCTTTGTGTTTCCTGGGAGAATAGCGAAATTTGGACAATGTGAAATATCCAAAAGTTCCTTATTCAGCTTCAGACTTGATAGAACACATAGATGTTTCCCAAACCCCACGATTCCTTATTTATTAACATTAAAACTTTGAGGATTTCCCTTTTCTGATAGCTTCCCATTTTTATTGAATTCCCACATCATCCCTTAGAGCATCATTTAACCTTTATAAAATGATGGTTGAGAAATCATTTGTGAAAGGATTGATGATGCTCCCTTATTTTATGATTCTCATCTCCATCTTCATAAAATCTAAGAAGATTGGACCCTTTTAAATTCTCATCAATGATAGAATCACTGGGTCCTTTCTACTTAGGGAATCTGCCACCTTGTTTACTTTCCTAGGGTGGTAATGGATTGAGTAGTCATAGTGTTTGATCATCTTTAACCATCTTTGTTGGAGCATGTTCAACTCTTTCTATGTGAATATATACATGAGGATTTTGTGGTCCGTATATATTTCACACTTCTCCCCAAAGAGATAATGTCGTCAAATTTTCAAAGTGAATATCGTTGCAGCCAACTTGAGGTCATGTGTTGGAAAGTTCTATTCATGAACTTTCAATTTCCTTGAAGCATAGGAAATGACTTTGTAATTTTTCAACAACAAAAAACTCATTCCATTCTTCTAAGAATCACTGAATACCACAAAAAGTTGTCCAATTGTGGGTAAAGTTAGAACATGCGCAGTGATAAGCCTTCTTTTCAACTCCTTGAAGATTTATTTACATTCATCAATCCAAGTAAATTTTACTCCCTTCCAAGTTAGATTTGTAAGAGGGTTGGAAATCATGATAAATTTCTCACAAATCATCAATAATATCCATCTAACCCCATGAAGCTATGGATATCCATACCGATGTTAGCCTCATCCATCCCTAAATTACATCTGATTTGGTGGGACTCAAATATATCCAATTACTTGTGATGATATGACCCAAGAATGAGACCTCCTTAAACCAGAACTCACACTTATTGTACTTTTCATAGAGCTTCTCCTTCCGTAAGGTCTCTAGTACAGTTCTTAGATGATCCTCATGATCCTCCTTTGTTTTGAAGTATATCATAATATCACCTATAAATACTACCAAAAATTTGTTGAGGTAATCTCTAAAGACTCTATTCATCAAGTCCATGAATATTTCTGGAGCATTAGTTAGTCCTAAATGCATTAATATGAATTCATAGTTCCTGTATCTTGTACGAAAAGCAGTCTAGGGAATATCTTCCTTCATCACCCTTACTTGATAATATCCCGACCACAAATCCACCTAGGAGAGGTATTGTCCTCCACACAGCTGATCGAACAAGTCATCAATTTATGGGTGACAATACTTTTTCTTTATCGTGATTTTTTAAGCTCACAATAATCAATGAAAAAGTGCATTGACCCATCTTTCTTCTTGATGAAGAGGACAAGTTCACCCCATGGTTAAGCACTTGGGCATATAAACCCTTTATCCAGATTCTCCTATAGTTGTTTATTTAGCTCCTCAAGCTCCACAATAGCCATTCTATATGGATTCTTTGATATTGTCAATTCCCCAGGTATTCGATCAATTGAGAATTCAACATCTCTTTTAGGAAGAAGACCAAGCAATTCCTCATGAAACACTTCAGTGAATTCCCTCACAATATTCACGTATTCTAGGATTGTTACCTCCATAGACTCAATCTCTTGAGCCTAATAAGTATGCTCATAGGGAAGTAATATCCATTCTTGAGATTATGGAGCTAAAGAAGATTCATCTTCCTCCTTGCACTTGTAATGAATCGGGGTTCGATTCTCTACATGGAGAGTGATTTCCCTCTTATGGAAATGTATATTGGATCTATAAAAGGAAAGCTAATACATGCCAATAATTGCATCAAATTCTACTATAAGGGGTATGAGGATGTTCGAAGGGAAGGTCAATCCACAGATTATGATAGGGGAGGACCTATATTCCCGGGATGCAATGATTTCCCCATTTGCGGTACTCAATGATATCTTCACTTCCATGATTTTTGGTGGTGCTGAAATTGTTCTACTAAACATTCGAGATATGAAAGAATGTGTAGAACCTAAATCCAAAAGTATGTTCACTATTCTTAAATGAATAACTAGAGTACCTGTCACCACATCATTGTCGGGGTTCACTTCGGTAGTACTGATGGAAAAATATCTCCCTTGCTTCCTTGGAGGTTGTTGGTTGCCTCTGAAAACCCTTGGCTTAGGGAACGGATTTGCAAGATTCCCTGGTTATTTTTAGTTGTAGAAGTGAAAAATGCATTGAGGTTCGAATGGATCATTCCTGTCCTCTATTTCAGCCATAGGTTTTTCTTGCCGACAGTTAATATATAGGTTCCCTTCTCTTCCACACATAAAGTATTTTCTCATACCCTTCAGGAAATTTCTAGGGTACTTCTTTCTGCACTATTGGCAAGGGGGTGCGGGATCTTCTTAGCACTGTTGGATTTATCCATCAAACCCCCAGCATTATAGTCCACCATATTCTTCTTATCCCCATGTTACCCATGAGATTCTCCAATCTCCATTTTGACCTTGAGGGAACATCAGACAATTTACTCATAGATTTTGAAGTCACGGATCACAATCGCTTTATGTAGGCTAGGTTTCATCCAACCAAAGAAGGGGTCAACCTTGAATTCAGGGGTAATGACAAATCCAGAAGTGTATCATGAAATCATTGTGAAGTTTTACTCATACGCTCCAATATATTCGTCCTCTTTTTTTCTTGAGGGAAAAGAAGTCCCTTTCCATCTTAAGCCGGGCGGTGCGCGGAAAATATTAATCGAAAAACATATTCCAATCATACTTCCATTCCAATGCCTTGATCTCCTCCTTAGGATTCTTATTTTTGAGGAACTTCTACGATTGATCAACTTCACCCTCCATATGATATTCAGTCAGGAGAACCATCTCTTGTTCAGAACTTTGAAGGATGGATAATATCTTTTCAATGGAGTTGAACCATTGTTCAGAGATTGAGGGATCATACGATCCATTAAAAGTATAAGGCCTTTGTCTCAAGAATCTCTCGATAGATGCTTGTTCTTTCTTGGGGGGTGGGGTGGGGGTAGAATGTTCCTCTTGACCCATGTTTCTATTCAAATCATGATTTAGCTGAGAGATAAGTGTGATAAATTTCATGATTCCCACTCCCATTGGATTGGGCATCTCATTAGTACAGTCATCACATTGATCTTCATATCAGTTTTTAGCCCGATTCCTCCTATTACCGTCCATTGAATAGAATAAAACGAATGTTATGGGTAACTCATAATGGGTAATCCAAGGAACAAACTAAGGAAGTATAAATAACTTTTATTTACTTAACATCTGAATCTATTGGCTTCATTCTATTTTATCTATGATATACTTTCTATCATGTATTCTTAGGGGAATTTTTTTTCCCTAAATAATGGTTCATACAATGTTTGTGAATTTACCGAAGAACATCCCTCTAGAGTGTTGTAACCAGGAGTGCAGCCAGGACCGTTTTCGTGCACCGATTCCCGTTCGATTCTAGCTCAAAGTGGTGTTTTTGGGTTTTACCCCTAGGATATATCCTTGTTAGAGCCGCCTCTACCTGCTCGTATCCAGACAAGGATATTTTTTTTTGATAAACCACTTAATCAATACTCACCAAAACATATGGATGTTTCTATTATACTTAGCCTTGTTTCTAAGGCTTTACTAGGGTTTTCTAATCTTAATCCCAAAAATAACTAAACCTATCCTCTGATACCAACTATGATAACCCTGCTTATTATTACACAATTAAACATAATTTATTACATAAAAATCACTTGATACAATATAGAAGATCGAGGGGATAGTGTATTTGGATCATAGGATCATTACATAACAACTTAAAACCTGAAATACAACATCTTTATTGAAAACATCCTTTACATGAACACTACATTCCCTCATACATAGCATTGCATGGGATAACCGGAGGACATGTAAATGAAAAGGGTGAGCTATAAAGCCTAGTAAGGGAATAATCATGGAATAACATGAGGAATAAAATACATGTTAGACAATATGAATATCCATAGAGCACAAGAGAAGCATAAGCATAAATGCATGATAAATCATGATAATCATAACATGGAAATGTGGCAACAACACTTAACATGGAATTAACATGAGCCAAGGATCATTACACATAGAGCGTGAGTAAAACCTCATTGCACATGAATCACGAGTAAATACTTGTTGAAATTTATTTAGCATGAGTAAAAAACCATTGCACATGACGTATCATGATACAATACTTTAACAATGCATTGGAGTACTATCAGGGGGCATGCTTCTTAAACATTTCACTTCAGGTATATGTGTGCTACATGGATCATAAAACATTGAATCATATAACATTATAATTTATTCCACAATAAAATAATGTGTAATACATACATGAAACTCTTTAAAAAGTAAGTAAATGCGAAAAAAGGTGAATACACTTGATAGAGGAATTGGCATGGTATTTACTACACAATTAATTTGGATTGGAAAAACGCGGGGCAATTTTGGCAGCATAACAGCTTGACATAAGAACTCATAAAAATGGTTGATGGGAGAGAAATGGGTGTCTGATCATATTTACACGACATTTAATGTAATGGGGTCATATAGATACATGTCCCAACTAATTTAATGTAATTTAAATTCATGATACCAAAGAATTTATTGAATGTAATTGAGGAGAGAGAAATTACTTTTGGGATTTAATGAGAGAGAAAGGGGTCTCCCATTATCCAAACACAAAGAGGGAAGTATGGGGGAGGTGTGAAACTATACCCTAATTTTTATAATTGAAATTAAAATTCATAACAACTTAAATAATATTAGACAAAAATGAGAAGGGAAGAAAACCCTTCCTTGGAAGTGTACTTCCAAAGAATTGAGAAAGGCTGCTTAGGAGCTTGGGGCACCTTGGGAGGATTCTATAGAGATGAGGGAAGAGGTTGGAATAACTCAAAAGTCTTTCAATGAAGATGAAGTAAGATCTTGGGTGGGTTTATATAGGAAAGGAGAGGAAATTGTTTATTATTTAGGTTTTGGACCCCTCACATTAAACTAATCAAAACCACAAACCAGACCATGGTTTTTGCCCATGGTTTTTGTAAAATGGGAGTGAAAAACAATATTTTTTAATATCAAAGTACAAATTTCTTAAAATAATGGGGTTTATTATGGGGAGGTGAGGCACACTCCCAAGGAAAACAATTTAAAAAGACAAAATGTTTAATAGCCCCTGAAGGTTCCACTAAAGCTTTGTAAAATAAATGAAATGAACCCAAAATAACAATATTTTAATGGTAAAACATATATTTTCCGAAAATAATGTTTATTATATTTTATTACACCACTATTGGGTCATTATGATGTCATAAAACACATTACATATTTAAACGGTATTTAATTTTTTCCTAAAAAGTTGACTGTCTCAGAAAATTATGAAAAATTTACTGTTGGATAATTTTAACATCATGATTCTAGAAATAATATTCATTTCATCTAAATAATTATCTAAATATGTTAATTTTAACTTTTCAAATAAAAACTGACATTTATAAAAAATTCATGGGTTTTGAAAAAAATGGCTTTCAAAACTTAATAAAAATTACAATTGCATTCATAAAATTATACGATCATTTATATTTTAAAAAATAATAATTTAATAATAATGATAATAATTTATTAAAAAATTAATTAATTCAAAAACCCATTAATTCATCAAAATAGATTTCTTAGTTGAACATTAAATAAAAATAATATTTGTTCTTTAAAAACTATATACATGGTAACAATAATAAAATGAAAGTATATTCATTATTATATACAAAAAATAATGTCCAAAACCATAGTTCTATGGTCTTGTTACATAATACCTTATAAAAGCTACATAAGACCGAAGTTTATGGCATGCGATGGTGACATACTCTTGGGGTGGCTCAGATAACATTGTTCGGGTGGTAATATTTATCAATTTCCACTTCTCTCATAGGCGGTCCCACTCGAGCTTAACATATTCAAGCTCCGCTTGGGCTTGGTCAAGAGCAAAGCCCAAAGATGCAACCCCCTTTCCAAGATATGACAAATGTGCTTTGTATGGGGCACGTATACAAGATGAGGCCATCACTTCCTTTGTCTGAGTAAATTGGATTTATTAAAGCCCTATATTTATACTAATCATGTGATCACTGTTCAACAACTATATTATCCATGGTAATAATTTTTAAAAGTATTTTAAAATACAAAAACATAAAACCAAGGAAGTTGACATTTTATATGAACATTTTACATAAAGAGACATTTAATTAGATCAAGATTGATTTCCATTAATGAATGATTGGATCATTATAATATTCCCCCTTAAAAAAATTTACCCTCCTAATTTTCTTTTCCCACCCTAAAACAGATGTGGGTGACTCTACTTAATAATTTTTTCTTATTCCAACATAGCTTCTTCAAACATGTGGTTTCCCCACAACACCTTGATGAGGGGAATTGTCTTATTTCGTATAACATTTTCTCTACTATCTAAGATCTTCATTGGTTTCTCCTCAAAAAAAAGACCATCCACTAACTGTACCACCAATAAAGAGAGTACATGTGAAGGGTCCAGTATGTACTTCCTTAAGAGGGATGCATGAAACCCATCATGTACTTTGGCCATGGTAGGTGGAAGTGCTAGCCGATAGGCCACAACCCTGACATGATCAAGAATCTCAAAAAGGCCGACGCACATTGGACTTAACTTCCCTTTCTTTCCAAATTTCATGACCTTCTTCCACGGAGATATGAAGCCATCAATTATTTTTTCAGAGTAAATTGGATTTTTTAATGACCTATATTTATACTAATCATGTGATCACTGTTAAACATCTATATTAGAAATGGTCAAAATTCTTAACAGTATTTTAAAATCCAAAAAACATAAAACCAAAGAAGTTGACATTTTATATAAGCATTTTACATAAAAATACATTTAATTAGATCAAGAGGGATTTCCATTAATGAAAGTTTGAGTCATTACATATGGTCACACTACCCTATAATTGCAAAGGGTTTTTGATTTGCATTGATTCATTGAAAACATTTTTGGCGGTTTTTCTTATGACTAATGATATGTTAATAGATTTTCCCTCTTGAAAATTGAAGGTTCATGATAAAAATTACTGGACACATGATTTAGAGTTAGAAATATGAATATTTTAATTAAAGATATAGAGGTATTATCCTTATAGAGAATGGTATGACATATATATTTTTCATAAAATCTAATGTATATATTCATAGAAAAAGAGATTAACATAAACTACCGAATATGGTTGCAGTTGAATAAAGATAATGATTTCTCATTACAGTACCACCATGGGAAATAAAACAAGGTAGCTAATGTTTTGAGTCAAAATAATCAAGGAATATTATCTATGATGAGGATCCAGAAAGATTCAATATTTATGGATTTTTAAAAGATGTCACTTCAAATATTGAAGGTTATAATGGAATTTTTTTCTTCTTGAATGAATTTTCAACCATCTATCCATGTAAATATTTATGAAGTGAAAAAGAATGATGTGAAGTTATAAAAGGAGGTGAGTAATAAAACTGATTTCAACATTGATTTTGATGGAATGATAATGTTCAAGAATAGATTATGTGTTCCATAGTACCAGACTGAAAGAAGGAAGTATTTTAATAACTTCATTTCTCTTCATCCTCTAATATTCAGGGAATTATATAGTTCTATAGATATCTGAAAGACCATTTTTGGTGAGGAAACATGAAGATTGATATTATAGTGTACACATATTGATTCTAGGGATGTTATAATGTTAACGATGAGAGATATAAGTAAAATGGGATTTTATAGCCATTACCCATACGATAATGGAAATGGGAAAACCTCGCCATTGTTTTCATTATCAAACATCCCAAAACATCTTAAGGCTATAACGCTATTTGGGTTGTAGTAGATTTCCAAAAAAATTATGTTAATTTCAGTATTATTAGAGAATATTCATATCTTGAACAACTATCCAATATATACATTAAGGAAGTGGTATGGTTAAATGGGGTACCACGTTCTATTGTACCTTATCATGTTCTGAGTTTTACATTGAAGTTCGAGATAAGTCTTCAAAAATATCTATAAATAGAGTTTTGTTCTATTAATTCTTATCATAATTTAATATATAGTCATCCCATGAGGGAAATTAAAACCATTCAATATATTTTTCTATCCTATTATCTATATTTTAAAGGTTTTTGGGATCCAGATCATCCTCTATTTAAAATTTCTTATAACAATAGCTTACTCTCGATCATTCAGATGACTCATTATGACGCCTTATATGAAAATAAGTGTATAACTATGACGTAATGGGATAATTTTGAAGAAATAAATATATTAGTACCTGATATTAATTATTAAATGCAAGATAAGGTTAGATATATTCAATAACATATCAAGTAACCTCATAGTCAACAGAAGAGTTATGATGACAATATTCAGGGAGATTTGGAATTCGATATTTGTGATAAGGTTTCCTATAAATTTCTTCATTAAAGAAGGTTATGCGATTTAAAAATAATGTACAAAAGATCCCTAGGAATATTTGTTAATTAAATATTCTTTATATAGTAGGTTTTGTAAACTATCATTTGGCACTCCCAAAAAACCTCTCTCAAGGTCACGATGTGTTCTAGTTTTCTCTCATTAAGATATATATACATGATCTTCACACATGTAATAAAATCAGTTCATGTAAAAATAGAGAATATTCATTGTTATGAAGAAGATATTATTCAAATCATTTATTTTAGAGAAAAATTTCTTTGGCACAAGAGTACGAAAATATTTAAACTTATTTGGAGAATCATAAATTTGAGGAAGGGTCATGGGAACCCGAGGATGTCTTGAAGCAGATATATATTCATTTTTTCTAGAGTGATGAAAGTTTTAGGGTGACATTAATTTTATGGGGGTTATAATTTAATTCACCAAGCTATTATATGTATCTTATTTGAAATAAATTTTGTTGTATATGATATGTTGGGTTAAATGCAACCCCGAGTCTATATGAAGAGGGATACATTAAACTGTTATAACCAAGATGTTAAATAAGGAGGAAAGAAGAGTAAAAACCACTTTATGAAACATATGTATAAATTATTTATAAATTAAAATTAATTTATTAAATACTAATAAATAATAACTTAATTTTTTTAAAGTCATTTTACGCTTCAAAAATGTAATTTTATTAAAAAGGTTTTTATCGCATATTGGTACAAAAAATTATAATATATTTCAATCATTTTTTGATATTTTATTTAAGGAAATAAATATTATTTTTAATATAATAAATTAAATATATTAATATGGAGACATTTTCGGATTTTTATAAAAAAACTTATTTTTCAGTGAATTGTGAAAAAAACTAATTTATGTAAATATATTCAATTTTTGTTAAATAAATGTCCCATTATGTTTTAAATTTGATATTAATGTAAACTAAGGATAATTTAATTATAAATAATCTAATTTGGTACAAATTAATTATCAGTATACATTATTTTTCTATAAGAAACTATTTGGGCTAGAAAACACATTATTCTTAAAATATAATTTCATGTGAAAAATGTATTTTTATATTACTAAATTGATTTATTACCTATTTGTTACAGGTTTTAAAATATTTATAGATTATATATTCAATATAATATTTCAAAATTAAATTTATTTTTTTTAAAAGGTATTTATTGAAAGTAAATCACGTTTCTTGCTTAAAAATTCATTTTTCCAAAACAGGGTTTCGTTTTGAATTACACGCTTAATTAAAATTAAATTCTTCCACTTTTACAAAATTAATATGGAAAAATGGATTCTATAATTTGAATTATATTAATTTATCTAATTCAAGTAGTTTCAGTTTATTTTTTTTCTCATATTGAAAACTATAACGAGTAAATTATTTTTACCATCTTTATGGTTAAAATGGATTTTCCAGGGGTGGTGGTAATCCATCAGATATCTGTATTATTCCAACCCAAACCAACATAATTATTACCAGTTGAAGATATTTCAACATTATATTATCCTAACTCTGAATACTAATCCATATGGAACCATGTTTCGAGGAAACTGACCTTAAATCGCTAAAATATTTTAATAAATTCCATGTATGTCCCTCACTTCAATTATAAAATTAAATATCTTCTCCTCTCTTATTCATAGAATGTTGGCCTTCTATATACCGAAAACCATTTTAAAAATCTTTTTGGAATATTTTACTTCATCATAGACCTAATTTTATTCTCTTGTGAGAAGTTTATCAAGGCATAAGGGGTAAACAAAATGTGGTAACTCAATGAAGAGGAGGTTAGAGTTCTTATAAAGAAAACCATACATGAGGTAACAGTTTTAAATTAAAATCTCATTTTTACAATATTTTTATTGACTAAATGTTACTATAATAAAATTATACAATCTATATTTAAAATGTCTTATGTATTTTATTATCATATGGTTTTTTCAGGTGGTTTCATATTTTCTGTTCATTTTTCTCCCTTAAAGTACCCAAGAGACTGAAAAAATATTGTCAAGGAAAATAGACAAATTATTTCTATTCAGTCAGGAATATTTTATTCCTTGAAAATATTTTTATCAATATGTTTTTACTATTCTATAAATTTTTTAAATTTCAATTTTACCCATGTTTTACATTCTATATTTGTTTTAACCAATCTTCTGGAAATTTTCTAAATAAGGTGATTATAAATTTTTACCAAAAATGTAAAAGAAGTTTTTATTTTAACATACACCACATGAACAAATTTCAAAAAAAAATCATGAATATTATTTTCCTTGATATGTAATTTATTATTTTAATTGGTTATTTTCAATGAATATGTATTCCTTAATATTGTGGTTTTTGTAGATATTAAATATGTGATTTCAAAATGAAAAGGGTATTTTTCAAAATAATTGTTCTAATGATATTTTAATGGAATTTTTATCTATAAAAACATCATTTGATATTTATTTTGATTTACTAGGTATATTTATTATTATTTACCTTCTTTATTCTATATATGGATGTTTTATTATTATTGTGAATAATTTTTCTGAAATTGTTATCCTTTCCATGAGTTATGATTTGGTGATGTGATTAATGTTTTAAGATCTTATAACTCACATATGTATGGTTCAAATATGATATGGATGGGCCCATTATTATATATATCTCAAATTAACTGGGTAAGTATGGATATATCATGTGATATTGTGTATTTTAATGTCAATAAAGCCTAGTTCAGTATAGGAATATGTCGAATAAGATAGTCTAGGGAGTGAACCTTGAATAAAAAAATGATAGAATGGGGAGTTATCCCAATCCACTATAATAGCCTTTGTAGGGATCCATGAGAAATGAAATTATTTTCAATTCTTATGTGAATACCAGAAAAATAAATTTTATGCTTATGATATATTTTCACGGATAATGGTTTGTTATTTTTCATTCCTCACTCTTATGTCTTAGTTTTTTTAAATACCTTTCTCAGTATTTCATGATTAAATATATCTGACTGACTAGGTATTATTATTATATGTATTGATCATGTTCTCATCCCCTTATGTTTATATTATGCTCATTAGTGTTCATTGATATATATCCTTTATGTTTATGCCTAATAATCATTTGAGCTCACTCTTTTTTATGTTTCCCTTCCCCATGTTAGGAATAATGTTTTAAAGTACGATATTCCGCACAAGGGTGATGTTTTTGAAGATGTTAATTAGAAAATATTTTTATCTTTTATATACTAGTTGTCTATGTACCCAAGTTTCCATAGGTACTAAACCTCTATTGTCCCCAGGTATGTATTATTATAAAATGTATTGAATATTTATTTAAAATCAAGTATTGTTAATGTATGAAATTTACGAGTCACTATTGAAAATATTCTCCCTAAGTATAAAAGATATGAGAGTATATTTATAATATTAGTAGTCAAAAATATAAAATATCTGGTGATCTCTATTTTATTTTTTGTTGCATTATTTGGTTTTTTCTTTCCACTATTTATTTCTTTATTAATTTTATTCTGAATAAAAATTTAAAAAAGGAATATGAACATCCCTATAATCCTTTTTTCCATATCATTCGGACATAAAAAATGGTATCAAATAATGTGGTTCATTTTAAGGAGTTGGTTAGTGAGTACTGTTTCATTTTCTTTTTGTAATAACCATTATAAAAGATCTAACTAAATAAGGAATGATACACTGCATTATTATAGAGACTTAGGATTTTTAACCATTGAATCCCATCAGATCACCTGAATTTAATGGATGTGATTATGTATACTATAATGTTTAGTAAGAGGTGGTATGAAATGTATATGTCTTGGATTTTGGGTTATCATGTCAAAACGTTCTTGGATTCATTAGTAAGATTGGGAAACTATAATCAATAATGATGCAAGAAAAAGTACTCTAAAATACAATGTTATGAATTAAATGTATTTTACTTTAAGAAGATATATATATATATATTTAATCATGTTAAACTGTATCTGACATCTGGAGGACTTTAAAACTAACTCATCAAGAAATTGATAAGTTACAAAGAACTGAGTTAGGAATTCATAAAGATGATTTTGAATAATTCTAAATGAATTAACAAGAGATAATCCTAAAGATATACCCCATATTTACTAAAAATCTCAAAAACATGGTTTTACTTAGAGAAACAATGAATAATGATGTTTTTATCAAAAGTACACTTGATGATCGGCCTAAAATGTGACAATGAAAAAAGGGTTTGATTAAATAATTTAAGAATTTCATTTATTATTCTATGGACGAACCGATAAGATCACTTCATCAAAATGAGATGGATTTGAAGAATAATAATATTGAAGATCATAAAGAAAGCAATGGTATTTAATTTAAAAATAATATAAATTATTTTTCTAACACCTTTAATTTTGAGTAGAAAAAATGATATATATGAAATTAGAAATCTTAGAAAAGGATTTTATAATTATATTAAAAGAAAAAAAGGTGTATGGAGGCACCAAAATAGAGATCCTAAAAAGTATTTTAGAAAGTTATATATGAAATATAATAGTAGTTAATATAATAATGTTTCAAAATTAATATGTTATGAGTATAGGAAGAAGGGACATATAAAATCATATTTTCTAAAATTTAAATGAGAATAAGAAGATAAGAATTATAAGAAGAAGATAAAACTCACAAATCAAGATGGATAGGGCAACAATAAGGGGTCATACTTAAGAAGTGATGATTCTGGGACATAAAAATAATTATTCAATAATTGTTTAATGATAAACAAAATGAATTATGTAATAATTTATTCTGATTCTAGTTTATGTTATGAGTCTAATATTGAAGTTGAAGTTAAATAATTAATTGGATAATATGAAAATATTCAAAATGATATTTTTGAAAATGGATAAACTATGTAGACATTTTAAAATAAAAAATAAAAAAATTAATTAAAAAAACATAAAACTAAATGATTTTACTATTAACAATGTATAATATAAAAGGATTATATATTATTAAATTGTAATGAGAAAAATATGAGAATGAATGAATTAATTATTTCCTTTTAAATAGTAATGAAAATTAAGAAAAGATATTTAAGTTAGTTTTTGTTGATTTAGATAAAGTTTAAAAGTAATGAAATAATCTGAAACATTAAAAAAAGAAATATGAAATGATGATCAAATTATTAAATATGTGATGAACTAGATATTCCATAAAAATAGAAATAAAATCTTAATAGGGAAATTATTTTTTTAAAGGAAACATTATCTATTTTTCTTCAATGAAAAGAAAATATTGATAAGCCGGTGGGTATGAAAAAATCAGAAAAAGATAAAAAGGAATTGGTTATAATAATAAGATTCCTAATTTGTATATAACTACTTTTGTTAAAATAAGTAAAAGGAACATCTTAAGTGTTACATTAGTTATATTTAATTATAAAGGATATTATGAAAATGAATTTCCATTAATAATTACATAGTCATTAGGCCATACCAAAAATTTTAATTCAGTTAATATGTCTTCTAAATTACAATAAAATTAATCAATTAATCTAGAATGGGTAGATAAAAGTTTTATCCAAAATCTTTTTGTATCTAAAATATCATGGATACTAAAACAATTATTTAATTAATCTATTTTATGGTAAATATACCTTAAGAGTTATAAATATTCATGGTATATGGACAATTATATTTTTGGACACATATATCAATCATTCCATAGTCACAGGAACATAAGATTGATACATGTTCACATATTTTAATTATACAAGTTAGAAAAACATGGAAAAGTTTTAGAACATCTAAAATTCACGGAAATTATATTTTTGGACAATATTTTCTAAAAGGGTCAGAAACAAAATGTGATATTTATATTTGTTAAAATGTCTAATAATTTTTTTTATAAATTCTTCACCCTGATTTATTTAGACCCATGAAAACTACTAGTATAGGAGGTAACAAATAAGTTATTTTAATTGAGGATGACTTTTGTAGGTTTACTTGGATTATTTTCATATCTAAAAATCTTAAACCCTAAGGAGGTTCATTAATTTTTCATAAACATATTCCAAATCAAAATATTAATTTAATAACTTCAATAATAAGTGATAAATAATGATAATATTTCAACTTGGATTTTTCGAAATTTTGTAATGATAATGTATAGTTTCATAATTTTTCATACCCAAGAACAACATTAATGAATGGTATTATAGAGAGGAAAAATAAATTATTTACAAAATGTGGAGAGATATGCTAAAAGAATTAAATTTACAAAAACAATTTGGGTCAAATTAATTATTACTACATTCTATATCTTAAATATAGTTTAAAATAAACCCATGTTAATGAAAAATCATTATGAACTATTTATGGAAATGAAACCAACGAATTGTGACATTAAATTATTCGGTTCCAACATTTATGTTTCAAATACCAATGATAATTTGGACAATTTTGGTGATATAATTGATGAAGTTATTCTTCTATGACATTCAAATAATTTTAATTCTTAAAGAGTATATAACAAAACCACCATGTCAATGGAGGAAATCATTAATATAATGTTCCCTTAAAATAAACAAAGATAAAATATATATTCCAATAATCCTGATGAAGAATTTAAAGAGTTTTATTTTGGTGAAGATAAAAGTAAAAATTATAATTCATTAGTTATGGGGGGATCATATCTCTTCTCACTCTAATCCTAAGAATCTGAAAATCATAGTGGAAATTATTTAGGAAATGTTATTATAAATGTTTAATATGAAAAAAAAACTATAAAGACTATTTTGAATTTTTATGCTAGTTCAATTTTTATTTCAAATCCAATGCCTATTAATTTTAACGAATAATTGAATAATTAAAATTGGAAAAATTATATACATTATGAAATTAAAAAATTTGAAATAAATAAAATTTGGAATATGGTTGGGTTTATTAAACATAAAAGGTCCCTTTGAACTACGTGTTATTTTTGAATTAAATTAGAATATCCTTGTAATATATTAAGAAATAAGGTCAAGATAGTTTCCCAAGGATATTAAAATGATTAGTTGTTGATTTTGAAGATTTATTTTCAACAATTTTAATAATACAATCAATTTAGATACTAATGGATTTTTCATGTTATCAAAATTTTAATTTTTTTAAATTTTTGTAAAAAGTACATATTCAAATGGTGTAATTTCTAAATATGTGTGTGTTCATGAACCACCTTTTTCAAAAATAATGAATTTCAAAATGGTTTTTTCAAACTATAGCAATACATTTATGGTATAAATAATGTTCCATGAGATTGGTATGACAAACTAACTACATTTTTATTACAAAATGATTTTAAAGAAGGAAATAATGGTCATACTCTATTTATAAATAGTATTTCTGATTATATTTTAATTATACAAATATATGTTGATGAAAATTTATTTGGTTATAAATATTATATTCTTAGTATTTATTTTATTTATACTAATTACACAAGAATTTGATATGAGTTTATTGTGTGAATTAAAAGTTTTTTTTAGGCTTCAAATTTTATAAAGAAAAGATGGAATATTTATAAATCAAAAAAATATGCCAAATTTTGGGTTAAAAAATACAATATTCATTAACATAAAACTATGAGAACCCCAATGAGAACAAATAATAATCTTGATGTGGATAAATCTATAAATATTTTGAATGATTGGATGTATCAATCAATGATATGAAGACCACCTTATATGGAAACATCAAGTCATTATATTATGTCATTAGTTCTCATGTGTGAAACATTACAGTCTAATCCAAAATAAACTCATTTAAATGTATTAAAATGAATAATAAGATATATTAAATTATCTTTATACACTTGTTTGTTTTACTCAAATCAAACTTATTTCAGTTTTTTTCTTATTCTGACTTTGATTTTGGAGGAATATTTGATAGTAAAAGTATATTAGGTATGTGTTAATTACTTGGTAAATATTAAATATCATGGAGTTAGAAAAATAAAAGTTCATTTTCATTTTACATATATAAGGCTAATTATATTTCTACAATAAATAGTTGTGGTCAAATTCATTAGATAAACCAAAGACTATCTAATTTAAATGTTAATTTAGACGAAATTCTTATATATTTTGACAATACATGTTCTATTTCAATATATTAAAATATTTTAAAAAATTATTCGAAAAAAATATTGATATTATATTTCATTTTTAAGAGATCATGTTAATAAAGGGTATATCATTATCAAATTTTTCCAATAGAAATTAAATTTGACGATATATTTACTACGCCACTAGATTCTATAAGATTTAAGAAATTAATGCTTGAACTGGGTTTTAGGGAGATTTATTGAAAAATTTAATAATTTTTAATTGTTAAATATTTTGTTAATGTACTAATAGATCTACAAATCCTGACAAAGCATGCTGCAACTATTTTAAATATAAAATTATGTATCATATAAGCATGCCGATTATGTTTTTTAATATTCTTATTTTTCTATTAAAAAATCATAAAATTAGGGGGTGTTATCATTTTCTTGATACATTTTTAAAACAAATTTATATTAAGAATATTTAAATTTTATTTTAAAATTAAAAGCATGTATTTTCTAAATTTTTACTATTTATAGTTAAATATTTTTTTCTAATAAGTTTATTATTTTTATGCAAGTGTTGGAGGAATTATAGTTTAATCTATTTCTTTTTTTATATATTTATATACAAGGAAATATTTTAAATGTTATTAGTTTTAAATGGAATATATTTTTACTTTTCCATAATTGTCTACAATGGAGATAAATTGATGAATTAATTGATTAGTTTTAATTTTAAATAAATTTTCGATGATATGAGTGTTGGGGGGCTTGAATTTTATTATTTTATATTTTTAAAAATTAAATCTCCACTCAATTAATTATTATTTATTTTAAAATTTTTACATTAAAATTTCTCAAATATTTAGAAATTATATTTTCAAAATAGATATTTTTTATTCATGATGCCATTGATTTTATTGTTCTTACAAACACTTAATTTTTCTACTCATTCCATCACTTAATTTTTTATTCATAAGTTAACATAATTTGTTATTTATATGGTCACTTATACTTTAATTTAATGGTTAGTTAATTTTTATTCATGTGGTAGATAAATTTTTTATCACTTAAAGTTATTTATATTTCTATTCATCTGGAAGTCCATGCCGACACATGTGGTAATCACACACAGTTACAAAATTTACTATATGGTTTTGAGAGATCTTTTGAATGACCACATATTAATTAAAATAACAACATGAAGTAAATTACCCCCCCCCCCCCCCACATTGGTAATTTGAAGCATCCATAAAGAAGAGTTCAACTTAAAATGTGACGATACCATTAGTTGTGACATTTCCACAGAAGTAGGAGAATTGACCATGGGGGTAAACTAAACCTACCATGAATTACTAAATCAATTGCATGAAATCCAACTAACTAAACCATCAAATTATCAAATAACTAAAATATAGATTCATATAACAATATGTTCACCAACTTTTATAATATAATGAACTCAAATTTGTGCCTCCGACTCCTTTCATGAGCTCACGATTGATCTCTGATCATATTTTTCTTCCCTTAGTGTGATACACTAACATCAATCAATTTATCACAAAACACAACACCAAGAACTAAGTAAGGTGATGAATGGTTTTCATCAGATGGTTTATTGTTAACCTAATTTTCATTATTTTATTGATATTTATGTTATCACCCATGTACATGAGTATTATGATGGAATTTACATGTAGAAATCAGATACAAGATACAATTTATTTTATTAGTTCATCCTTAGAATGGGGAAAAGTTATTTCATGTTATAACATTCACTTTTCGTATAATATAATCCCTTGTATAAACCCTGTGCTATTCATAGAAATATATATAAAAACTATAGTATTTTTTAAGATAAAATGACTATTTTTATAGATTAGTACATTAGGATATATTAGACATCCTACAATGAAAGGACACTAAATATAATGTACCTTCTCATGATAAATAAACATGTTAAACACACTCCTCTTACATTATGTTTTATCTACACTATACACGATCACTAGACCTACCCTATAAACTATACTCTATTTTTCATTTATTTTAAGATTTCATAATTACATCAATTTTAAAATAAGTATTTTTTATAAAATATTTGATTATTAAATATTTAAAAATCATATTAGAATAATTATTATTCTATTTACAATCATAAAAATACTATAAATTTTACAAAACTCTATTAGAGAATTGAATTATAATTTGTAATTACTAAAATATCATTTGATATATTCCAAACATTTTTGTTAAAAATAAAATACATATATGTGTTAATTGTCATGATGGAATTCTTTGTAGTTATTTCAAATAAGAATAAATGGTTGTGATGAATATCTAATAAAGAGTGTGATATTTCAAAAAATATTTAATTTATATGTTTTAATGCATATTATTTTATAACAAGGAAGTGTATGATTTGTTCACAAGAAGAACCCATATTCTCGATAAGATATTAGATTTAATGACACCAGATTATTCATTGGAATTCATTTAAGGGGGACACGATTAAATAAACTTGATATATTTTATTCAAGTGATAAATAGAAAAATAAAACATTTACATGATAATTTTGAACTGTTGAATACCAACTACAACAATTGTTTTATAGGTGAGATCATGAACGAACTTCGTCATCTTTTCATATACCATTGAATTTATTGAAGTTCTTGAGTTCCATCAACATTCATCATCATATCCTCCACTAATATTCTTAAATTTGGATTATGATTTTCCCATACAAATGTTTTTGAGCTATTTTATTCATCCTCTTTAAAAGGATTGTTGGGTTATGAATCATAAATAAAACTATTGTTGGTCGTGTGTTTTGGATCTTATAAAAGTCTATTGGGTAACACTATAAGGTGAGAAAATGATACATATATAATTGGGTTATCACTCGTTATCCAAAGTGAGTTTCATTATGAATACAGGTCTTTTTAAAAATTATAGAATATTTAAGAGATTATCTAGGATATTAGTTATCCAAACTACTTTAAAATTTCATGTTATATTTGATTTATTATCCACTGCATAATTTTATTTTTTCATTCAATTGAATATTTCTATAATAGATTTTATTTGATTAAATATTTTTTAAAAGGATATTTTATCCTATATTCCAATATTCCATCTCATATGGACCAAATAGTTCTTGTGATAATTGTTCTTTTAAGATGCTTGACTTTTGTTTTGTTTTAGAAGTCATTCTTATTTATGAAATAGTGTTTTCTGGTTTGTATTGTGATTTCATCTCTCATAGATTATTTAAAAGTTTTGATAGTGTCCTAGAATAACTCTAAGCTATATGTCCTTCAATTAAAGGCCATTATCTAGGTTACTGGGTAATATAATCATGATATACAAAAAATCAAGGCATGCAATTTGTAACAACAACTAAAATGGAATTGAGGTTTAAATATGAAAACTAAAATGTTTTTCTAGGTTGTTTGAATTATGAAAAATGAATATAGTTTTGTGGATTTATGGGTATGAATATTAATTTTATTTTATATGTTTTTTTTGGTTTTTCACTTTCTTAATCATTTGTTTGGGTTCCCACTTGACACCTTAAAAGTCGTTATTTGAAAAATCCTAAAATTAAATTAGATGGATCCAATGCATTAAGAAACACATGTAAATCCATTGAATATGACAAATGGATTTATGTGTAGGAAGTAACACATCATATGCATCACATATGTCCAATGTGTGCCCTATTTATAGATGAATGATGAGGTTGGAAATCTATATGGATTTCAAAATTCTTCTTGGTGTGTGTGCTTGATCTTCAATTTTAGGAAAATATTTCCCTATATCCTTTCTTGTAAAAACACCAGTCATCACCCCACAACCAAGGAACTAGTAACACATTGTAATTTGGGAGTCCTCCTGATATGATTATTGATCCTACAGCTAGTGGATCTCATATAGAGGTTAGAACCCCACATTTTTTCCCCTATGATCATCATCAATCCTTACATCATTGAAGAAGATGATCAAAGACATTGTACATACATAACAATTATGCTATTTTTTGTTCCATATTTTCAATAATGCTTGATTCAATTAGGGGATGCTTTGACCATTTTTTATTTTTATCTATAGAATATGATCATGGATGATCCCAAAATAACCATCAATAACCATATCTAGATTTATAACCATCCTATCATGACATTTCAAAAATAAAGAACCTATACCCATGATATAGAAACTATTATTATTTCCTATGTATATTTCACTTGTATACAAAATTCTTGACTTAGTGAAGTGATCTATATTAAGAAACGTGCAAAAATAGTATCCTTAATAAATGATCCACTATCTATATATGGAATGGTAATAGTGATTATAAACATTTATACTATTGAAATAATGCTAAAAAAACAAGGAATGATAATTGTTTTCATTATAATTGATTCATTATTAGAATAATTCCTCTTACTGTGTTAAGTTTGTTTAAATTGAAATCAATTAATCACACTATTCTTAAAATTATAAAAAATATTTTTATATTGGATTCTATATCTACTGCCACATCTAATTTATTACCACCCCTATTATTTAATCCTTTTACCACTGTCTTAATATATTCTTAATACTGATTTTATTTGGAAAATAAAGTAGATTTAACCTATTTGAGCATAATAATATCCCTAGTTTATATTATATAAATTTGTAACAAAACTAAAGGAATCCTCACGAGACATAAAAAAGAATTATATACTTGTCCTGATCAACTATCAAGACATATATGTTTGATAGATCTAATAATATTTTTCTAAAATCATCTATATGTTCTATAACGACCATCCTAGGGGGAATTTTAATACTATAAAATATCGCCATCTTATATAATCTTTCTACTAAATATTTTTTCACATACAAGGATTCCAATTTGGACTATATTTTAGTATCATTTTAATCATATGATACATATTAATGAACTCTATCACCTAAAGATAGAAACATTGTGAAATTGAATTTATGAAGGTGGTCATCAGAGACACTTACATAGGTAATTAAAGACTTTACATTATTGAACATAATAATATCTTAATTTGTTGAACATAGAGAGCATGAAGTAACTCATTTTGAATAAGAAGGTTTTTCATCTTCATTCCCTTGATATTAAAATCATTTTCATCATTTAATTTATCAATCATGATTTTTTTACAACACATCAGTATGAATAAACATGCTTTTATCCCAATTATTCCAAGAGCCATTAATTTATATTGATGGTTATAGTTCATATTGGTAAATTATTTTATTTCTGTGAAATAGTGAATAAAATTGATTAACGAAATAGAATGAGTATTATTATAAATAAAAAATCAGAAATGAAACAACACAACATTTTAATTATCTTTGATTCACCTTAAAACAATGTGAATAGAGAGATAACCACATATTACATTATTTATTATGAAATATAGTAGTAAAAAATTCTATAATGTTTTAGAAGGACTAAATAATCTATCCTAGAAATCAATTCTAATGAAACATAGTGGTGGGGATCAACTATGTCTGGTAGACATTTCATTGGACTTCCTAGAGAGACTAACACAACACAACTAGAAAAAAAAAAGATATAGATATATAAATAAGAGAGGAACCACAATTATTTTGTAGAGCATGGTCTCATTTACCAGGACCTAGTCAGAACTCCTAAAGGGGATGAATCTATAATATCTGGTGTAGTTTCATATAAATGATCATACACCTTAGACTCTAGTCACTTCCTCTAATCCCTACTATAGAAATACTATAACGATCCAAAAATTTTAAATTATTTTTGTTTCTTGAAAAAATGTGTGCAAAATTATATTATACATAAAAAAACCATATAATTTTAAAAAGGAATCGAATATAATGGGAAATGATACTATCTAGATTTTTCCATTATATGAATGTATATAAATTATGACCATTGATCAATATTATAATTTTAAACTGTACTCTTGATAATAATTTAAAAATTATAAATATTGTTTATAAGTAAAAATAAAAAAGTATAATTAATGAAAAAAGTGAAATGAGAGCCTCAGTCAATAGAGTCATGTCATATAAATCCCATTTGTCAGAGTTTGAGAGGTAGGTAGCATAAGTAGGGTTTTCTCTTGATCAATCCCAAGACTAGCTTCAATAAGATAATCTAGAACTAAATTACTCATTAGAGAAGTTCAAGTTAGTGTAAATTACAACCGGTGTGATGTTTGTTGGGTTGCCCCATGAATCTATCACTACTAGACACCATTGCATTAGGTCGTATACAGATATTATAATGGGTTATGTGTTAAGGCCCTAGTTAAATAAAGTTTTATTCGTTTGTATAAATAGAAATGTTATTCCATCAATTTCAGCTTTAAGAAAAAAAATTGATATTAAAATTGAAAAATTTATTTTTTCAGATAGAAATTGTAATTTCTAAAAAATATATAAATATTTATAAAAAATTATATATTATGAATAATACTTATTTCAATGTAATAGTATGATAAAAAATTTCTTGTTTAAATATAAATGATAAATTTTACTTCAAGTGGCAAACATTATATTATGATTTTTTAATACGTTATTATTTTCAATAAATTGGGATTTTTAAATATAAAAGATATAATTTCATATTTAGGGAATTATGAGGATAAAATAAATATCAGTTTTAAAATCATAATGCCAAAATTATGCTAGAATTCATTTATGAGATTTTTATAAAATATATTTCTTCATGATTAGTAAAAATACATTTTTGAGTTTTCAGTTTGTTTAATGAATTTTTATTTATTTTGTATTTATTTTATAATTACATAAACACAAACCATGACTCAAAATATTTTATTTCATTAATATAAATTATTTTAATAGTTTTTAATAATTTTATAAACCAATAATTTACATTGTAAACTTCAAAATGGAAACTTTGACATTAAAAAAAAATTTGTATGGAAACATTATTTTCCATTGAAAAAGTTGTATTTAGAAAAAATGATCAACTATTGAGGACTAAAATAACATAAAATATGAACCATTTTTTCAAAAACAAATAGCATGGTAAAGCCCATTGTTTTTATTTTTCCACAACCTAGGATTCCAAGACCATGTTTTTTCATTTTATTTTATCCCTTTAATATAATAAGAGTTTTTCTGAGTGGGATACCCTTATTCTCTCTCATTTTACCATTTTCTAAAACCATGTTTTTTACCCATTATGCTGCAGGATTTACTTCTCAAAATTTCTATTTTCTCATTAATAAATTCTCTTTTATTTTATGTTTGTGAATAAATTAAATCTATATTCCCTTTTTGTTGGTTAAAAATCATTTAGTGGTCTTGTCTTTATGAACTTTTAAAAAAAATTAATATGAAACCTTTTTCATTTATTTTCATGGGTTATATAAGAAATGGTTTATTATGATGTATGTGTCTCACATTAATTTATAAATATGAAGTGTGTCCCCTGATAGTGCTTCAATGCATTATGTATATAATTTAATATCTAGAGATGACTTGTTTTCATGATACCTTGTTGAAAAACCTTTGTAATTTTTATGACATCATAGTTAAAAATAATGTTTACATTCTTATGACTATTTGTTTTAAATGTTCTTACCACATTATAATGTTATGATTAATTTCCATTATGGTTTAATATTCTTTATGTTTCTTTATCATCCCAAAATGATATTTTTCATGTTATTATTGATATTCCACAAGATCACTTGTGAACCATTTCCATTTCTTTTCCTTAATATTATTCATGCTCACCCTTTCCATCCATATATTGAACTAGGTTATAAAATTAAGTAAAATTTATTATTATGAACCAATGCAGAATACATTCATGTATTTTATATAAATATTTTATGTTTTAATGTATTATGTGCATTTTTTCAAGACACTAAACCTAAAATATCTTTTCAATTGCTAAATGTGTTTTATGTAATAAAAAATAATGTAATAAAAATGTCGAATGCCATATTTGGTATCAAATAAAGGTGTAGTAATTTTTTGAAATCAGTTTTTGAAAATTTTAGGAAGACCCAGAGAGAAAATTTTAAATATAGGATGAAATACTAGTATTTTAGTAAATTATTAATTAAGAGGTTTCAAAGAAAATAAATGCCTATCTAGATACAAACTAGTGCATATGGATCTAGCATAAATATATCTAGGGGTAACAACCGAAAACACTACTTTGAGCTAGAATCAAATGGGAAATGAAGCATGACGATAGTCCTTCCTCTACTCTTGGGTTGATACTGCCAGGGGATCTGTTTGGTTAATATCTATCATTTTATGAACCATTATAAAGTATTTATAGAAAATTTATTCTATATTATTGAATAACATATTTAAGCATGATTTTTATGACATAAAAATTCCCTTTGAATTATAATATTATTAAAAGAAACATGTTTCTCACTATGTTTTTCTTAATTTATAATATGCTGGGAAATAGAAGGAAGTGCTTATGTGTTTGGAATAACAGATCATGCGCTGATGATCAACTAATAGAATATGAAATTTAAAACATTATGAGAATGATGATTCAAATAACTAGAGATAGGAGAAATAACTCTAATCAAGATGAGAGACCAGAATCACCTTGAAGAATATAACTTTCCTTTGAGTCCTTTATATTTCAATGAACACATTATTTCAGTTGATATACTAAACCATTGATTTCTAAAAAATGGATAAGATCTATAGAAATGATCTTTTTTATACATTATTGTTAAAAATAAGAGAACGTCTCTCTAGTTGTGTACAACTTTAAGGGAAAATCTGATGAGTGGTGAACATTGATTAAAAACATGATTCTAAGAAGGATGATTTATGATATGAAGTTGGAAGAGTTTAGTAGGTCCTTTTTCAAAAAATATTTCACTTGTCTGATGTGAATGAAAATGAAGATGGAATTCCTAGAACTGAAGTAGAAGAAAAAAAAAAGAATCTATGGGAAGCTATAAAATGAACATTACCAGACTTCCTCATTACACCTCTAGATTTTTCATAGATCATACTGGAAAAGATGAAATATTATTCAGTGGACTAAGACCCCATCTACATAAGAATATAACCAATGGGGACTATGAAAACTATTTGAAGACAGTGCAGAGTGATATGAAGGTTGAAATGGATTTTGGAGAGATGTAGTGGTCCCATAGATTGAATGAAATAAGTGATCAATGGATCTAATCTTAGGGTGGATCTTTGATCACATAAGAGGAGGAAATCATGTGAAACTTCTCAAAAAGAACGAATTTTGGGAGACGCATTTGTGGACCTACTTTCTCGGGAGAAGTAAATGTTAAAAACTTGAAAGAGATGTCTGTATTTCTCAAAACATTTGTAGTGAGTTGAAGCCTCAAATTCTAAATACTAATGACAAGTGGAAGATGGTGCAAGCCCAACCTAAAGTCCAATGCTTCAATTGTAGAATGATAGGGCCCTTTAATAGTCACATTATAAATTACAATATAATAGAGGGGAATCCACATCAACCTTATCATAAGATAAGACAGCAGGGTTATGCTTTTTATATCATAACGGTTCATGTTGAGGCTCCAAATGATGTGGTGGAACCCACTCCCCTAATTCTCTAAAAAAGTTTGTACTTTGTTTGATTCTGGTTGTACACACTACTTTATTTACTCCAGGATTGAGAAGAATTTACAACCAATACTTGAACTACTAAATTTATATTAATCTTCCAAGACACATTAAGGGATTATCCATTCATCAATAATATCTTGAAACTCTAATATTCACTTTTTTGAGTGCAATCTAATATTAAATTTAGAAGTCATTCCCATGTTGTAATTAAACACTATACAAGGGATGTATTTTCTCTCAAATTAAAAAAATAATATCAACTTAATAAGAAAGGAAATCTCAATAGTCTCAAATGGAGATAATACAGTTGTTTTCAAGTGATAAATATCATGACTTGAGATTTTCCTGGAAGCACATCCCATAGATTTCATTATGGAAATGATCGGTGAAGGTGAAGAAGGAAATAGATGTATATGAATAGAAAATGTCCCCCTCCTTCTGTAATAAATTGACATATTTCTTGGAGAGTTGCATAGAATTTAAACTGAAAAATAGGTAGAGTTATCCATTGAACTAATGCTTCGATCTATTCAGATATGAAAGATCTTGTATATAATGGAAAAATAGATAAGAAGGAATTAAAGAAATAACACCAAGATATTTGGAAGAATGTGTTTGTATGACCAAGGGTGTCTCCATAGGGAGTAATTATTATCCTTTTAAAGAATAAGGATAGATCAATGTGGCTATGAATTGATTATAGAGAACTTAAGAGGATCATAATGAAGAACAAGTACCCTCTCCTAAGGATTGAGGATTTATTTGACCAGATTCATGGGGGTGAATTCTTCTCTAGGATTGATCATCAATATGGTTATCATCAATTGAGGTTAAAAAAAATGCATTCTAAATACCACATTCTGATCAAGATATGTTCATTATGATTTTTTTGTTGTCAATCATCTTGACTAATGCTCCTGCTATATTTATGGATTTGATGAATGGAGCCTTTAAGGACTACCTTGTAAACTTTATTGTAGTTTTTGTTGACGATATTATGATAAATTATAAATTTATCGAGGATCATGATAATCATCTAAGGTTTATATTGAAAACTCTAAGGAATGAGAGGCTATTTTGAAAGTTGATATAATAAGAATTTTGGTTTCAAAAAGTTTCATTATTGGGGAACATTGTAACCAATGAAGGAATCTCAGTGGACCCTTACAATAATATGGTGGGGAGAAGTGGCCTCATCCCACAATAGTAACGAAGATTCATAGTTGCCTTATATTATCCAGATATTATATGAGGTTTTGGAAAATATTTTCCCGACTTTCTAATCTACAAACAAAGATAAACCAAAAAGTTGATAAGTTTATCTAGAAAAAGAGTGTGAATAATGTTTACAAGAGCTAAAGAATATATTGCTTGCCACAACCATGTAAACTCTACACTCTATCTAAGAGGGTTTCCATATTTTTAGTGATGGATCAATGAAAGGACTTGCATTCATCCTCATGAAAAATGATAAGGTTATTTTTTATGCATATCGTGTGTTAAATCCTTATGAGAAAAAGTATCCAACACATGACCTGGAGATAAATGTGGTTAATTTTTCATTGAATTTATGGTGAATCTATCTTTATGGGGATAAATGTGATATATAAAAATTCCACCCAAGTTTAAATTTTATATTCATAGAAACAGAATTGAACATCAGAAAAATAAGTTGGTTGGAACATTATAAAGGATAATTTTTCAATTCATTATCTCCCTTTAATAGTAAACAAATTCACTGACACATTAAGTAGGAAAGACCATATTTTACTAGAAATGACAAGTATTCAAGGGGACACTTGGATTAAAAAACTATTAAAACTAGACATGGTAATAATAAGAGATGGGATGTCATCAATACTGTACGAAATGATTTATCAACCATCATTACTAGATAAGATCAAGAAATATCATAGAGAAGATACCCTGTTACAAAATAAGAAAGAGAATATGAAGAATGGGATGTTTCTTGATTTGAATATTGTTCAACAAGGTGTACTAAAATTTAATACAAGACTATGTGTCCCAAATATTCGAGAAATAAACAAGATTATGATGGATGAGGCTCATATCTGTACATTTTCTATACATTCTAGAAGAACTAAAACGTATAAGGACCTTTGGGATCATTACTGGTGGGATAAAATGAAAAGGTTTATTTTCGACTACATATACGGTGATTTTTGTGTCAACAAGTGAAGGTAGAGACACAACTTTTTAAAGGGGTATTACAACTAATACCCAAAGAAACATGGATGTGGGAAAATATCAATATGGGCATTTTCACCAGTCTCTTGAGAAAATCCAATAGATACAACAAGATATAGGTTATTTTGGATCATCACACCATGACTGACCATTTCATCACTATTTGGGAGGATTTATCTCTTGAACAACATTCCATTATTTACATAAAGGAAGTGGTTAAGTTTCATGGGTTACCACCATTGGTCATTTCTAATCATGATCTAATGATCACATAAAAATTCTATATAATTATTCAACATGATATGAACATTGAATCAAATTCTAGTACGACCTATCATCCCAAAACTGATGGAAATTTGGAAAGGATTATTCAGACACTTGAGGGCATGTTGAGAACATGATCTATGAAATTTAATGTTTGATAAGATCAACACCTCCCATTAGTTGATTTCTTATATAAAAAAAATATTCCCCTCGAGTATTCAAATGAAACCCTATGATTTTCTATATGGGAAGCAATGTAGAACTAATAATTTTTGGGATGAATTTGGTGAGAGAATTGTTCTTAGGCCTGATCTTGTTGAAGAGATGACAGAAAACGTTCATGATATCCAACAACACATAAAGGCTTCTCATAATTAGAAGAAGATCTATGTTGACAGTCATCAAAGGGACATGGAGTTTGATGTTGTTAAAAAATTGTTACATTGAATATCACCATGGAAGAGAGTCATGTGGTTTTGGAATAGAGGTATGCTTATCCATGGGGATGTAATCCCCTATGAAATATTTGATCACATAGGGATAGTGGCCTCTCAACTAGAACTTCCAACAAATCAAGATCATGTTCAAGATGTATTCTTAATATCATTCTTGAGGAAGTACATACCTGAACCTTTACTTGTATAGAATTCAGAGGTGATAGAACTAGAACATGACCTCTCTTTTGATGAGAATCTAGGGGAGATCATGGACTATAGAGACATGGTTATACTAAACAAAACTGCCAACCTCATAAAATTATTATGGTGGAACCATATATATGATGAAGTAACATGTGAACCAGAGGGGGAATTAAAACAGAAGTACCCAAACCTTTTCTCAACTAAGAGAACGTGTTAAAATTTTAAAGATGAAATTTCTTAAGGTGGGAAGAATGTATCGACCTGAAATTTTTGAATGATTTTTGTTTCCTAAGAAAATGTGGGCTATATTATATTATACATAACAAAATTGTATCTCTTTAATAATGAAGTGAATATAATTGGAAATGTGACCAAATGGATTTTACTGTTATATAACCATTGTTCAATTATGAGAGTTTTTCAAAATGACCATTAAAAACTATACTTTTGATAACTTGTTTTATGCTATAATTAGTATTTATAAGTAAAAATTGAAATGGATATTTATTATAGAATGTAGAAATGATGGCTTCAACTAGTACAAGCATTCCCTATAAACCCCTTTTATTAGGGATTGGAAGAGAGGTAGCATCACTAGGGTTCTATCTTGACCAAGACCAATCTAAGCTTTAATAAATGATTCTAGAACAAAATATCCTATGGTAGAAGTTCAAGATAGTGGAAATTACCACTCAAGCGATGTTTGTCGAGCCGCCCCAGAAATATATCTCCGTTGCACACAATTCCATTAGGTATTATAAAGGTTTTTAAGGGGATATGTGTTGATGAAAAAGTTACATAATTTGTAATACCATTTTATAAATAAATTTTTTATTTCATCAATTTCTTATTTAATAATAGATTTCAAAATAAAATTGAGATGCAATTTGATAAATTTATTTTTCAAATAAAAATTGTACATTCCAAAAAAGATTTAAATATATTTAATAAACATATATTATTATTAAATATAATATTTTCTATTAAATATTATGATAATAACACTCTTATTTAAATATAAATCATATAATAATTTTGTTTTTTTCAAGTGTAATAATTTAAACTATGCATCTTTAATCCGTTGTCATTTTTTATAAATAATTATTTTTATATTTAAAAGTTATAATTATCATATTTATAGAATTATTTTGATTAAAAAAATGTTATTTTTAAATTCAACATGCCAAATTAGGTTAGGGTGAATTTATGAGAATTTTTTAAAATACATTATTTTTCATGAATAGTAAAAAAAATACAATTTGTTTTTTCAATATGCTTAAGGACTTAATAATTATTTCATAAGGATTTCAAAATTAATAACCCCAATCCATGACTCAATATATGTTATTTTAATAATATAAATTATTTTAATAACTTTTAATCAATTTCCAAACCTATACATTACCTTTGAAGGTCTAAAATGGAAAATTTAACATTAAAACCATTATTTTTGTGAAAACTTTACTTTTAAATGTAAAAATAAATAATATAATACAATGATAGAATCATTAAGATTAAAATAACAAAAAATATGAACCTATTTTCCCAAAAAATAGTAAAAATACCATGGTAAATCACATTTTGTTTATTTTCCACCACCTAGGTATCAAGGCCTGTATTTGGAAATTAATAAACAAATCCTCCACTTTTTCTAAAAATACCCACACATTTATCCAATAACATTAAAAATCAATCTATAATCCAAGAATATCTAGTAGTTGTGCCTCCTAGGGAGTCCTCCCAAGGATTCCTTAATCCCCAAGGTCCCAATCCTCATGTTTTAGGAACACCTCTTCAAGGTAAGGGTAATCTCTACTTCACATCTCTATTTATGTTTCCTCTTTACATGGTATATATTCTTGTTCAAAAAATAAGTTATTTTGTCTATTTAATTTAATCCCTTTATTTTAATAATATTATTTTATGAGTATTCCATTGTTACCTCTCATTTTACAATTTTTAAAACCAGGTTTTCTTCCCATTATTCTTTCATATTTACTTCTCAGATTTTCTCTTTTCTCCTCAAGCAATACTCTTTTATTTTAATTTTGTTAATAACCAAACCTATTTATATTCCCAAGGTATTCTACTAGATTTAATTTAATGATTTATTTTATTTTGGTAATAATATACATGAAAATCGTAGTCCCGTTCCATGGGACAAAAATGATTTTGTGATCTTGTCATTATGTACTTTTTTAAATGCAATGTTTTTTAATATGAAAACTATTTTTTTCCACTCATTATTTATGAAATATTTAATTATGATATATGTAAATAAAAATTAATTTTTATATTTTAAGGGTGTTATTTGACAAATCTCCAATGCATTGGGTAATGAATTTAATCTCTAGAGATGACATGTTTTAGGATGACTTGTTGAATAACCTGGGTGATGATTATGACATCTCGTTGAATCAACATGGTGATACACTTATGATTATACTATTTAAATATTTTTTGCACATTTTCAGGTAATTATTAATTTATTTTTTTTATTATTTCATTCCCTATGTTCCATTTTTAATTCCATAATGATATTTCTCATGTTCTTATTGATACTCATCAAGATCACTTCTCAACTATTTCCCTTATTTTCCCTCACTAGGCCTTATGTTCAGACTTTACTTTCTTATATATCCCCTTATTATTATCTTTATGAAAATTACATAGGACGAACCAATATAAAATCCTTTCATGTTATTTTAATGAATGTTTTATGTTTTCCAATACTATGTACCTTTGTTCCAAGACACTCGACCTAAAAGATATTCTATATATCTAAATGCGTTTTATATAATGATAATTTGTCTAAAAAAGTAGGGATTCCATAAGTAAAACATGAATAAGGAATAAGTGCACCAAAAATCAAGATAACTATAATAGGTCCTCATATCCATATTCCTCCTCTATTTTTATCTCAGTCTCTCTCTCAAAAAAAATAGTTTCACATATCAAAAACCCAAGATAAACTCTATCAATCTGATTTCAGATACATACATCATAATGAGAAGATAAAGTAATTATGATAAAATAGTAAAATACCAAATGAGTTATGTGTGGATGACCATGTTTAAATATGTTTTTCGTATAATTGAATATGAAATAGTTCATGCGATATATGATCACACCTGAAAGGTTATGACATAATACCATCGACGAATCAAATTTGTGATTGGGAGATAGCACAAAACAAAAACATAAACATGAAATTACGATAATGTTATATCAAAATGATCAATGGTGTTGAGCACAATTGATATACTACTTTATGGAAAATATAAAAACCAAATATAAAAAATAATTGGTTGGTGAAAAAATAAATGTTACAAAATATAAACGAACCATTCAAAACATGTGACATGAATTCATATGTAAAATATAAAGAATCAACAACTGAAGAACTAAAAGGATTGTATTGGTGTCATCTTTTTTCAATTAGTATATCAATATAACTTCATATATTTGGTGATAGAGGAATAATCCACCCACTGAAGAAGATGAAGAGGATACCCAAACATTTGGGTAAATTAGAATAAAAATTCAATCTTAGAATACAAGTATGGACATATTATATGTATAAAAACTATACTTATAATGATTTATGAATCAATCATCATTCAAAATATTGAAATATAATGATGGAAGGAGATTAGAAATGTCTACACTGGTTTCATATGAAATGGAAGAGATATATATTATACAACTTTTGAAGCTATAATTAAAGATGTTTAAAAGTATGACAAAGTTGTGAGAAACATTATATGGAGTTCCTACCATGAAAGTAAAATTACTATACTAATTAATATCTCTTGGATAAATTTTTTAATAAGTGGAAGTGAATATGACATTAAAAGGCAATGAAGTCACCTTAGAAATACTGAAGATGAGTATTTAATATGAAACAAGATTTTTGAAATATGACATTAAAAGGCAATGAAGTCACCTTAGATCGTTGAAAATGTTCCAATATTTTCTAGAGTCAGTTAATGTTTTTTAATCAAATTTTATGTTTTTAGGTGTCTTGTAATTATTTAACATTTTTTTAGAGTAATTTCAATAAAATCTGTAATTCTGAAGTAGCAGCTGAAAATTTCGTTAAATAATTTTGGTAAGAGACTTTTTGACATACAAATAGTCATTTTAGTATTCGAGACATCAAAAACTATTAAAGCAATGAGTTAATTACGATCTTTTCTACCTTTATAAAGTTCTTCCTAGGATTTGTAAGGATCATTCCTAACATTTATAAGGCTCACCCCACACTTCATAAGGATCAACCCAAAATTAATATGGATCATTGTCAACTTCATAAGGATGATCCTTGAGGTTTGTAAGTATGATTTTCACATCTCATGGGGATATTTATGAAGTTAATAAGGGTTATTTTTTACTTAATAAGGATAATTTGAGACTTTAGAAGAGTTATATACCACTTTATGGGAGTCATTAGTGTGTGATAATGTGAAAAAATATTACTTTATAAGAGTTTTTTCACAATTTTGTAGGATTCATTTCATGAAATAAAAGGAGTAAATTCTCACATCATAAGACTAATTTACACTTACATAATACAATTTGACATAAAAATATGGTGAAGATAAGTAAATTTATTGAAATTAATAAGAGGCATTTATTCTTATGAAGTACTACTTTCCTTCTAGAAATTTGAAAAGACATAGTCTCACTATGGAGATCATAAGAATGAATTGTATACATCATAAGTGTCTTTCTATGACCAATAGCTAGAAAATTTATAAATGATGAAATATTTTAGAATTTTTGTAATAAATATTCTAATGAAGATTATAATATATGAGAAGATATTGAAGTTTTTATTCCAGATCATAATATCATGATGGTTTGTTAATCTAGAATCTATGCCTTAATTTAAAGAATATTAACTTAGGAGATCGTTATTTCATTTAAACTGAAATTTTCATAAATGAAAATTTAAAAAATTAACATTGGTGATCAAAATATGAAGAAAATTTAAGGAATGAAATTCATTTATGATCAAATTTATTTTCATTTATGTATTATTTAGAAATGGGGTTGAGATTCTTGATGAAAATTAAGAAGTTCAATATCATATTTTTTTATAATTAAATACAAGTTGGAGCTCATATTCAGATTTATACAGTTTTCATGACTAATATGAGATGAGCCACAATGTAACATATAGTTTTTGTCTATTTTCTAAACAATCATGAAGATTTATTTATTTTCATGTATTTGTTGACATTTTTTGAGAAGAAGATTCTTAATAATGTCGGTAGAATTATATGAAGAATTATTCAATGGGGGGAAATTGAGTATAAATAATTGATAAGTATATTCCTATAAATTTAGTAGAGATACGTAGTTGGTGAAAAATAAATTATCACTATCATGGGAGAAATCTCACAAGAAAAAGTTAAGAAAAATATTTATAGATTGTGGTGATATGATTGAAGTATATTTTCTATATATTAAATATATAAAAAATATATTGTGTGACCCAAGAATATAAAATCTGATTAGAAGAAATATAATATATCATCATATGTGAGAATAGATCCCGATACAACTCTTGAAAGGATGAAAATATTCTATACCAAAGAATAAACAGAAGTACCCAAAATGATTTGGTTGACCAGATCTAGTTTTTCTATTTAAGACTAATATTTTATAGAAATTCTAGAACGACTAAAATTTTTCATGATCTATGTGTCAAATATTATGAATAATATTGAGGAGTTTCTAGATTATTGAATATCAAAAGAGCTCAAATTGAGAGAATCAAAGAATATGATTTTATGGAAGATAATAGTGCTTGTTTTCATACATATACTAAGTTGAATGATATTAGTAGAATGTATATAAGAAGACATTTTCACTTTATGTAGAAGGAAAATAGATTATTAATAGGTAGTGAAATCTTATGAAGAATGGATATCTACTTCCAGAGGTTGTATGGAAGTTTTATAAATTAGTGGGTGGCTATAAATTCAGTTGGATATTGGGTGACATGTGGGTTGTTTTGTAAGTGCATTATGAACTGTGGGTATAGGATAATAACAACAAACACCAATTATAATTTATAATAAGATTATTTTTATAGAAACTATGACCTGAAAACCCTGATAACAACAAGGAGTAGATTTCCCACATTGGGATGAACCTTTAAAAAAATAATATATTTCTATTTAATTTATATTCATCATCACAAGATATTATTTCATATTGGGAAAGATTAAAATAGATATATTTATACCTGAATATGTAATAACGGTTCATATATTGAGGGAAGTTTAAATTTAAAAAAAGGAATTCGGTAAGGGTATATAACACTTAATTCACACCCGCATGTCAGGTGAATGCATGGTTTTTAGGGGATTATATAGTGGTATCATCATATAGAAAAAGTCATTCAATCCTTGGGAACCCTCAGGAACACTTTTTAAGGAAAAGAAATACTCTCTTCCAAAGGGCTACATGTTTGGATGACCTAAGTCCAGAATGATACATGCTCATGTTTCCCATAAGGAATTTGATGACAACTTACCTATAGTTTCCTCTAGAGTAAAAGTTTATTCTTTAGGGAGTACATTAATATGTATCCCATTTTTCCTCTTGATACATAAAAAGTGGCATTAAAGCACAAGGATACCTTTGATTAGATCTGTTTTTGAGACACCTGTGTTTTTATCTTAACTACCTGTTGTGATGATTTAAATAAAAATTGGAAGATCCCCAAATGGAAAATTGTATTCCCATTTGTAATCATGAATATATGAGTCATTTATCCAAAAAACTTAAATATAATAATAAAATATATGAAATGTAGTTGAGAAGATCTTTAAAGGAGAAAGGGGATTCACCACTACCTCTAGGTTATCAGTGTTAAAAGTTTTATTAAAAAACATTCGATTGATTTATCTTATGAATCATGATCAAGATGTGATGAGAATGTGTGAAATAAATCTATTGAAAATATCAATTTTGAGGTTATGTAATACTTTAAGAATGACCCTTGTGAGGTTTTCACATATATATTTCAATTTATATTGAAATTATACGATGAAAAATCACAACTAGTAGATGATATTGATGCTATTAAAATAACATTCATAGGATAATTTCATAAAAAAACTCTGTAATAAAATAATCTGAACTCAAGGAACAATACATAAAAATTAGTTCAAAAACAATTTTAATTGGTTTATAATACACTATAATTTATTCTTAATAAGGGAGTCAATGTTATCAAATATTATATGGAAAATATCCATACTCTTGAATATTCATATAAAGGTACTCTTGGAATCAATGATATCAATTTGAAGGATAAATCCAAAAGAATCAAGGAACATTATCATTATATACCTGTATATAGAAAACTACATGAGGATCAAATTTATAATATGAAAATTTAATAGTAATAAAGTATGAGATTTGGTGATAATGATAAAAACACTCTAAACATGAAGTTTCTTGAACATGAAGTGAATTTGAGAGATCCAGATAATAGGCATGAAAAATATTTATAGTATTTTAATTGGATAAGTTTTTACACATGATTATTTTTAAATATTCTTCTTTATAAAAGTTATCTCCCATGTGGAAAAAGGAGATCAAAATCAACCAGTGATCCTTCTACAACAGGTTCATAAAAAAGGTTACTTATAATAATGTTAATAAAAATTTTACTTATAATGTTCCATCTACTAGTGATGAACTATAGTCAAAACTTGGACAAATATGGGTGAATTGTTTTTGAGAAACACACTAAGGTATCAAAAGAGGGTTTATGTTTTTGCAAGAAGTACAAATTCTAAAACAGTGATAACAGAAAAAAACTATCCCAAAATAGAAAGCTACTCAATATGGGAAAAATGAATTTAAATTCAAAAGAAAAATAATTATAGGTAAATATTATTGTCGTTGGAGATTATGGAACACATAAATTGAGTGTTGGAACAAATTTTCTATATATTAAGATCATAAATGCCTTAAATTTATGGGTAGTGGAGATAATATAAATTAAAATCATATTGGATTCTTTCATAGTTCCTTGAAAAAGAAAGATATATCCATATAAAATATATTTGGTTTATTGGAAGTAATCTAGGATTACTAAAATTAGAGTGTTCACAATGAAGAAGTGTTTTTGCATAAAGAAACATATCATAACACAAATTATGATTTAATGAAAATATGACAACTAAAAATGAAGCATGTGAGAAATAAAATAAGACTACATTTTGGAGTAAACATCAACAGATAATGGAGAAAACCACTCCCAATAAGATATAAAATAAATATTAAAATCATGTTAATAACAAAGATGATATTCTTCAATATTGATAAAAACTTCCACATCATGAACCATTTCATGTTTAACATGAATATTAAATTTGAAGGAAAATGTTAGAATATAAAATGTAATAAAATCAATAAAGGAATAGTTGGTTTATTTTTCTGGAAGGCATACCAGATGAAAATCATAAATGTTTTCTCTAAAAGGGTAACCCAAATGTTATTGGAGAGATATGTGGAATGTGATTTTTTGGGATATACAACTACCAAGTTCATGAAATGGATTAAAAAAATCATTCAATGATGAACAAAGTGAAAGAACTAGTTAGTTCTTTTTCAAAAAATATTGTTACAAGAAAGGAATCTACAATAGAAAATAATGCAGTCCAAGTGACTAAATAATATTTAATTATTTGTTTAAACTAATTTAAATTGGATAAGAGGATGGAGAAAGGTGAAAATAATAAATTAAATTTTCTTTCTATAGTAAACGAGATTATTTAAATTAAGATGAAAACAAAAAAAGAAATGAAATCCATAAAACCAAAATATGAAAAGGTTTTGAATATTAAGGATAATGTTTTAATGAATATCAATTGAAATGTTTGTGCTAGGAAGAGAAGAGAGTTTGGGTTGAATTCTAATTCTCAGTTCTATTTTTCTCATTACGGAGATGATGAAGACACACATTTTTACCTAGTTAACTGAATCTATGTCTAGATTAAATAAATTGTAGGTCATAAATAAAAAAAGGAGAGAAATAATTGTATGTTGTGATGTCTATAAAGTATGAAAAATGTATCCATCATGAAATACTTACACTGGTATCAAATAGTCTCATTGAAACATTTCAGTTATAGAAATTCAATTGATTTCATGCTTCAATAGGTATCATAAATTCTTAGAGACTATTCTAAATAAAAACATCAATGATGATTACTTTAAAAGAGATTCCATTGAGGGAGATCTAAGAAAGTTTAGATTCTAATTTTTTCATAAATCTATATAAATCATAAATGTTTGGCACTATTTAAAGGAGGCTGAGGCAGAGGTATAATGATGACTTTTCTAGATCTATTTTTATGCTAAATTTTGTTACTAAGGGTGCGATTTTTAAACTAGAAAATGGTAAGTTTTATATCCTTACCTTGAAATTTTTCATTCATTTGTTAAACTGGATAATGATTCTTAGAATTGAATAAAAGTTTTTTGAACTATCCCTAAAAGGTGAATCTTAGTTTTTATCACATTCTGGATTGTTCAAGGAAAAATACCTTTCCAAAATTGTCCACCCTTACTTTCTATACTGTGTTTTACTCATATAGATTTGGAGTTGATTAATTGATGGATAATTTCTAAGAGAAATATGATTCCACGCTACTATTATGTGGAATTGACTGATTCACTGAATAAAGGGGAGAACAGATAAAGGAGAGAATATGTTACATTGAAATAAGGGGGATTGGAATATTACAATTATATTTTACTTTTCACTTTTTATTAGTAAGGGGAAGATGGATAATTACTTTGATAAAATATGAACATTTTGACACTGGTATTTTTTGAAGAATATAATAGTATTTACAATGAATCAAATGGTTGATATTAAATAACACAAAGGATTGTGTTGGTTTTATTTTATCTCAATAAATTTGTTAATTTGTATTGGTGTCTTGAGAGATAGAAGGAAGAAGTTACACACAAAAGAATAGAAAAAGGTTATATATATTTTTTGGTAAAGAAGTGTGAAGCTACCACTTTGGAATACTAGGTTGAGATGATTATAAAGAGCTTATCTATACATCTAAGGATTAATCATTTGGTATTCATGGAAGATAATGAGAAATGTAGATGTAAGTTGAGAAATGTTGTGTACAACAGTTTTTGATGAATTGGAAGAGATAGATATAGAACATCCTGTGAAACTACAATTAATGGAGAGTAAAAGAAAGATGATTTTGTGAGATATAATCCATGGAGTGTTTAACATGAAGCCTATTGAATATAAGGACTAATATCTTCTGGATTGAGGTTTTAATAAGATAAATTTAATGTAACAATTAAATTAAGTTAATTAACATTTTATATAATCATAATATGTGTTTAATATGCTGAAAACAATTTCAAAATACATATAAAAATATTAGGAAATGTTTCTTTATTTTCCATAGTCAATTGAGTCATTTGGAGTTTATTTGAAGTTTTGGAGATATCGTGAAATTAAATAAAGTTGTTTTGGAGTGATTTGATGAATTTATGATATTATAGAGTTTATGTTTCAAAAATAACTAAGTAATTTTTCATAAGAGTCATTTTAACATTGTAATAGTCATTTTAGAAATGAATATATAGATAAATGTAAAAGAAATTAATTCGTAAGTATCATGTTAAAAATCATCAACATCATCCTAGACATTATATAGATCGTGGTTAAATACATAAAGATCACCCTAGACTTCATAAGGACCATCCATGACTTTATAGATATAATTTTTTACTACAAAGGGATGATTCTTGATGTTTAGAAGGACAATTTACAAACTTCATAAGGATGAGTCTAATGTTCATAAGGGTCTTTTCCTACATAATAAGGACTATTTGAGATGATGTAAGAGATAGTTACCACTTTAAAAGTATTCTTATTTTGTGATAATTTGATAAATATTAACTTAGTAAGAGTCATTTTGAAGACTTCGTAAGAGTTATTTATCACATCGTAAGAGTCATTTACACTCACAAAATAACAGTTAAAGTGAAACATTTTCCATGGAATGGAAATACAATAAATGTTTTAGGTTTTATTTATTATTAGGATGTAGTACATATTGAATGGAAATTTGACAATGGTATGGAATCCCATTTATGATCATAAAGATGACTTGTATACATTATTAGAGTTATCAATAAGACAACAGTTAAAAAAATTATAAAGAATGAAATACATGAGAACTTCTAGAATAAATATTCTATAGAATAGTATAAGATATTAGATGGATTTGAAGTTATTATTGAAGATCAACATATCATGATGATTTATTAAGTTATGATTCAACCCTTGATTTTTTGAATAATAAATATGAGATCCCCATTTTATTTAATCTAGTGTTTTAAAATATGTAAATATAAATAAATAATAATGGGGATCAAAATAAGTGGAAATTCAATGGATTAAAATCTATCAACGCTAAAACTGATTGTTATTAATTTCAATATCAAAAATAGGTTTTTTATTCTTATTTATTATTAATAAGGTAAAGAAAAAAAGTTCTTTGATAATAAAATGAAACTTGAACCTCATACTGAAATTTCAATGACCGTTATGACCATAATGAGATGAACAATTAAATAATATTTTTTATTTTTTTATGTAATAAAGAAGGTTGATTTATTTATGGATATTTTAATAAATGTTTTGAAAAGAATATTCTAAATCATGTTGGTAGAATTAAGTGGATAATTATTAAATGGGGAAAAAATATGAAAATAAAAGATAAAATGTAATTCCTGGAAATTCAGTGGAGGTAATTAATTTTTGGGAAAAGGAATATTTATGATCATGGGAGAAAAATTATTCAAGTATTATGGAGTGGAAAGTTAAGGATATTATATATATATATAATATAATTAAAATATATAATGTAACTTGAGAAAGTACTAACTGATAAGAAGAAAGAGAAAATAACTCTATTAGGGATAAGAGAACTAGATACTTCTCTTGAGAGGATGAACTTTTTTATCTCAGAGATGAAGAAGAACATATCCTGATTCTATTGGTCATATGTTGTTCATGGAGGTGAGAAGAATAAGAATAGAAAAACTGTTGAGAGAAAGGTTGAAACTTCTATTACTAAAACTATTCCTAATATATGTGTCAAAGAACTTGTAGAAGATTAAGGAGAATCCAGTTTATTAAAGATCATATGATCTCATGTTTAGATAATTGAATTATCTGATTCTATGAAAGAGTATAGTGTTTGGTGATTTAGAAAGAAAAAGTTTAATTTTTTTAGCCCATCATATTTAGGTAGCCAATGCCTCTTTTTGGGGAAGAAGATCAGTTCATTTTAATGGAATGAATTTATAGGTAAACCAAAGATATACTTTCGGGGGATGGAAGGAAGTATTACAAATAAGAGGTATGTTGTAAATCCAATTGGATTATGGGTGACAATGTGAGATGATCTATAAGTGGAGGATGCACTACAAGCCGAAGATAGAAATTTCCCACAACACTTGTAATTAATAATATGATTACTATTGTAAAATCTGTGACTCAGTCACTCTGATCACATTAAGGAGTATTTTTGTCACATTAGGGTCAGTCATTATAAAATAACAATCTAGTAATCTATATTTTTCATCTAGTATTGAATGTAGTTGTTACATGTTGAGTAAGAGACAAACAGATCCATTTATATCCAAACATGTAAATGGGGTTTGGATATTGAGAGCGGAGTATAAATTGGTAAAAATGAGTACAATAAAATTCAATCACAACTAATTCAACCTCCCATCTCAAGTAACTTCACAAACCTTCGGTGGAATCTCATAAAAAATACAAATGATCAGAATAAGTAATTCAATTGAAAAAAAACATACTTGTACCGTTAAAGGGTGATGAATCCATTATTTTGGTTTCCTTTCCTTTTCCATAATGTGAATATTTTTGTAATAGGCATCCAAAAAATGGGTCCAATCTCACAGGGTTTATGGTCCACCCTATGGATTTTTGTTCAGTTCGGACATTTATTTTTGACCCATTTCTAAAATGTGTTTATAAAAATTAACTTTTCTCCATGTGAGAAACCATGTATGGATACATATAGCCTTGGGATTTTGATAATAAATATATAAATTTATATACCAATGCTCACACTTACACCCCTCCATGTTATCATTTAATGTTATGTTCACCATTTAATTTGTTTTTGTTTTGTTTTTCATCATGCTGTTTGTGAGTCGATGACATGTTCCAGTGTGAAACCAACCACCTTTCATCAAGAGCACCTCTCTCCCCATCCCTCCCTCCCACCATCATCTTTTTTCCTTCCCTCAGTCATTTTTGTATCCATATCTCCCATTTTGGTCACTCTCTATTCTTCCCATCCCCATCACCCTTCCCTCCCTCGTGTCGGTCTCCATTGCTCCCACATGTGGCCACTCTCCCTCATTCCCATCCCAATCACTATTCCTCCATATCACCCCAATATCCCCATTTTAGAAAAAATGGTTATGTGAGATGGGTCGTCACAATAAGTCACTGTGAAAATATTAATTACGACAGATAGTGTTTCCTTTTGCAACAAGTTTCTACAATTACTTTTAGAAACCGAATAAAATCCATCACTATTAGTCCGTCACAAATAAAAATACATTAAATTCACATGAACCCTTTCTTCTCTTTTCCTCCCTCGATCTTCTTCACGCAGGATCTCATCGTGCACCGATGAAAATTCCACCACTAAAAATCCTCATTCACTCATGAATTCTTTTAGATTTAGGTTTGAATCATCTAGGTAACCACAACACATCAATTTAAATGGTTTTCATTGTTTATTATAAAGTATTTTGTTGGAATTTTGATTCTAAATATTCAATCACTTGTGCCTGAAAACATAACACACACATAATTTATATCTATTGTGTGTGTGTGTGTTCCACTACTGGAATTTTCGGGGTTTTTTCGAAGGCCTATTTGCGACAGAAATTTTGAACCACTGCAATTAGTCAATAAAAAGAGCTATTTGTAACAGATCATATCAAATACCTCGTGAGAAAGCATGGGAGGAGTATTTACGATGATGATCTACGCCTATTTAAAATAATGTGTCAGATAGATAGTATTTACAATCGTTCTCGTCTAAAATTCAATTTCCTTACCACAGCCTCAATTAATAATCGTCTTACTATTTGTGATAGGATTCCTGTCACAAATAATGTTTTCGTAAACGATTTCACTTATATATAACGCCCCAAATTTTTTCCATTCACAACCCCTCTGAATTTCCATGATCTTATATTCTCTGAAATTTTTTTATTTATATTTTTCAGAGTTTCGAACATAACATGGGATCAACCTTCACGTTTTTCATCCGCTAAAAGATTCACTTTCGAGGAATTTATTTCCTTTTATATTTCAAATTTTATTTTATTTATTTTATTTAATATTAGTAATAATTGTTATTGATTATTGATAATTAGTAATTATTATTACTAATTAGTACAAATTAGTATAAATTAGTGGTAATTTGTAAATTTTAATGGCAATTAGTAATAATTAATGGGAATTAAAAATAATTAGTAATAATTAGTAATAATATAAAAAAATTAGAAATAATTATTAAAAAATAGGAATAATTAATATAAATTAGGAATAAATAATAAAAATAAGAAACAATTAATAAAAATATGAAATAATTTTTCAAAAAGTAGTAATAATTAATAAAAACTCGTAATAATTAGGAATAAAAATAAATAAATAGGTATAATTATGAATAATTAGGAATAATTAAGAAAAAAATAGGATTAGTAATAATTAGTAATAATTAGTAATAATTAGGAATAATTAGTAATTATTAGTAATAATTAAGAATAATTAGGTATAATTAGGAATAATTAGTTATAATTTGGAATAAATCAGAATAATTATGAATAATTAGGAATAATTAGGAATAAATAGTAATAATTAGGTATAATTAGGTATTATTAGAAATAATTAGAAATAATTAAGAATAATTTTGAATAATTTTGAATAATTTTGAATAATTAGGAATAATTATTAATGATTAGTAATACCCGAAAGGTTCAACCATGGGTTTGGGAACCCAAATCCATGACTCAAAAATTTAATAAAAAAGAGTAGAAAACAAGAGAAAAAGGGGGAAATGTTTACGTGAAACCACCAAACCAAAGAAAAAATACATAGAAAACACACCAACATCATATCTTATGTCAACCCTGACCACGAGACCTGCCTCAACAAGTAGGATGATGGACCCTTCTCTATTAAATGGTCTTTAATGGTGATTCCATAGCTGAGCTCTCCTCCACCAGAACTGGATCCTGCAAGGCAAGACCACCCACACTTGCAGCACCCTGGTCCACCTGGACAGCCCCAACAGCCAGGGCCACCTCATCCTACCCAGCCACAGTCCGGGTCGCCACCACCTGCACAACAACATCCTGGGTCACCACCGCCTGCACATCAAGAGTATCCATAGGAATTTGGTCCTGCAATGCAGAACCATCTTCTGCACTAGCCTCCTGTGTCTCAGCACCTTGGTCCGCCTGGAGAGCCCCAATAGCCAGGGCCACCTCATCCTGCACAGCCATAGTTCGAGTCGCCACCACTTGCATAGCTGCATCCTAGGTCACCACCGCCTACATAGCAGGAGGCTCCACCAGAATTTTTCCCTACAATGCAGAACCATCATCTACGCCAGCCTCTTGTGTATCATTACCACCGTGAGCAACCGTAGGTCCAAGAGAGATTGAATTCACACCCTCCACCCCTAGGGAAAAATCTATTGAGGATTCTGAAACTATTTTAGCATGAGATTCAGTCAATATGGGGGATTCCTGGAGTTTACAACAACCTGCACTCTCAAGTCCTTCACGGATAAGCAAATCAAAATCACGATTGTTAATGGAATCTAACACAAAGAAAAAATTTATTCCAACTTGATCATGCCCTAATAAATTCACATGTCCAGAGGACTTTCTTGAAGAAGAATCATCCCTAGGGAAATCTGCATGAGTCTCAACTAGAGGGGTAGGCTGCTCGGAATCTTGACCAACCCCAAGGTAAATAGAAGCATCACCACACACAAAATCCTGCTATAAAGCATCACCAGATCCAGAAGCAGGGGCAACCCCTTCCAAACCTCCCTCTATGGAGACATGAGACTCACATAGCTGATGAAACGACCCATGCTCAGTCATATCACACTGTATCAGATGCTAGATATAAGCACCCAACTTTTACACAAGTCCCACTTCACTCCGAATAGAGGAGGGCCTCAGTTTATTTGGGGACACCATTTGAAACCCATCAGCATCAATCACCTTCCCTTTCCCCTAACTTTGACTAGAAGCCACTGCAACCTGATTCATCTCATGGTTGACTTTTTCTTTGATAGCTACCTCACAATCAGATTGAATCGCCTCATCTTCATCACCCACATCAGCCCAGACTTCATTTACACGACCTGAGCCCCCAACTAACTTGGGGACTAGAATTCCATCATCATTGACCGCATCAGTAGTTGCCTCATTTAAAGTGGGATCATCAACCATGATTCCCTTTTTTATGAATCTCAGAAATGTAGGATCCTCCGACATCATTTCCATCCTTCTTCTTGAACACCTGCCCATTCCCTACAGGGACATTCCCACATTTCCTTTTACACTGATCAGAGGAGTGCTCTAAATATTTACAGAGAGAGCATTGAATATTCCTTCGACAATGGTCAAAAGAATGACCAATGCAATGAAAGGAATCACAAAAGGTAGGCAACCACTCATACTGGATAGATAATTCTAGTTTAAAATTACAAGCGACTAGGTAATAATTTGTAATAATTATTAATAGTTAGTAATAATTTGTAATAACTAGTAACAAATAGTAATAAATTTTAACAATTAGTAATAATTAGTAATAATTGGTAATAATTAATAATAATTAGTAATAATTGGTAATAAATTGTAATTAATATTAATTAATAGTAATAAATAGTAATAAGTAGTAATAATTTGTAATTATTAGTAATAATTAGCAATAAATTTGAATAAATTGGATTTAATAGGAATTATTAAGTATAATTAGTATTATTAGTAATAAATTGGAATAATTAGGAATAATTAGAAATAACTAGTAATAATTAGTAATAAATATTAATAAATATCAATAAAAAGTAACAAATATAAATAATTCAGAATAATTAAGAATAATTAGGAATAGATAGTAATAATTTGTAATATTTTTTAATAATTAATGATTAATAAGAATAAATAGGAATAAATGGAAATAATTCGTAATAACTAGTAATAATTATTAATAATTATTAATAACTAGTAATAATTAGTAATAATTATGATTAATTATGAATAATTATGATTAATTATGAATAATTATGAATAATTATGAATAATTATGAATAATTATGAATAGTTATGAATAATTAGGAATAATTAGAAATAATTAGCAAAAAATAGAAAAAATTTGGAATAGGAATATTTAGTAATAATTTTTAATTATAGGGAATAATTAGCAATAATTAGGGAAGTTAGAAATAAATAAGAATAATTAACAATAATTAACAATAATTAGTAATAATTAGAGATAATTAGCAATAATTAGTAATAATTAACAATAATTTGTCATTGTTACCGATAATTATCAATAATTAGATAAAAATTAGAATAATTGTTAATAAATTTTAATAATTAATAAAAATTTAGAATAATAAGGAATAATTATCAATATTTTAGAATAATTATAAATAATTAGGAATAATTAACAATAATTATCAATAATTTCTAATAATTAGAAATAAGAAGCCATAATTTTGAATAATTAGACATAATTAGAAATTATTAGAAATTATTAGCAATATTTAGAATTAATTGGAAATAAATACGAATAATTAATAATAATTATGAATAATTAACAATAAATATCAATAAATATCAATAAACAATAATAAATTGCAATAAATAGCGATAAATAGGAATATATATGAATAAACATGAATAAATAAGAATAAATAGGAATAATTAGGAATAATTAGGGATAAATTTGAATAAATAGCACTCAATAGTAATAACTAGCAGAAATTAGCAGTAATTAGTTGTAATTAGCAGGAATTAGCAGAAATTAACAGTAATTATCTTTGATTAGCAGTAATTCATAGAAATTAGTAGTCATTATCCATAAATAGGGATAAATATCGGTAAATAGGTTTTAAATAGGGATAATTAGTAAAAAATATGGATAATTACTAACAAATTGGTATAGTTTGTGATAAAATAAAGATAATTAGTAATCAATAGGGATAATTAAAGATAAATAGAATTATTGTAGTAATTAATATGAATAAATATGAATAAATAAAAATAAATAGTAATAAATAGAAATAAATAGTAATAAATAGTAATAATTATTAATAAATAGAGATAATAAAGAATAATTATCATCCCACGAGTAATAAAAAATTATGCACATACATAGATTATACAAATTAACAATTAAAAATTTACGCAATCCACAATTATTTAGACAAATGGTGGACAAAAATTAGTAATGAAAAATTTTCAAAAACTATCTCTAAAGCTGTCACTAGTTTTCTGGAATCGAGATAGATCTGATGTGATGCAATTAATGAACCAGTAGGAGGAGGAGGAGATACACTAATGACCTAACCTAATTTACTTAAACTTGTGTAATGATAAATTTGGACATGGTGGTGTAGATTGGTTTCATCACCTGGTGATTGTAAAATATATTATTTATACCTTTTAGTAGATCATATAATTTTCAACCATCATGTGATAAGAAAAGGCCAATCTGTGCCAATCGTGTCCAAAATTTTCATTAGGTTTCTAAAACTATGGAAAACATTATGTGATGCATCAATGGCAACAAAATCAATAATAGGAATAGATATGTCGATGAAAGGAAATGGATGACAAAAATTAGTGCTATGAAAAATTTGGACATGGTTGACGTAAATTATTAAACATTAACGATAACTTACAAAACATTAATGTTAAATCATTTTAATTGTTAAATATCATTGGTAATTAGAAATATTTATTAAATATTAATTAATATTTCTAATGATTAGTAGAAATGAGAATTAAATCGCCATAATTAGTTAAAAATAATGCTTATTATTAAAAATTAGTGGAAATAGATAAAATTGAAAATATTTAAAAGTAAATTATGATTGAATTAATTTATAATATTTTTTGGATCATATTATTATTATATAAAATTTATTATTAAAAGTTTGTTTCATAAATATTTTTGAGTAATATAGAGCAAGGAAGTCAATAATAGTCTTTATTACATTATCACGATTGGATAAAATCATCGCATGGATCCAAATGGTTCTGCTGTAAATCCTGTATTATTGAGGGTATTGAAGCTTTTTTATCATTTGCGTCATCGAAACCAAAAGTGTTTTCAGAAGGTACAATTATGATTCCATACAAAAAATGTGATTTGAGGTGGTTTGACACATTTAAAAATGTTGGGGGCATCGTTTATGATTTGGTTTTTGAAAATATTGTTTTATTTGGTATCAACATGGTGAACATTGTTTCATATAAGATACTATTAATTTGTTTCCATATGAATCATTGTTTAAATATTTAATGCATGATTTGGTGGGACTATATTTTTTAAAAAATGAAACTCAGGATGAGATTGAAATAACTCCAAAGTTGGAGCCACACCAATTTAATGAGTTATTGATGTATGATGAGGATTAATGATATCCTGATTGCAATATAATAAATTTTGAAGAGGATGAGAAATTTATGGCTCATAATTAGAGAACAAAATGTCAAATAGATATTTATATTATATATTCTATTTTTTAAAATCGTTGTTACCTGAAGGAATGTCTTGCCTATAAATTTTAATCAGAGCAAGAGGGTGGTTTATAATTTTGGGTCTTGGTTATAAAAAGATTCATGAATATTCATATGGTTGCCTATTATATTATGATAAAAAGGATTCGTTAGTCAGTTTTCATACATTTATCAATTCAAGGTACAAAGTGGCTCAATTAGTGAAGTCTCGATTGATTCCATTAAAACAATTTAGGTATTTCCCTATTACACAAATATTCCAATGTTTATTTATGTCTTTGAAAGAAATGTTATTGATGTTATGAAACAAAAATAATATTTGAACTTGTAAAGGCTTAAAACTTACCAATGAAGGAGATTAATTAAAAAACATTTAGCATATACATCCATATTTTTCTTCATAATCTCAAAGTGTATGATTTGGTATTTCTACTTATGGTTTACGTCAATTTGGTTCTTATGATATTCAATATTCTTATTGGACCATCTCTATAACTCCATACAATTTACCCTCATAGATATTGATGAATAATTCACATATCATTTTGACCTTATTAATTCCATGACATTTGATAAAAAATATTTATGCTTATTTGAAGAAATTTATTAATGAGTTAAAATTGTTTTGGAGTAATGGTGTCAAAAAGTATGATTTTGTTGTGAGAAAAAATTTCCTAAGGAATGCTACATTGATGGGGACAATTAGTGACTTCCCAATATATGAAATGTTTTCTAGATTGAGTAAACGAGGTCTAAAGTCATTTCAATAATGTATGATAGATAGAAAACCTTTTATAGGTTTGTTGAATTATATGATTTTTGATATTCTAATAGAAATATCAGATATTTTCTGAGACATTTGTGTGGGGACATTATATTTTGATGCACTACGTAGACTACAAGAATATGTCATTTTTATTTTATATAAATTGGAAAAAATCATCCCTCTATCATTCATTGATTCAATGGAACATTAGATATTAATTTTTCCCCATGAAAAAATATAGATGTTCATTATAGTTCTGATTGATGTATCCTTTTGAGAGATGCAGGCAAAAAATTGAAAAAAATACGAAATAATGCATTAGTTGAAGGATGAATTGCATGAAGTTTATTTACAGGAGCAATTTTATTTTTTATGTTCTCTTTATCTTAAATTTGAATATACCTAAAAACATAGCCACATGAGCCCTAATGAGGTAAATGATGATGATTAAATGAAAAATTAGTTATCTATTTTTAATCATCCCAAAAATAGATTTGCTGGAGTTCATGAATGAAGGAAATTAGAAGATGAACATCGCATGGCTCATACATATATTTTTCTCTACTGTAACGAAATGACAGATTTTGTACTATGAGTTATCCTTTCACTTATTCTATTATATTTTTTATAGTATATGATAAAATTTTTATTTTACACTATATGATAATAATATCAAGAAATAGATTCCTCAAATTATAGTATCTTCACTTAAAGAACATTTGAAAAATAATTTTTATTACTCATTTTAGAAACTGGTAAAATAAGTTGTTTATGGTTTAGCATATAAATAAATTTATTACTTATTATATTGATTTTTTTTAAAAGAATAATTAGGTATCCCATCATGCTGATAAATTTGAAAAATGATTGTGTGTATTGAGTAACCCACCATCCAATGTGGATAGATCTTATAACACATATGTGGTGATTAGTTTTCTATATCATACATGTGCATATGAGGAATAAAAAATCAATGAATAATGGTGTTTTCTTAAGAGGATATAATCATATAAAAAGTGATGTTTACATTAACGACATTCTGGAAGAAATAATTAAACTGTGTTATCTCCGACAGAATTATATAATGATGTTTGAATGTTAGTGGTTAGAAACTAATAGAGGCTTTTGTGATCATCGAAGCCCTAGAATAATTGATATTTAATATAAAGTTCATATTTTAGTAAATAATTCATTATTATTCGATCATTAAGAAAATTAAATTTATTGCGAAAATTATTACACTAATTCAAGATATTTAAGTGATTGGTGGGGCATAATAAAAATCAAATCTTCGGAAGATCTATTTTTTCAAAGTGAATGTGGTTCCATTAAAGTACAAGGAATTGAATTTTTTTAAGATACTACTCCAAATAATTCTTTCCCATGAAGAGACATGAATACCAATGATGAAACCCCATAGTTAAGGGTTCATGGTGACGATGATGTTATTTATGTAACAAATGAATTTGAATTGGAAAGATACGATAAAACTAAAATTACAATGGAAATTGATGATACTTATGAGGAATATAAAGACATTGACACCATTGTATGAAAATATAAGGATGAAGATGAATATTTAAACATTTAAATATTGGTAATAGTCATAATATATATATATATATAATAATTGTTTTTAATTATTTTCTTACAAGATTAATTTCATGTTTTAGATGGAATTAGATCTGTTTTGTGAGTTAGGGGAGGTTGATATACCTAGTAACGAGCATGATGTTGCATCATCTAACCCTCAGACTACCAGTAGTTCAGTGACAACTCGTATGGGTTTTGATCTGGAAAGATTGATGATTTCTAACCCTATCCTAGAGTGAAATCCTTTTCTTGACTTCACTATATTAAAATGGAGGTATGTTTGATTGTGTGTGGTAGTTACTTTTAATTAATTATCATTAATTTATTTTAATAATAATTTTTTGATTATTTGTTCTGTTTTTCATAGCTTTTCTCATATAGCTAGTTGATATTGGAGTGATATATCATGGAATTGTTTTTAAGTGCATGGGTGGCATGGGATCTGATTCTCATTGTTGTTTAATGATGTATGTCTGAGAAGTGGATTTTACATAAAGAAATAATAGTTATTTTGAAATTTATTTACTTAATAACAACAATTTATTAATTATTTTTAGGTTCTATTGTATCCTGTTGATGATATCATTTGAGAATATATTTTAGAGGCATCAAATATCAATATGTGTGAGCACGAACATTAGTTTTTTCATAATCTGATGAATACATCCATGCTAAAAGTGGGAGTCCCAGAATTAGATCATTCTTTTTGCGCCTACTGACAAGATTACATCACATATCAGGTTTGGGATGAAATATGTTTATACAATATGGGAGATACTATTCAAAGGAGAGAATCATTAGGTGGATAGAATCAGGGTGAAAAGTGGTAATACATCACATTGGTAGTCGTACATTCAGTACACATTGACGACATATGTAAGTACTTTTTTTAATAATTACTATAACAATAAATGTAAACTGTTTATTTTATACACATATATGTAGTAAAAAAACTAATATTACAGAGTTCAATTTTTTAGGAGTATGTACTGTGATCCTATCAGTGGACATATTAGAGGTGAATGCTGACATCATATTATGGTCAGTATAATTTATTTTTGAGTATTAACATTAACTGTAAATAATATTTTAACTATTTTGAATTTCAGTTGTAATTGAATAATTCATATAAGGAAAAAACATGTCTGAAAAAGGTTGAGAGTCATGCAGAGACCGAGGATCATATCACCAGTGCAGTAAGATTTTTGAATTTAGCATGGATGCAGGATAATCAGTATGCCTTCAAGAAAGGATGTGTTTTTGGAATCCACTTTCTATTGGCGCAAATGACTTATTATTGTACAATTGTTATGTCAGTGTGAAGCTCAAGAGGAGATTGTGGAGAGTCAACATCATATGATGCACAGTATGAGGAGCAGCTACAAGCTCAGGGTGAGCTTTTAGAGATTATGTGTATAGACCAGGAAGTGCTCCATCAACAGGAAGAAGAGGAGGAGGATGAAATGTCTCGATGGCAGAAACAATAATATGAGCAGACGATGAAGTAAAAGTGACATTTGACTCATGGTTTAGTGACGAAGTTCTCTCCAACATCTCCTCCAACCCCTCTAGATGAACCTCCCCCATAGTGATTTATATACATTTTTCTGATAAACAATTGAATGTAAATTTTTTTAATTTTTTTTAGCTTTTTAATTAATCCATTTTTTATATTTCTATATAATTCATTTTTATATTGGGGCGAATATTTATTTTTTTTATTTTTTTATATTTTTATTATTATATAATTTATTTAATATTTTTATTATTTTATATTTTATTTATAATATTATTATTTTATTATTTGTATATTGTTGTGAATATTTTATTTTTTATTATTTTTTATTTGATAATTTTTTTAATTAATTTTGAGATTTTTTTAATTTTTGATTAATTATTATTATTATTAGTAGTACTATTATTTTATTGTTATCATTTATTTATTTATTTATGTTTTTTATGAGTATTTAATCAAATTACAAATACATATTTTCAATGGTCCCATAAAAAGGAATTTTTTAAAAACCCATATAAGATACTTCTGAAGCCATTTTATGCAATGGGTCATTTGTGACAGGGCCCTGTCCCCAATGAACTATCAAAAATGTTTCAATTTCCAATAGTTTTTGTGTGCGTGCACTACTACTGATCAGACCTTTAAAAACACACAAGAAGTGTTTTAACAGTGTTTAAAAAGTACTTTTATCCTCAGCACTGTTAAAAGGGGTCCCTTTTATCTGCGCTAAAAAAAGTTCTGATAAAGGCACAATTTATCAGTGCTAATGATCAGAGAGATAATAGTCATTTTTTTAAATTGTAAAATTACCCCCCCCCCCCACCGGTGCTCGACACCCCTTATAACAACAGCAACTCGTCTAACCACCCCCAACAACCATTAACAGTGCTATCCACCCCCACCACCATTAATAGTGTTAGGAATCTTCTCAACCATGCACATGCCCTTTCATTTAGTGTGTTTTGAACATGAGACCACCCCCTCATACACCTATGCCTCTTCCACTCCCTTAGATTGTTTTATTTTTATTTTATGATATATCTATATATTTATATATTTTTCTTTACATTATATATATATATATATATATATTTAAATAAATAAATAAAATATGTTTTGTGTGTGTGTGTGTTTATAAATACATACATACATACATACATATATTTATATTTCTATGTCCACCAATAAATATAATTATACATATTTATATTTATTTAAAAATATTATATATTAATATTTATATACATATATTAAATTATATAGATAAATATATAACCTTTTTCAATACACACACAAATATATTTATATATATTCATCAATTATATATGTATATAAATATTAATTGTTTTTAAATAAAATGTATAATATTTTATGTTTATATGAGGTTTATATATTTAAAAATATATTATACATTTAAATATGATTACATATATATTTAAATAATTAAAATATTATGTGTGATTATAAAGAATATATGTATATTTTTTTATATTATTGATTATAAATGAAACTATATTATAAAAAGTAATAAAATTTTAAAACCATAATATCAATATGTATATAAACCTTGAAAATAAATTCATCCCTCACTCGAAATTGAAAAAAGATCCCCTTAAATGTGGTTAAAATCCATTGAATGTTAATAAATTGTGATATCGCAACTAAAAATTGATTTTTGTAGAAAAGTTTGGATTTGTTCATTATAAAACATGACTGGGGTTACCTCATGCCACTAGTTCATAGATATTGTCATAGGATTCAATTTGATATGTGGTAGAGCCCAATCAGACACCCGGATCAAAAGTTATTATCGTTTAAAATTCGAGTCACATATTCTACTTATTTTATATCATTTATTATGTTTTTAATTTTCTCTATCCAAAAATTGAATTTAAAAGAATATTAATTGATAGTAGTTACCAAATTATAAATTAATATTATAAATTAATTATTTTATAATCCATTTTTTGCTAAATAACTTATATATCAAGTATAAATGGATATTTAGCCTTATATAAATCATACATTATAGAATATATTATATTAATATATTAATATATTACTTTAAATGAAATATTTATTTTGAAATATACCCTTTATGAGCAGTAGTAAAAAATCACCGATAGAGGCCCCCATTATTAGCGCTACTAAAAAAGAACTAAATATGGGTACCTTTATCAGTGCTAAAAAATCACTAATAAAGGAGTATTTTTAACAATGCTTTTGGCGAAGTTAAAATAACCCTTTCATTGATTTTTAATATCCCTAAAAAAGGTGCCCCCTTTATCAACCAATTTTATCGCTGTTAAAGTGTGGCGTTGTGAAAATCTGTTTCTATGGTTGTGATGTGTGTGTATACCACATAGGGTTGTAGCCTAGTTGTTATGAATTTTAGGGATCTTTCAAGATGTCTTAGGTCTGAGTCACTCTGAGTACATTTATGTTTATTTAATTTCATTTCTTATTTTAATCCCCCTACTAAAAGTGTTGTAGTTATATATATATGTAGCTAAAACAACCTTTTAAAATTATATATATATATATATATGTGGAATTATTTTTTGAACTATATATAAATTCATATAATCCTATATAATGGGTGTATTATTAATTTTATCAAAATAATTACGAATATATTATTTTATGGTATTTTTGGAAATATGATTATTATGGAAATTATTTATTTGGGTTTCTTTTGTTTACATAAATGTTGAAAAAGTTTATATAAATGTATTTAATTTGTCATTTATCGGCACAACACAGAATATAAATTATGTGATTTAATTAATGGAATAATGATGGGATATAATTTTAATGTATAAGGAATATTATTAGATTATATAATAAATGTTAAATAATTCTCCAAATAATTTAATATAAGATTTCATGAAAGGAAAAAATTAATATTTTATCCTTGTAAAAATAAATTTAAACATCTTAAATATAGTAAAAATCATTTTAAAATGAAGCATTTAATTAAAACATGGTGAATGTTTTTGGATTTGTTGAAATATACTATCTAATTTCATGACTTATTGTGAGTATTTTGATATCATGCTTATGATGAACTAATTTTTGTTAATTATAAAAATTCTTGAATTATAGTTGTGATATTTATCTATGTTTAGTTGTTATATTATGATTTTTTTCATTTATTTCAAACATGGGAATATATAGTTTTTTATGTTTGTATATATATTTGGGTATGTATATGTGTGTGTGTATTAGTATGTATAGATTTGATATGTATATTTGTTAGAAAATGTCAAAAAATATTTTTTATGTGTATATATTTTCATAAGAAATTGTGTCATGTCTGTGTGTGTTTATATATATAATGTATAAAATAAATAGAAAATGATTATTTTATAAAAATGATTAGAAAATAAATTTAAAGAAAACAATTCAATAAAAAGTGTTTTTTTAAAAAATTGCATAAACAATGTTATAAAAATTGTTTAAACGAAACAAATAGTAACAATATAAAATAATTATTGTTTTTAATAACATAGTTGTTATCATAACAGTTAATGTTGAGGCTCCAAATGATGTGGTGTCACGTACTCCCATCCTTCTCTAAAAAAAGTAATTACTTTGTTTGATTCTGGTTATACACACTCCTTTATTTCCTCTATGATTGAGAAGAATGTAGAATTAATACTTGAACTACTAAATTTATAGTTATCATTCAAGAATCTTTGAGGGATTATCAATGCATTGCCAATATATAGAAACTCTGGTATTCACTTTTGTGAGTGCAATTTAATATTAAAACTAGTAGTAATTCCCATGATGTACTTCAACACTATACTAGGGATGGTTTTTCTCTCAAATTAATAGAATAAGATCAACTAAATAAGAAAGGAAATATTAATACTCTGGAATGGAGATCCTACAGTTGTTTTCAAATGATAGATATCATGACCTGAGATTTTCCAATAAGCAGATCCCATAGACTTCTTTATGGAAATGATCGGTGAAGGTGAATAAGGAAATAAAATTATATGAATAGAAAATTTCCCCACAATGCTGAAATAAATTGGCATATTTCTTGGAGATTTAAATATAATTTCCCCAAAAAATTAGGTAGTGTTATCCATTGAACTAATGCTTGGATCTAATCAGATATTGAAGATCCTGTATATAATGGAAAAATAGATAAGAATGAATTAAAGAAATAACTCGAATATATTTTGTAGAATGTGTTTATATGACCAGGTGTGTCTCCTTAGGGAGTAATTATTCTTTTTTTAAAGAATAAGGATGGATCAATATGGATTTGAATTGATTATAGAGAACTTAAGAGGATCACAATAAAGAACAAGAACCCTCTCTTAAGGATTGATGATCTATTTTACCATCTTTGTGGGGATGAATTCTTCTTCAAGATTGATCTTCAATATTGTTATCATAAATTGAGGTTGAATAAAAAATGTATTCTAAATACCACCTTCTGATTAAGATATGTTCATTCTGAGTTTTTCGTTGTCAATCATCTTGACTAATGCTCCTGCCATATTAATGGATTTGATGAATAAAGACTTTAAGGACTACCTTGATAACTTTATCGTAGTTTTTATTGATGATATTATATTATATTATAAATTTATCTAGAAGCATGAGAATCATCTAAGGGTTATATTGAAAACTCAAAGGAAGGAGAGGCTATTTGGAATGTTAATCAAATGTAAATCTTGGTTTCAAAAAGTTTCATTGTTGGGGAACACTGACACCAATAAAGGAATATCATTGGACCGTTATAAGACAATGGTTATGGAGGAGTGGACTCATCCCACAATTGTAACAATGATTAATAGTTTCCTTATATTACCCAGTTATTGTCGGAGGTTTTGGAAAATATTTTCACAACTTTCTATTCCACAAACCAAGTGAAATTAAAAAGTGGAAAAGTTTATCTAGAAAAACGATTTTGAATATTGGTTACAAGAGCTAAAGAATATATTGATCATTGTACCCATGTTAAATCTACACTCTATGGAAGAAGGTTTTCATATTTTTAGTGACGGATATATGAAAGGACTGGCGTTCATCCTCATGAAAAATGATAAGGTTATTTCTTATTCATATCGTGTGCTAAATCCTTATGAAAAAAAGTATCCAACTCATGACCTAGAGATATTTGTCGTTATTTTTTCTTTTAATATATGTTGAAACTATCATTATAGGGAGAAACGTGATATATACAGAGTGAACCAAAGTTTTATGTATATATTCATAGAAATGGAATTGAACATCAGAAAAAGAAGTTGGTTGGAACATTTTAAAGGCTATTTATTTAATTCATTATCACCCTATAAGATTAAACAAATTCACTGATGCATTAAGTTGGAAAGACCAAATTTTACTTGAAATGACAAGTATTCAAGGGGAAACTTTGATTAAATAACTAGTAAAACTAGACATGGTAATAATAAGAGAAGGTCCATCATCAATCCTATACCAAATGATATATCAACCATAATTACTAGATAATATCAAGAAATATCAAAGAGAATATCCCTTTTTAAAAAATAAGATAGAGAATGTAAAGAATGGTAATTTTCTTGATTTGAATATTGATTAGTAAGGTGTACTGAAATTTAATACAAGAATATTTGTACCATATATTCTAGAAAGAAACTAGAATATGATGGGTGAAGCTCATAGCTCTACATTCTCTATACATCCTACAAACACTAAAATATATAAGGAGCTTTGTGATCATTACTGGTGGGATAAAATGAAAAGGGTTGTTTTCGACTACAAATACGGTGATTTTTGTGTCTACAAGTGAAGGTAGATACAAAACTTCTTAAATAAGTATTACAACCAATACCCATAGTAACACGGAAGTGGGACAATATCACTATGGACTTTTTCACTAGTCATTCAAGAAAATAAAATAGAAACAATAAGATATGGGTTATTTTGTATCATCACACCAAGATTTCCCAATTCATCACTATTAAAGAAGATTTATCTCTGGACCAAAATTCCATGATTTATATAAAGGAAGTGGTTCACTTTCATGGGGTACCACCTTTGGTCATTCTAATCATGATATAAGGATCATAAAAAAATTATAGAGAATTATTCCACATGATATTAATATTGAATCATATTTTAGTATGGAATATCATCCCCAAACTGATGCAAAAATATGAAAGGATTATTCAAACACTTGATGGAATGCTGAGAACATGATCTATAGAATTTAATGGTGGATAAGATCAACACCTCCCACTAGTTGATTTCTTTTGTAGAAAAATATTCCACTCGATTATTCAAATTGAACCCTATAAAGCTTTATATGGGATGCGATGTAGAACAAATAATTTTTGGGATGAATTTGGTGAGATAAATATATCTAGGCTTGATCTTGTTGAAGATATTATAGAAAAGGTTCATGATGTCCAAAAACACATAATGGTTTCTCAGATTTGGAAGAAGAGCTATGTTGACAATCATCGAAGGGACATGGAGTTTGATGCTGTTGAAAAAGTGTTCCTTTGAATATCACCATGGAAGAGAGTCACATGGTTTGGGAATAGAGGTAATCTTATCCATAGGGATGTTGTCCCCTATGAAATCCTTGATCACATAAGGGTATTTCCCTCTCAACTAGATCATCCACCAAATCAAGGTCAAGTTCATGATGTATTCCGAATATCATTCTAGAGGAATTACATACCTGACCATTTACATGTATAGAATTTGGAGGTGGTAAAAATATAACCTGACCACTCTTCGGACGAGAATCCAATGGAGATCATAGATAGTAAAGACATGGTTATACTCAACAAGACTGCCAAACTCATCATATTATTATGGAGGAACCATAAATATGAAGAAGTTACATGGGAAACAAAGAAGGAAATTAATCATAAGTACCCAAACGTTTTCTCAACTGAGATAATGAGTTGAAATTTTAGAGATAAAATTTTTAAGGGGGGAAGAATGTAATGAACTAAAATTTATAAATGATTTTTGTTTCCTGAGAAAATTTTGGCTATATTATACTATACATAAAATAATGTATCTCTTCAATAATGAATTGAATATAATTGGAAATGTGACTATTTGGATTTGACTGTTATATATCCATTGGTAAATTATGAGAGTTGTTCAAAATTACCATTAGAAACTATACTCTTGATAACAATTTTAATGTTATAATTAGTGTTTATAAGTAAAACTTAAAATGGATAATTATTTTAGAATGTAGAAATGATGGATTCAACTTGTATAATCATTCCCTATGAACCTCATTTATTATAGATTGGAAGGGAGGTAGCATCTCTAGGGTTCTATCTTGACCAAGACCAAGCTAAGATTCATCAAATGATGCTAGAACGAAATCTCCTATAGTATAAGTTCAAGATAGTGGAAGTTACCAATTGAGGGACGTTAGTCGAGCCGCCACATGAATCTATCCTCATCGCACCCAACACCCTTAGGTCTTATAATGGTGTTTTAAGGGGCAATGTGTTAATGTAGAAGTTACATAAAGGGTAAAACCATTTTATAAATAAAATTTTTATTTTTTAAATTTCTTAATTAAGAATAGTTTTCATAATAAAATTGATAAAGAATTTGATAAATTGATTTTTCAAATAGAAATTGTACATTCCAAAAAAGTTATAAATATTTATAATAAAAAAATGTTTTTTTATTAATAATTTTTTGTATTTAATATTATGATAAACAAACTTTTATTTAAATATAAATCATATAATAATTTTGTTTTTTTCATGTGTCAGAATTTTCACTATGCATATTCAATCTGCTATCGTTTTTAATAAATAAATATTTTTATATTTTATGGTTATAATTATCATATTTATAGAATTATTATGACAAAAAAATGTTATTTTTTCTTTCAGCATGCCAAATTTTGTTAGGGTGAATTTATGAGAATTTTTTAAAATACATTATTTTTAATGAATAGTAAAAAAATATATTTAGTGTTTTCAATATGCTTAAGGACTTAATAATTTTTTCATAAGGATATTATAATTAGATAACAACAATCCATGACTCAATATATAGAATTTTAATAATATAAATTATTTTAATAAATTTTAATCAATTTCCAAACCTACACATTACCTTCCAAAGTCCAATTGGAAACCTTAACATTAAAACGATTATATTTCTGAAGAATTTACTTTTCCTTGTAAAATCAAATAATATAATAGGATGATCAAATATTTTAGATTAAAATAACATAAAATAAGAACTGATTTACCCAAAAATATGAAAAAATGAGGGTAAATCCCATGTTTTTTTATTTCCTACAACCTAGGTTTCAAGGCCAGTATTTGGAAATTAATAATAAAATCCTCCACTTTTGCTATAAATACCCTGAAATTTCTGCAATAACATTATATATCAATCTATAATCCTAGAGGATCTGTCATTTTTACCTCCCACAGAGTCCACCCATGGTTTCCTTAATCCCCCAAAGTCCAAATCCTCATGTTTTAGGAACACCGCTTCAAGGTAAGGGAAATCTCCACTTCACTTCTCTATTTACATTTCTTCTTAACGTGGTATATCTACTTGTTTAAAAACTACGTTCTTTTTTCAAATAAATTTAATCCTTTTATTGTAATAATATCATTTTATGAGTGTTATTCCCTTGTTACCTCTCATTTTACCATTTTTTAAACCAGGCATTATTCCCATTATTCTATCAAATTTACTTCTCAAAATTTCTCTTTTCTACTCGAGAAATTCTCTTTTATTTTATTTTTGTTAATAGAAAAACCTATTTATATTACCAAGGAATTATTATATATGTAATGAAATTTTTTATTTTATTTTGGTAATAACATACATGAAACCAGCATTCCCATTCCGTGGGTTAAAAATGATTTAGTGATATTGTAATTATGTACTTTTTTAAATGACATGTATTTTAATATGAAACCTATTTTTAAAGTTTCCACTGGTTATTTATGAAACATTTAATTATGATATATGTGAATAAAATTAATTAATACATTTTAAGGTTGTTCTCTAACAATTCTCTAATGCATTAGGTAATGAATTTAATCTCTAGAGATGACATGTTTTATGATGACTGGGTGAATAACCTGGGTAATTTTTATAACATCTCGATAACTCAATATTGTGATACACTTATGAATCTACAATCTTAATATTATATCCACATTTTCATGTTATTATTAATTTATTTTTTATTATTTTATTCCCCATGTTCCCATTTTCATTCCATAATGATATTTCTCATGTTCTTATTGATACTCATCAAGATCACTTGTAAACTATTTTCCTTATTTTCCGGTACTATGCCTTATGTTCACCCATTACTTTCTTATATGTCCCCTTATTATGATATTTATTAAAATTACCTAGGATGAACCAATGAATAATTATTTTGTAACACCCCAGGATTTCATAGTGTGTTATTTCTTAAAAATAATTCAATAACTTGCACTACACGCAACACCGAGTTCAATCACACCATGACGTACAAAAAAAAGCCATTAAAAGAGGTCATGAATAGTATTAACAACATTTTGAACTTTATATAATCCTTATAATTTTAGAATCCCTATTATGAGTTTCTTAGTCATAATGCAAGAACAGATTCATTTTCAGTATTGCACTTTTATCAACTTTAATAGTGAAACCTTTTTAAATAAAATATTTTAAACTATCTGAATAAATCGGGACATCAAAAAAATTTAAAATGAAACATCCCAAGCTTCCACGGTACGCTTTCCTTTGAATAAAATAGTAGCGTGTGTTGTACGCAACCTTGAGTTTTAACACACGCCACAACCAATCAAACTAGCCGTTATGAATAGTAATACCTAAATTTTGAAATTATATATATTTTATATTTTAAAATGGACTTCATTTTTGGATTCGGAATATCGAATTTAGCCTAAGGTGAAATTTTGGTACTTTTCGGATAACTTTCATATTTTGATGAATAGTGAAAATTACTAAATTTTAATTAAAAACAACTTTTTTAATCAAAATAATTAATAGTGATAAATTATGAATTTTAGTAGTTTTAAAGTATATTTAGAATATATTTTTACCATTTAATATAATTTTGGTCATTGTACATAATTTTACAATTAAACCGAACATAAACAAGTGTCAATCTTTTGATAGTTATTACCTCTTAAAAACACGCTTTTTGTTTTGACAGCGGGAATTAATTTTAAATTAATTTCTGCCAGTTCTATGTTTTGAATTTAGAAAAATGGATTCCATATTTGGAATCAGGATGTCCAAATTGTGTAAATAGGTAACTTTTATTTTTAGACATTTTGAATAATTACTGTGGTAAATATTTTATTTACCATGGTTAAGGGTAAATCCGGTAAATAGGGGTTAAAAAATAATATTATAATAATACAAACATAACCTAAAACGTGTCCTAACCTTATTGGTGGAAACATACCCGACCATGAGCATCCTTGGGTCAATTTGGGGACCCCTTGGATCCACTTGTATGTGGTAGGGACACTTTATATTAATAAAGTTAAAATAAAAATAAAAATGGCATAAGCTTACATCTTTTAGAAGAACAATTTTTCCATAGGGTTATACATGTTGTATTTTCGATTATAAATATTCATTAGAAAGCTAAAAGGATTTCCTACATAATGATATTTTATTTATAATTTTTAGACATCAAATAATTTAAATTAGTAATGACACAATAATGATGCAATGTTTACCTCATTAATAAATCATTTAAATAAATAAGATTATAATGATTAAAATATTATCTAAAACCTGTCCAATTCTTATTGGTTGATGTTATTTACAATATTATTCATCTTATCTTCGACCTCAATGATTTTTGGACCATTATAAACCGAATATAATTATATTATAAAGTAATACTTTCACTCTTTCCTAAAGATCCCCTCTTCTCCCTTATAAAAGGAGACCACTTCTACTCATTCCTCACACCTCTCAAGCCACTTGGCTCGTCCAAACTCTGCCCAACTAAGCTCCCCACATCCCTCCACTCCTTCTTGAAGCTTCCCCTTAGGCAGAAATCATTTCAAGAAGTCCTTTTGTTCCAACCAAAGTGAGTTACCTAAATTAAAGGTAACGATTTCTCTTAAATTATTTTCATTTATTTTGCTTCTCCAACCCCCAAACTCTTTTTATTTCCTTTCTTTTGTAACAACACCAGTATCCTCAATATACTAGGATGTTTTTATAAGAAGGATTCAAACTACACATACACACAACTCCATCTAATGGATGATGAACATAATGTTTCTGTGGATGGCAAACTAACGCCTCACGAAACAATGATTGTTCAAATACATATTACCGCCTCTCATGGTGGCCATTATGATGGAACTATAATTAAATATGATATTAATGATATATATTTTATATATAAGCTTCTGTAATTCCATTTTATTTCATACCATTATTCGTTTCATGTTGTATATACATACGATAATTTCATTTGAGGAAGTGCGGACTACCGCCCCCTTAAAATGATATGACTCGTTCATACCACACATGGAACGTATAAAGGATGGTGTTAATAAACTTAAGTAACATATATAAAATATTATATTATACTGGAATAGTAATATACCTATGTATCATTTGGATTCAATTATTATAAAATAAAAATTAAATGGAAGTAGCGTTCGTGCATACGTACGGACTACCGTCTCCACGAACGCGGTGAGATCCATCCTCCATCGTATCCATTCAAGTCTTATTCTCATTTTAGGGTTAAAAATAATGTTAATATCATTCTGATTATGAATAAGATATAATCTATCCATTACAAACATGTCTTACGTAACCAAACATTTAAGAAGAACGAATCTATTATCACCCGAAATGACGATAATACTAAGATATTATTAATAAAGCAATGTTAAAAGATCATATATGATATCATATTAATGTATATGATTATTGTATAATTTAATAACAATTATTTCACCATTATACAGGAGGTTAACCGACCCCAACCAAGGAAAAGTACAAGGTAAGGGATTTTCTTATCTCACATTCAATTCCGTGAGATTTCCATTATTCGCCACTAAATTATTGAAAGTGGTGTATTGTGTACTGGAATTTGATATATATTATCATATTCATGTTATTCTGTAAATAATTTGGTGGTTATTAACTTTTGGCCATACGACTCAGTTGATTAACGTGGTAAGGGGTTTTCATCTCACTCCTTATTCCCGTGAGATTCATGCCATATTGCCACCATTACCTTTTGCGTGGTGTATGTACTGCCCATAATTATATTCTTTGTGTAATACACTCTAATTTATGTGTACTTACATATTCATTGTATGATACCTCTTTCATGGGTTGTATGTTTCATAAGTTACCAAACTGGTAAGGGTTATTTCACAATCTCTTCATTATCCGAGGTTGTTTATACGTAATAATCTACTGGGATCTCGTTATCATCCACATCCATGTTTCTTCAAAATGTATTTCAAAACATTTTTAATATTTAAAAGAATATGGCTTAAAGTCATTTATACCCTTGTTTGACTTTTTATAAGAGGTTTATAAGGGAATCTTTCCGTCGTTTTCCAAACAAGGTGCTTTTTAACCTTTTCGACAGAATTAAGATAAGAATGTTTTTTTAACTTATACGGCGGGTGCGGTTATTTTCCGCCATTATAAAATCGTCAAAGCTTCCCTTAAAAGCTTATAAGATTATTTTCAAAGAAAATGTTTGATTTTATATGGATCTTAAATGATTTCAAAATAAAAGGAGATATTTCTTTAAAAAGAATTTTGATTTCATCTATGTCAACATCCTTTGATGGGTTTTAAGATTATTTGAAGTTAATTTATTATGATAAAAAAACTTCTATATTGTTTTGAAGGTTTTGTGATATGTTTGACTGTGGATGTGCTATTTTTATACCATTCATAGTTTATGGTGAAAGTATTGACATTTCGTATGCTAGTTCCAATAAGAATGTTTATGTTATATTTCAATCTTTACTTCATATGAATGTCTTGGACAAGTATGTTCCAGGTTGGGGACTGGTTAAAGTAAGCCCTCCAGGTTGGGGACTGGTAAAAGTAAGCCCTCCAGGTTAGGGACTGGTAAAAGTAAGCCCTCCGGGTTGGTGTCCGGTTATTAGAGGCACTCCGGGTTGGTGTCCGGTTATTAGAGGCACTGCGGGTTGGTGTCCGGTTATTAGAGGCACTCCGGGTTGGGTTCCGGTTACAGTTAGCCCCAAGGTCTTGGGACGAGGCCTTGAAAAGTAATTAAAGTTTAGCATTATGCATTCCAACATTATGAAAGTGGTTATTGATTTTGCATGTGATTATTCGATTAGTAGAATATCCATGTGAACAAGTAAATGGAATTATTTCATTTTACTTTTTCCATACTATGTTGAAGTTCAAGTTTAAAAGGCTTTTGTTTTAGTAATTCATTGCCTTAAATGTTTATGCTTATTTTTGAATGTTATGCTATATTGTTATCCTTACTGGGCATTTGAGCTCACCCCTTTTCAATGTTTTATTTTTCCCAGGATGTGAAGATATATGTTATGAATGACCTGCAAGGATATTATGAGGGGATTATAGTGTGGACTGTGGAAACATTATGTTGTTGTAGTAGTTTTTCATTTTATGATGTAATGTAAAACTTATGAATATATCTAGTGTTTCCAAGGCTACTAAACCAATCGGTCTTTCGAGATTTGATCTTTCTTGTGATCATGCCAATGTTATGTAATAATGCACCGACTCTGGGTAAATGGGGTCGGGGCGTTACAGTTGGTATCAGAGGAAGTTTAGTACAAACCTTGGAAGTAGATTTAGATAAACTCTGATTAGAGCACGTAGACCTAAGATGAACTTTGAGGATTAGTATAGAAGAACTTTTAGAATTTTGGTATTGTAGAGATTTTGTGAGTTTTCCGAGCAATACATCCCTGTCTGGATACGAGCAGGTAGAGGCGGCTCTGGCACAGATGTACCTAGGGGTAAAACCCGAAAACACCGCTTTGAGCTAGACTCGAACGGGAACTGGTGCACGACAACGGGCCTTGCTGCACTCTTGGTTACGACACTCCCGGGGGATATGCTTAGGATAACTCTCATTTTATTTACAAATCATTATGAAGGGTTTATGAGTATATAATTCCTCAAAGAAAACATTTTTATGATTATGGATTATATCCATAAATAGTTCAATTTATGTTAAGTGTTTTATAAGTATGGGATTATGTATTTTGATTCATAAACTGATCTAGTTTATGCCATTGTTTAGAAATGGCGCCCAGTAGAAGGAATGAGAACTCCAGAAATACACATGATTCAAAGAGAAGGAAGGATCATATCATTCATGGTCTTAAGCTAGAATTTATAAGAGAAATAGTCTCCCATGTATTATCATCATATGAAGAAATAATATCATGTGTTGATAAGATAAGTAAAGAGTTTACTGAGTCCTATGGCTTTGAAGGGAATCAAGAGAAGAAAAGGATGGAAAAGAGAAAGATGGATAAAGGGAAAAGGGAAAAGAAGAATTTTCCCATATGTGGTAACTGTGGAAAGAAACACCCTGGAACTTGCCTGAAAGGAATGGGAGTTTGTTATAAGTGTGGAGGAAAAGGGCACAAAGTACGTGACTGCAAGGGTAAGAAAATGGTTTTAAATGTACAATGCTTCATTTGCAAGGAGTTTGGACACTACGCGAACCTATGTTCCAGTCATCAGACTATGCCGCAAATGATGTTATTGGATAATAATCAAGTTATGATACTACCACAGATGAAGAGGAATGATTAGAGTTCTTATGTTGATTATGTCAATTGAGTGTTGTATCAACAATGTACTTGTTACAATAATCATGGAGTATATAAGGATTGTACTGCAGTACTATTTCATTAAGGACTTGAGATTGTGTGGAACAAAGAAAAGTGACTCAATAGCAGGATAAATTTTTGGAAAATATATGGTTGAGAGAATGATAAATCATAATATAGTTCTGATACTGAGGTAGTGATTTTGGAATAATATGTGATTGTTTTGAATAAATTATATTGGATATTCTTGACTACCCTGGAACTGATTAATGATTTGTATATTCCATCATTGTTGGTGTTTAAAACATTTTTGGATTAATGAAGTATATCCAGCATTCTATATGGAATAAGAGAGCATGAATGTAATCAATAAGGAATATGGTAATACATGATGAAGGTATTCATATGCTATTACGGGGTAAAAAGGATCTATATTATGTTTACCTTCCTTATAAATTATAGACTGTGAGTTTGGACAGGAGTATTTTGGATAGTTCTAGTTAGGATTATTTTGGATTGCCATAAAAGGACAACCCGGAGGTCGGGCGGCAACCCGTCGCGTCCGGCAAGGCTGCGAGACTTGAACCCGCAACCGAAGGGCGACAAGGGTGTATCACCTACCACTGGCCCATGAGATGTCCTAGATTAAATAATGTAGTTTTTATTAAAAGATCATGTAGATGAATTATAAATTCGTTTATTTTGGAACCCTATACGAATAGTATAAATAGAGTTTTTTTTACATTCTATTACCTTTTAGAGTGAAAGATGAGTTTGTGGTAGAAATTTATTAATGGATAAAACACTAATTATAAAGTAAGTATATCTCCTTATGATCTTATCCAATCTCATAAATAAATTCATCAACATTAAGAAAAGAAACTTATAACAAAAATGTTTTCCTAGATGATACCTTAAATCATCACTAAATAATGGCTTTGGGATTGTTGGCCTTTTCATAGCCATGTTCTCTACCACTCTCCATCAGATAATTGATGGTTAGATTTTTCTTCCATATCCATATTTTCCTACATGGAACCCTAGTATGTGTTATTTTCGGTAATCTTCATACGTTCGACTCTTTATTTTAAATAGAGGCCTCATTAATTCATTTTTCGATGTGGGATTTCAACTAAGATATTTTGAAACGTCAAAAATGTGTTATCCTAATACCCTATGTTTTGTTGAACCGATGGTATTTCAAATCATCATAGATTGATGAATTTAAGGAACTCAATTATACACTTGTTTGTGATTGATGATCTCAATCACTGCCTATAAATATTTACGTTTTTCCTCCAATTATATGTCTCTAATTGCCACCAATGTTCTCCTAATCGAGATCATAATTTGGTGGTGACTCTTTCATTTCTCTTTTCCACATATTAAGAATAAATTTTAGTAACCTAATTTCCGATGTGGGTTTTCCCACAAATATATTTTCTATTTTCAACCTTTTATTTTCGAAGAACAATTTCAAATTGTGAGGACGCAATTTATTGAAGGAGGGGAGAATGTAACACCCCAGGATTTCATAGTGTGTTATTTCTTAAAAATAATTCAATAACTTGCACTACACGCAACACCGAGTTCAATCACACCATGACGTACAAAAAAAAGCCATTAAAAGAGGTCATGAATAGTATTAACAACATTTGGAACTTTATATAATCCTTATAATTTTAGAATCCCTATTATGAGTTTCTTAGTCATAATGCAAGAACAGATTCATTTTCAGTATTGTACTTTTATCAACTTTAATAGTGAAACCTTTTTAAATAAAATATTTTAAACTATCTGAATAAATTGGGACATCAAAAAAATTTAAAATGAAACATCCCAAGCTTCCACGGTACGCTTTCCTTTGAATAAAATAGTAGCGTGTGTTGTACGCAACCTTGAGTTTTAACACACGCCACAACCAATCAAACTAGCCGTTATGAATAGTAATACCTAAATTTTGAAATTATATATATTTTATATTTTAAAATGGACTTCATTTTTGGATTCGGAATATCGAATTTAGCCTAAGGTGAAATTTTGGTACTTTTCGGATAACTTTCATATTTTGATGAATAGTGAAAATTACTAAATTTTAATTAAAAACAACTTTTTTAATCAAAATAATTAATAGTGATAAATTATGAATTTTAGTAGTTTTAAAGTATATTTAGAATATATTTTTACCATTTAATATAATGTTGGTCATTGTACATAATTTTACAATTAAACCGAACATAAACAAGTGTCAATCTTTTGATAGTTATTACCTCTTAAAAACACGCTTTTTGTTTTGACAGCGGGAATTAATTTTAAATTAATTTCTGCAACTTCTGTGTTTTGAATTTAGAAAAATGGATTCCATATTTGGAATCAGGATGTCCAAATTGTGTAAATAGGTAACTTTTATTTTTAGACATTTTGAATAATTACTGTGGTAAATATTTTATTTACCAGGGTTAAGGGTAAATCCGGTAAATAAGGGTTAAAAAATAATATTATAATAATACAAACTTAACCTAAAACGTGTCCTAACCTTATTGGTGGACACATACCCGACCATGAGCATCCTTGGGTCAATTTGGGGACCCCTTGGATCCACTTGTATGTGGTAGGGACACTTTATATTAATAAAGTTAAAATAAAAATAAAAATGGCATAAGCTTACATCTTTTAGAAGAACAATTTTTACATAGGGTTATACATGTTGGATTTTCGATTATAAATATTCATTAGAAAGCTAAAACGATTTACTACATAATGATATTTTATTTATAATTTTTAGACATCAAATAATTTAAATTAGTAATGACACAATAATGATGCAATGTTTACCTCATTAATAAATCATTTAAATAAATAAGATTATAATGATTAAAATATTATCTAAAACCTGTCCAATTCTTATTGGTTGATGTTATTTAGAATATTATTCATCTTATCTTCGACCTCAATGATTTTTGGACCATTATAAACCGAATATAATTATATTATAAAGTAATACTTTCACTCTTTCCTAAAGAGCCCCTCTTCTCCCTTATAAAAGGAGACCACTTCTACTCATTCCTCACACCTCTCAAGCCACTTGGCTCGTCCAAACTCTGCCCAACTAAGCTCCCCACATCCCTCTCCTCATCCTTGAAGCTTCCCCTTAGGCATAAAGCATTTCAAGGAGTCCTTTGGTTCCAACCAAAGTGAGTTACCTAAATTAAAGGTAACGATTTCTCTTAAATTATTTTCATTTATTTTGCTTCTCCAACCCCCAAACTCTTTTTATTTCCTTTCTTTTGTAACAACAACAGTATCCTCAATATACTAGGATGTTTTTATAAGAAGGATTCAAACTACACATACACAGAACTCCATCTAATGGATGATGAACATAATGTTTCTGTGGATGGAAAACTAACGCCTCACGAAACGATGATTGTTCAAATACATCTTACCGCCTCTCATGGTGGCCATTATGATGGAACTATAATTAAATATGATATTAATGATATATATTTTATATATAAGCTTATTTAATTCCATTTTATTTCATACCATTATTCGTTTCATGTTGTATATACATACGATAATTTCATTTGAGGAAGTGCGGACTACCGCCCCCTTAAAATGATATGACTCGTTCATACCACACATGGAACGTATAAAGGATGTTGTTAATAAACTTAAGTAACATATATAAAATATTATATTATACTGGAATAGTAATATACCTATGTATCATTTGTATTCAATTATTTTAAAATAAAAATTAAATGGAAGTAGCGTTCGTGCATACGTACGGACTACCGTCTCCACGAACGCGGTGAGATCCATCCTCCATCGTATCCATTCAAGTCTTATTCTCATTTTAGGGTTAAAAATAATGTTAATATCATTCTTATTATGAATAATATATAATCTATCCATTACAAACATGTCTTACGTAACCAAACATTTAAGAAGAACGAATCGATTATCACCTGAAACGATGATAATACTAAGATATTATTAATAAAGCAATGTTAAAAGATCATATATGATATCATATTAATGTATATTATTCTTGTATAATTTAATAACAATTAATTCACCATTATACAGGAGGTTAACCTACCCCAACCAAGGAAAAGTACAAGGTAAGGGATTTTCTTATCTCACATTCAATTCCGTGAGATTTCCATTATTCACCACTAAATTATTGAAAGTGGTGTATTGTGTACTGGAATTTGATATATATTATCATATTCATGTTATTCTATAAATAATTTGGTGGTTATTAACTTTTGTCCATATGACTCAGTTGATTAACGTGGTAAGGGGTTTTCATCTCACTCCTTATTCCCGTGAGATTCATGCCATATTGCCACCATTACCTTTTGTGTGGTGTATGTACTGTCCATAATTATATTCTTTGTGTAATACACTCTAATTTATGTGTACTTACATATTCATTATATGATACCTCTTTCATGGGTTGTATGTTTCATAAGTTACCAAACTGGTAAGGGTTATTTCACAATCTCTTCATTATCCGAGGTTGTTTATACGTAATAATCTACTGGGATCTCGTTATCATCCACATCCATGTTTCTTCAAAATGTATTTCAAAACATTTTTAATATTTAAAAGAATATGGTTTAAAGTCATTTATACCCTTTTTTGACTTTTTATAAGAGGTTTATAAGGGAATCTTTCCGTCGTTTTCCAAACAAGGTGCTTTTTAACCATTTCGACAGAATTAAGATAAGAATGTTTTTTTAACTTATACGGCGGGTGCTGTTATTTTCCGCCATTATAAAATCATCAAAGCTTCCCTTAAAAGCTTATAAGATTATTTTCAAAGAAAATGTTTGATTTTATATGGATCTTAAATTATTTTAAAATAAAAGGAGATATTTCTTTAAAAAGAATTTTGATTTCATCTATGTCAACATCCTTTGATGGGTTTTAAGATTATTTGAAGTTAATTTATTATGATAAAAAAACTTCTATATTGTTTTGAAGGTTTTGTGATATGTTTGACTATGGATGTTCTATTTTTATACCATTCATAGTTTATGGTGAAAGTATTGACATTTCGTATGCTAGTTCCAATAAGAATGTTTATGTTATATTTCAATCTTTACTTCATATGAATGTGTTGGACAAGTATGTTCCAGGTTGGGGACTGGTTAAAGTAAGCCCTCCAGGTTGGGGACTGGTAAAAGTAAGCCCTCCAGGTTTGGGACTGGTAAAAGTAAGCCCTCCGGGTTGGTGTCCGGTTATTAGAGGCACTCCGGGTTGGTTTCCGGTTATTAGAGGCACTCCGGGTTGGTGTCCGGTTATTAGAGGCACTCCGGGTTGGGTTCCGGTTACAGTTAGCCCCAAGGTCTTGGGACGAGGCCTTGAAAAGTAATTAAAGTTTAGCATTATGCATTCCAACATTATGAAAGTGGTTATTGATTTTGCATGTGATTATTCGATTAGTAGAATATCCATGTGAACAAGTAAATGGCATTATTTCATTTTACTTTTTCCATACTATGTTGAAGTTCAAGTTTAAAAGGCTTTTGTTTTAGTAATCCATTGCCTTAAATGTTTATGATTATTTTTGAATGTTCCGCTATATTGTTATCCTTACTGGGCATTTGAGATCACCCCTTTTCTATGTTTTATTTTTCCCAGGATGTGAAGATATAAGTTATGAATGACCTGCAGGGATCTTATGAGGGGATTATAGTGTGGACTGTGGAAACATTATGTTGTTGTAGTAGTTTTTCATTTTATGATGTAATGTAAAACTTATGAATATATCTAGTGTTTCCAAGGCTACTAAACCAATCGGTCTTTCGAGATTTGATCTTTCTTGTGATCATGCCAATGTTATGTAATAATGCACCGACTCTGGGTAAATGGGGTCGGGGCGTTACATATTTCATGTTATTTTAAATATTTTTTTATGTTTTCATGTACAATTTACATTTGTTCCAAGACACTCAACCTAAAAGATCTTCTAAATTTCTAAATGTGTTTTATATAAAGAAAATTTATCTAAAAAAGTAGGGATTCCATAATTATAACATGAATAGGGAATCAGTGCACCAAACATCAAGATAACTGTAATAGGTCCTCATATCGATGTTCCTCCTCTATTTTTATCTTAGTCTCTCTCTCAAAGAACTAATAGTTTCATATATCACAAACCCAAGATAAACTATATCAAGGAAATGGGGGATACATACATCATAATGATATGATAAAGTAACTATGAGAAAAGAGTAAACGACCAAATAAGTTGTGTGTGGATGACCATGTTTAATGTATATTTTTGAATAATTGAATATGACATAGTTCATGCGATATATGACCACACCTGAAAGATTATGACATAATACCATAGATCAATCAATTTTGTTATAGGGAGAAATCACAAAACCCAAATATAAACATTCACTTATGGTGATGTTAGATCAGAATTATCAATGGTGTTGACCCCAATTGATATACTAAATTACGGAAAATATAAAAACCAAATATCAAATATAATTGGTTGGTGAAAAAATAAATGTTATGGAATATAAATGAATCATTTACTACATGCAACATGAATTCATATGTAAAATGTAACGAATAAACAATAGAAGAACTCAAAGGATTTTATTGGTGTTGTTGTTTTAATTAACATATAAATATACCTTTATATATTGGGTGATAGAGGAATAATCAACCCACTGAAGAAGTTGAAGAGGTCACCAAAACATTTGGGTAAATTAGAATAAAACTTCTATCTCGGAATACATGGATGGACAAATTTTAAGTATAAACACTATAAATATAATGATTTATGAATCATTCATCATTCAAAACAATGAAATATAATGATGGAAGGATATTAGAAATGTCTACATTTGTTTTTTATGAAATAGAAGAGATATATATTATACAACTTATGAAGTTATTATTAATGATGTGAAAAAGTATGATAATGTTGTGAGAAAAAATATATGGAGTTCCTATCATGAAGGATAATTAGAATACTGATTAATAACTCTTGGATAACTTTTTTAATAAGAGGAAGTGAATATGACATTAAAAGCCATTGAAATCACCTTGAAAATACTCAAGATGAGTAATTAATATGACACAAAAATTTGGAAATAATTTTATAGATTTTTGAAAATATTCCTATATTTTCTAGAGTCATTTGATTTGTTTTAATCTAATTTTATGTTTTTAGGTGGTTTTAAATTAATTAAATTTTTTCTAGCGGGATTTGAATAAATTCATTAATTCTTAACTAGAAGCTGAACCATTAGATAATTAATTTTGATAAGAGACTTCTTGACATACAAAGAGTCATTTTGGTACTAGAGACATCGAAAAATATTGAAAACATCATTTAATTATGTTATTTTCTACCTTTTTAAGGATCATCCTAGGATTTATAAGGATCATCCCTAACATTTATAAGGCTCATCCCACATTTCATAAGGATCAACCCAGAATTCATATGGATCATTTTCTACTTCATAAGGATGATATTTGATGTTTGTAAGGATGATTTTCATACCTCATGGGGATGTGTATGAAGTTAATTAGGGATATTTTATACATCATAATGATCATTTGAGAATTTATAAGAGTTATTTCCCACATTAAAAGAGTCATTTGTATGTGATAATGTGAAATACGATTTCTTTATAAGAGTATTTTCATGATTTTATAGGAGTCATATATGAAATGATGTTGATGTTTTTATTCCAGATTATAATATCATGATGATTTTTAAATCTAGAATCTAATCCTTAATTTACATAATATTAACTTAGGATATCGTTACTTCATTTAATCTGGAATTTTCATAAATGAATATTTTAAAATTAATTTTGTTGATAAAAATATTATGAAATTTTAAGAAATGAAAATCATTTAAGATAAAATTTGTTTTCGTCTATCAATTTATTAGAAATGGGGTTGCGATTCTTGATGAAAATAAGAAGGTCAATATCATATTTTTTTTATAATTAAATACAAGTTGGTCCTCATATTCATATTTATACAGTTTTCATGACTATGATGAGATGAACCACAACGTAACATATAGTTGTTGGTATAATTAAGTGATGAATTATTCAATGGGTGAAAATTTAGATGGAATAATAGAAAAGTGTATTCATGGAAATTCAGTGGAGATACGTAGTTGTTGAAAACGAAATGTTCACGATCATGGGAGAAATCCCATAAGAAAAAGTTAAGAAAAATATTCAGAGATTGTGGTGCTATGATTGAAGGATATTTTCTATATATTAAATATATAAAAAAAATATTTTGTGGCCATTAATATAAAATGATGATTATAAGAATGATAAAATATCATCATATGAGAGAAGAGATCCCGATACAACTCCTGAGGGGATGTAAATTTTCTATAACAACGAATAAAAAGAAGTACCAAAAATGATTTGGTTGATCAGATCTAGTTTATCTATTCAAGAATAATATTTTAGAGAAAGTCTAGAACTACTCAAATTTTTCTTGATATATGTGTCAATTTTTTTGAATAATATTGAGGACTTTCTAGATTATTTAATATCAAAAGAGCTCAAAATTGAGAAAATCCAACAATATGATATTATGGATGATCATAGTGCTTGTTTTTTTACATATACTGAGTTGCATAATATTAGTAGAATATGTATATGAATACATTGACACTTTATGAAGAAGGAAAATAGATTATTATTAGGGCGTGAAATCTTATGATGAATGAAGATCTACTTCCAGAGGTTGTATAGAAGTTTTACAAATTAGTGGGTGGCTATAAATTTAGTTGGATAGAGGGTGACCTGTGGGTTTTTTTGTAAGTGCAGTATGCACTTTGGGTATATGATAATAACTACACCCAATAATTATAATTTATAATAATATTTTTCTATAGAAACTATGACCTGAAAACCCTGATAACAATAAAGAGTAGGTTTCCCACATTGGGGATGAACCTTCTAATAAACTATGAATTTCTACTTATTTTATATTCATCGTCACAAGATATTATTTCATATTATGTGGGATAAAAATAGATATATTTATACCCTAATATGTAATATGGGTTAATATATTTAGAGAGGTTTAAATTGAAAAAAATAAATTCGGTAATGGTCTATCACACTTGATTCACACCCTGTGTCAGGTGAATGCATGGTACTTAGGGGATTCTGTAGTGGTATAATTATAAAGAAAGAGTCATTCAATCCTTGGGAACCCTGATGAACACTTTCTAAGGAAAAGTAAGACTCTCTTACCAAGGGCCACATGTTTGGATGACCTTGGTGCAGAATGGTACATTCTCATGGTTCCCATAAGGAATGGGATGATAACTTACCTATAGTTTCCTCTTAAGTAAAAACTCATTCTTCAGGGAGTACTTTAATACGCATCACACTTTTTCTCTGATACATAAAAAGTGGAATTAGAGTATAAGGATCCCTCTGATTGGATCTGTTTTTCTGACCCATGTGTTTTAATCTTAACTACATGTAGTGAATATTTAAATAAAAATAGGAAGATCCCCAAATGTAAAATTATATTCCAATTTTTATTCAAGAATATATGGATCATCCATCCAAAACCCTAAAAAATAATAATAAAATATACGAAATATAGTTGGGAAAATAGTTAACTGAAAAAGGGGATTCACCACTACCTCTAGGTTATCAGTTTTAAAGGTATTATTAAAAAACATTCTAATGATTTATCTTAAGAATCATGTTAAAGATGTGATGAGAATGGTTGAAATAAATCTATTTTAAAATATCTATTTTTTGTTATCTAATTATTTAATAATTACCCTTGCTAGGTTTTCAAATATATATTCAAATATATATTGAAATTATATGATGAAAAATCACAACTAGTAGATGATATTGATGTTATGGAAATAACATTCATAGGAAAATTTCATAAAAAACTCTCTAATAAAAGAATTTAGACCCAAGGAATAATAAATAAAATTTAGTTGAAAAAAATTTTAATTGGATGAAGATACACTGTAATTAAGTCTTAATAAGGGAGTCAATGTTAGAAAATATTAATGGGAAAATATCCATACTGTAGAATATACCTGTAAAGGTACTCTTGGAATCAAGGATGGCCATTTGAAGGATAATTACAAATGAATCATGGAACTTTATCATTCTATACATGTATATAGAAAACTAAATGAGGATCAAATTTATAATATGAAGATTTAATGGGAATAAATTATGATATTTGGTGAGAATGATAAAAACACTCTAAAGATGAAGTGTCTTGAACTTGATGTGAAGCTGAGAGATACAGAGAATAAGGTTGAAAAATATTTATAATATTTTAAATGGATAAGTTTTTACAAACAATTATTTTTAAATATTCTTCTTTATAAAATTTACCTCCCATGTGGAAAAAAGAGATCATGATCAACCAGTGATCCTTCTACAACAAGCTCATGAAAAAGGTAACTTATAGTAATGTTAATTACAGTTTTACTAATGTAGTTCCATCTACTTTTGATGAACTAAAGACAAAATCTGGACAATTATGGGTGAAACAATATTGAGAAACACATCAATGTGTCAAAATAGAGTTTAAGTTTATGCAAGAAGTAAAAATACCCAAATAGTGATAAAAGAATAAAGAAATGATCCCAAAATATAAAGAAACTCAATTTGAAAAATAATGTATTTAAATTATAAAGAAAAATATTTATTGGTAAATATTTTTGTTGTTGGAGATTAGGGAACACATAAATTGAGGTTTGGAACAAGTTTTCAATATATGAAGATCATAAAGTCCTTAAATTTAGGGGTAGTGGAGATAACATAAATAAAATACTTATTGGATGAATTCATAGTTCCTATAAGAAGAAGAATATATCCATATAAAATATATTTGGTTTTTTGGAAGTAATCTATGATTACTAAAATTAGAGTGTTCACAATGAAGAAGTGTGTTGGTATAAATAAACATATCATAACACATATTTTGTTTTAAAGAAAATACTACAACTAAAAATGAAGCATGTGAGAAATAAAATAAGACTACCTTGTGGAGTAAACATATGATGATAGTTGAGAAAAACACTCCCAATAAGATATAAAAGAAATATGAAAATGATATTAATAACAAAGATGATATTCTTCTACAGTGATTAGAAGTTCCACATCATGAACAATTTCAAGTTTGAAATGAATATTAAATTTGAAGAAAGAATATTAGAATATAAAATGTAATCAAATCAATAAATGAATAGTTGGGTAATTTTTATGGAAGACATCCCTAATGAAAATCATAAATTGTTTCTCTAAAAGGGTATCCTAAAGGTTATTGGAGATGTCTGTGGAATGTGATTGTTTTGGATATATGGCTACCAAGTTCATGAAATGGATACCAAAAAAACACCAGCCATTGAAGAACAAAGTGAATGATCTAGTGAGTTCTTGTTAAAAAAACTATTGTTACAAGAAATGAATCTAAAATGGAAAATAATACAGGCCATGTGAATAAATAATATTTTATTATTTGTCAAACCTTATTTAAATTGGATAAGAGGATGGATAAAGATGAAAATAATATATTGACTTTTCATTCTATAGTAAATAAGCTTATTTAAATAAATAAGAAATCAAAATAAGAAATGAAATCCATAAAACATAAATATGAGAAGTCTATGAGAATCAAGGATAATGTTATAATGAATATTAATAGAAATTGTTGTGATAAATAGATAAGAGAGTTTGGGTTGAATTCTAATTCTCAGTTCTATTGTTCTCAATAAAGAGATAATGAAGACATACCTTTTTTTACCATGTTAACTACCTCTATGTCTATATAAATGGAATAGAATGTCATAAATAAACAAAAGAGAGAAATAAAGGTATATTGTGAAATATGTAAAGTTTGAAAAATTTATCCATCATGAAAAAAATAAACTGGTATCATATAGTTTCATTGAAACATTTCAGTTATAGCAATTCAATTGATTTCAAGCTTCAATAGTTATCATAAATTATTCAAGACTAATCTAAATAAAAACCTCAATGATGATTACTACTAAAGAGATTACAATGAGGGAGATCTATGAATGTTAATATTCCAATTCTTTCAAAAATATATCTAAATATTTAATTTTGGGCACTATTTAGAGGATTTTGAGGCAGAGGTATGATGATCACTTTTCTAGATCTATTTTTATGTTAATTTTTTTTACTAAGGGTGTGATTTTTATGTAGAAAATGGTAAGTATTATACCTTTATCTTGAATGTTTTCCTTTATTTGTTAAAATGGGTGACATTTCTTAGAATTGAATAATTGTTTTTTGAAATATACCTAAAAAGATAATATTAGTTAGTATCACATTATGGATTGTTCAAGGAAGACTCTATTTCCTAGATTGACCAAATGTATTTTCTGTACTGTGTTTTACTCATATATATTTGTATTTGATTAATTGATGGATAATTTCTAAGAGAAATATGATTCCACTGCTACTCTTATATGGAATTGAATGATTCACTCAATAAATATGAGAATAGATAAATTAGTGAATATGTTACATTGAAATAATGGGGAGTGGAATATTATCGTTATATTTTTCTTTGCATTTATTATCAGTAAGGTGAATAAGGATAATTTATTTGATAAAATCAGAATATTTTGAGACTAGTATTTTTTGAAGTATATAAAAGTATTTATAATGAATCTAAAGGTTGATATAAAATAGCCCAAAGGCTTGTTTTGGTTTTATTTTATATCAATTAATTTGTTTATATGTATTGGTGTCTTGGGAAATGGAAGGAAGAAGTTACACACCAAAAATAGAAAGAGTTAATATATATATTTTGGTAAAGAAGTGTGAAGCTATTACATTGGGAATTCTAGATTGAGGTGACTATAAAGAGATTCTATATACATCTGAGGATTAATCAGTTGGTATTCATGGAAGATAATGAAAAATGTACAAGGATGTTGAAAATTGTTGTGTACAAAAGTTTCTAATGAAATGGAAGAGCTATCCGCATTACATCCTGTGAAACTATAATTAATGAAGAGATTAAAGAAAGATGAGTTGCTGAGATAGAATCTATGGAGTGTTTAACATGATGCTTATTGAAAACAAGGATTACCATCTCTTGGATTGGGGTTTTATTAAGATAAATTTAATCTGACAATTAAATTAAGTGAATTATCATTGGAAATATTCATGATATGTATTTAATATACTGAAAAATTTTGGAAATACATTTCAAAATATTTGGAAATGTTCCTTTATTTTTTATTGTCAATTGACTCATTTTGAGTTGATTTTAATTATTGGAGATATCTTGTAATTAAATAAAGTTGTTTTGGAGTGATTTGATGAAATTATGATATTATAGAGTTGAAGCTACAAAAATAGCTATGTAATGCTTCATAAGATACATTTTAACATTGTTAGAGTCATTTTAGAAATGGAGATATATATACATCGAAAAGAAATGAGGTCATAAGTATCATGTTAAAATTAATAAATATCATACTAGATGTGATATTGATCATCTTTAAATACATAAGAATCACCCTAGACATCATAAGGATCATCCATGAATTTATAAAGATCATTTTCTACTACAAAGGGATGATTCTTGATGTTCATAAGGATGATTTACAAACTTCATAAGGATGAGTCTAATGTTCATAAAGGTCTTTTCCTACTTAATAGGAACTATTTGAGATGATGTAAGAGATAGTTACCACTTCAAAAGTGTCCTTATTTTGTGATAATTTGATAAATATTAACTTCGTAAGAGTCATTTTTAAAACCTTATAAGAGTCATTTATCACATCGTAAGGGTAATTTACACTTAAAAAATAACAGTAGAAGTGAAAACATTTATAAGGAATGGAAATACAATAAATTTTTTAGGTTTTATTTATTATTAGGAAGTACTACATATTGAATGGAAATTTAAAAATGGTATGGAATCCCTTTGACGATCATAAAGATGACTTTTATGCTTTATTAGAGTTATCATCATTAACATAGTTAAAAAATTATAAAGAATGAAATACATCAGAAATTCAAGAATATATATTCAAAAAATATGATAAGATATCAGATGACTTTGAAGTTATTATTCAAGATCAACATATCAAGTTGAGTTAATAAGTAATGATTCAACCCTTGATTTTTTGAATATTAAATATGAGATCCCGAGTTTAATTTAATCTTATATTTTCAAATATATAAATATAAATAAATAATATTGGATATCAAAATAAGAGGAAATTCAATGGATTAAAATCTATCAATGAAAGAACTAGTTGTTGTTAATATCAATATCAAAAATGGGTTTTTGATTCTTATTTATTATTAGGAAGGTCAAGAAATGAAGTTCTATGATAATCAAATGAATCTTGGAACTCATACTGAAATTTCAAAGACAATCACGACCATAATGAGACTAACCATTGAATAATATATATTTTTGTTATGTTTTTATATAGTAATGAAGGTTGATTTATTTATGGAAATTTTTTGGAAATTTTTTGAAAAGAATATTATAAAGTGTGTTGGTAGAATTAGGCGGATAATTATGAAATGGGAAAAATGTGAAGATATTTGAGAAAATGATTTTCCTAGAAATTCATTGGAGTTAATTAATTTTTGGGAAAAGGAATATTCTTGATAATGGGAGAAAATTTTTCAATTATTGTGGTTTTTAATGTGAAGGATTTTTTATATATATCAAATATGTTGAAAATATATAATGTAACACGAGAAAGAACTATGTTATAATAAGAAAGATAAAATATCTCCATTAGTGAGAAGATAAAAATATACATCTCTTGAGAGGATGGACTTTATTATTTAAAATATGAAGAAGAAAATATTCTGATTCTATTGATCATATCTTGTTTATCAAGGTGAGAAGAATAAGAATAGAAAAAGTGTTCAGATAAAGGTTGAAACTTCAAGTACTAAAACTATTCCTAGTATATGTGTCAAAGAACATGAAGAAGATTAAGGAGAATCGGGTTTATTAAAGATCACATGATGTCATGTTTAGATAATTTAATGATCCGATTCTATGAAAGAGCAGAGTCTTTGGTGATTTAGAAAGACAAAGTTGCATGTTATTAGCAGAAAATGTTTAGGTAGTCAATGCCTCTTTGTGGGGAAGACAATCGGTTCATGTTAATGGGATTAATTTTTATTGGTAAACTAAAGATATACTTCAAGAGGATGAAGGGAAGTATTACAAATTAGTGGTAAGTTGTAAATGAAATTGGATAATGGGTGACAATGTGAGAGGATCTATAAGTGGAAGATTCACTACAAGCCCAAGAGAAAAATCTCCCACAATACTTTTAATTAATAAGAAGATTACTATTAGAGAGCATGTGACTCGGGCACTCTGATCATATTAAGGAATATGTTTTTTAAAATTAGGGTCAATATTTATTAAATAACAATCCACTACTCTATATTTTACATCTAGCATTGAATGTGGTTGTTACATGTTGAGTAAGAGACAAATAGATCCATTTATATCCAAACATGTATGCGGGGTTTGGATATTGATAGTGGAGTATAAATTGGTAAAAATGAATTCAATAAAATTTAATCACAGCTAATTCAACCCCACATCTCAGGTGACTTCACAAACCTTCAGAGGAATCTCATCAATAATACAAATGATCATAATAATTAATACAATTGAAAAAAATCATGCAGTATATACAAAAAAAATCATACTTGTACTGATAAAGGGTGATGGAGCCATTTTTTTGGTTTCCTTTATTTTTTCACAATGGGAATATTTTTATAATAGGCATCCAAAAAATTGGTCCAATCTCATGGGCATTATGGCCCAACCTATGGCATTTTTTCAGTCAAGACTGTTATTTTTGACCCATTTCTAAAATGGGTATATAAAAATTTACTTGTATCCATGTGAGAAATCTTGTATAGATATATATCGCCATGAAATATTGATATTAAATATACTTATCTACACACAACTACCCCCACATCCATCCCTCCATGTTATTATTTCATGTTATGTTCACCATTTAATTTTTTTTTCATCAAGTTGTCGGTGAGTCGACGACATGTTGCAGTGTGCAACCAACCACCTTCAATCAAGAGCTCCTCTCTCCCCATCCCCCCTCCCATCATCATCTTTTTTTCTTCCCTCAGTCCTTTTATTCTCCATCCCTCCCATTTTAGTCACTCTCCCTCCTTCCCATCCCCATCACCCTTCCCTACCTCATGTTGGTCTCCATAGCACCCACATGTGGTCACTCTCCCTCCTTCCCATCCCGATCACTCCCCTTCCATATCACCCCATCTCCCCATTTTAGAGGAAATGGTTATTTGTGATGGGTCTTCATAATAAGTACTTGTGAAAATATTAATTATGACAGATAGTGTTTCCCTTTGAACAAGTTTCCACAATAAATTATAGAAACCAAATAAAATCCATCACTATTAATCCATTACAAATAAAAATACATTAAATTCTCATGAACCATTTCTTCTCTTCTCCTCCCTTGATTTTCTTCACATAGGTTCCCATCGTGCACTGATGAACATTTCACCACAAAAATACTCATGAACTCATGATTTCTCATATATTTGGGTTTGAATCATCTAGGTACCAACTCCACTTCAATTTAAATGACCGTCTTTGTTTATTATGAAGTATTTGGTTGGCCTGTTGATTTTAAATATTCATGCGCCTGTGCCTGCTAACATATCACACACATCATTTATATACGTGAGTGTGTGTGTGTGTTCCACTACTGGAATTTCGGGTTTCTTTGCAATGGGATATTTGTGACGAAAATTTTGAACAGTCCCAATTACTCAGTAAAAAGAGCTATTTAAAATGGATAGTCGCAAATACCTTACGAGAAAGCGTGGAAGGAGTATTTGTGATGGGGATCTACTCCTATCGCAAATAATGTGTCGGCAAGATAGTATTTATGATTGGTCTCATCTAAAATTCAATATCATTACCACCGCCTCAATTAATAATCGTTAAACAATTTTTGACGGGAATCCTATCACAAATAATGTTGTTATAAACAATCTAACTTATATATAACTCCCCGAATTGTTTCCATTCACAACCTCTCTCAATTTTTCTGATCCTCTACACTCTGATATTTTTTTATTTATATTATTCAGTGTTTTAAACACTAAAAGGTAACAACTTTCACGTTTTACAACTGTTAAAAGATTTAGTTTTAGGGAATTTTTTTTATTTTTTATTATATTTAATTTAATATTAGTAATAATTGATATTGATTAGTGATGATTGGTATAAATTAGTACTAATTAGTACAAATTAGAAACAATTAGTGGTAATTTGTAAATGTTAATGGAAATTATTAATAATTAGTGGGAATTAATAAAAATTAATAATTTTTTTAATAATTTATAAAAATTAGAAATAATTATTAAAAATTAGGAATAATTAAAATAAATTAGGAATAATTAATAAAAATAATCAATAATTAATAGAAATAAGAAATAATTTTGAAAAAGTAGCAATAATTAATAACAAATAGTAATAATTTTGAATAAAAAGGAATAAAAAGGAATAATTCAGAATAATTAGGAATAATTAGAAAAAAATAGGATTAGATATAATTAGTTATAATTAGGAATAATTAGGAATAACTAGTAATAATTAGTAATAATTAGTAATAATTATGAATAATTAGTAATAATTAGGAATAATTAGGAATAATTAGGAATACTTATGAATAAATGGTAATAATTAGGTATAATTAGGTATAATTAGAAATAATTAGGAATATTTAGGAATAATTATGAATAATTAGGAATAATTAAGAATAAATTTTAATAATTAGTAATAATTTGTAATAATTATTAATAGTTAGTAATAATTTGTAATAATTATTAATAGTTAGTAATAATTTGTAATAACTAGTAACAAATAGTAATACATTTTAACAATTAGTAATAATTAGTAATAATTGGTAATAATTAATAATAATTAGTACAAATTTGAAATAAATAGTAATAAATAGTAAAAATTTGTAATAATTAGAAATAATTAGTAAAAATTGAAATAAATTGGATTAAATAGGAATTAATAAGAAAAACTAGTATTAATTAGTAATAAATTTGAATAATTGTGAACAATTAAAAATAACTAGTAATAATTAGTTATAAATATTAATAAATAGTAACAAATATAAATAATTTGGAATAATGAAGAATAATTATGAATAGTGAGTAATAATTATTAATATTATATTATAATTATTAATAAATTTGAATAAATCGGAATAAATATAAATAATTCGTAATAACTAGTATTAATTATTACTAAATAGTAATAACTAGTAATAATTAGTAATAATTAGGATTAATTATGAATAATTAAGAATAAATAGGAATAAATAGGAATAATTAGCAAAAATAGAAAAAATTATGAAAAAGAATAATTAGTAATAATTTTTAATAATTAGGAATAATTAGCAATAATTATAGAAGTTAGTAATAAATAAGAATAATTTGCAATAATATACAATAATTAGAAAAAAAATTACAATAATAAGAAATAATTAGAAATAATTAACAATAATTTGTCATAATTACCAATATTTATCAATAATTATTAAAAATATGAATAATTAGTAATAAATTTAAATAATTAGTAAAAAATTAGAGTAATTAGGAATAATTGTCAATAATTAGGAATAATTAGGAATAATAAACAATAATTAGCAATAATTTTTAATAATTAGCAATAATTTATAATAATTAGAAATAATTATTAATTATTAGAAATAATTAGGAATAATTAGTAATTATTAGCAATAATTAGTATAAAATGGAAATCAAAACAAATAATTAGCAAAAATTAAGAATAATTAACAACAAAGAGAAATAAATATCAATAAATTGCACTAAAATTCTATTTATAGAAATATATAGAAATAAATAGGAATATATAGGAATAAATATGAATAAATATGAATAAAGGGGAATAATTTTTGATAAATATGAATAAATAGTACTCAAAAGTAATAATTAGTAGGAATTAGCAGTAATTAGTTGTAATTAGTTGGAATTAGAAGCAATTAGGAGTAATTAGCTATAATTAGCAGAAATTCATAGAAATCAATAGTCATTAGCAATGAATGCTGATAAATATGGGCAAATAGGAGTAAATAGTGATAATTAGTAAAACAATGTCTATACATATTAGTTAATATGTATAATTTTTGATAAAATAGGGATAATTAGGGATAAATAGAAATAATGTAGTAATTAATATGAATAAATATAAATAAAAAGATATAAATAGTAATAAATATAAATGAATAGTAATAAATAGTAATAAAGAGGAATAAATAGGAATAATTATAAATAATTTTCATCCCACGAGTAATGACCTATTTACAAAAAATATCTCAAAATATATCAATACTTTTCCTAGAACAAGATAGATATGTTGTGATGCAATTATGGAACCAGTAGTAGGAGAAATAGATATAATAATGACAGGACATAATTAACTTAAATTTGTGTAATGATAAATTTTGACATGGTGGTGTAGATTGGTTTCATCACCTGGTGATTGTAAAATATAAGATTTATACCTTTTATTAGATCATATAATTTTCAATAATCCAGTGATAAGAAATAACCAATCTATTCCAACCATGTCCAAATTTGTCATTAGGTTTCTAGAACTGTGAAAAACATGATTTGTTGCGTCGATGAAGACAACATCAACAATAGTGGGATATTTGTCAATGGCAGTACATGGATGACAGAAATTAAAGCAATGAAAAATTTGGACGTGGTTAACATAAATTATTAAAGAGTAAAAATAATTTACTAAACATTAATGTTAAATCATTTTAATTATGAAAAATCATTGGTAATTAGAAATATTTATTAAATATTTGTGGTAATTTTTAATGATTAGTAGAAATGATCATTAAATCACCATAATTAGTAAAAGTTAATGTTTTTTAGTAAATATCAGTGGAAATTGATAAAATCAATATATTTAAATGTAAATAATGATTGGTTTAATTTATAATATTTTTTGGATCATCTTATCATTGTATCAAATTAATTATTAAAAATATATTTCATTAATATGTTTTGAGTAATATATATAAAAGATTTCAACAATAGTCTTTAATACATTATTACGATTGGATAAAATCATCGCAAGAATCTAAATGATTCTTGTGTAAATCCTGTATTAGTGAAGGTGTTGAAGTTTTTTATCATTTGTATCATCAAAACCAGAAGCTTTTTCAGTAGGGACAATTATGATTCCATACAAAAAATGTGATTTGGGGGGTTTTGACACATTTAAAAATGTTGGGGGCATTGTTTACGATTCTGTTTTTGAAAAGATTTGGTTTTTTGGTATCAGCATGGTGAACATAGTTTCAGAGAAGATACTAATAATTTGTTTTATATGAATCATGGTTTAAATATTTAGTGTATGATTTGGTTGGACCATCGTTTAAGAAAAATGAAACTCACGATGATATTGACTTAACTCTAAAGTTAGAACCACCCGAATTTTATGAGTTATAGAAGTATGATGAGGATTCCTTATGTCCTGATTATTATAATTTTTTTTTGGAAGTTGTTGTGAAATTTAGAGCTAATAATTAGAGAATAAAATGTCAAATTGCTATTTTGACTAGACATTCTCTTTTGTAAAATCATTTTTACCTGATGGAATTTCTGGCCTAAAATTTTCAATCAGAGCCAGAGGGTTGTTAATAATTTGGGTCTTGGTTATCATAAGATTTATGAATATTCATTTGGTAGCATGTTATATTATGATAAAAATGAGTCATTATTTAGTTGTCATACCTTTAGAAAATCAAGGTGCAAAGAGGCTCAATTAGGGATGTCTGGATTGATTCTAGTAAAACAATTGAGGTATTTCCCTATTACACAACGATTCCAATGTTTATCTATGTCTTTAAAAAAAATATCATTGATGTTATGAAACGAAAACAATATTTTAAATGGTAAAGGCTTAAACCATCCAATTGAAGGAGATTCATTAAATTGTTTTTGACTATGTACATCCATATTTTTCTTCATAATCTCAAAATGTGTGATTGGGTCTTTCTACATACGGTTTATGTGGATTTTTTTCTTACGATATTCATTTTTATTATTGGACCATCACTATAACTCCATACAATTTACCCCCATGGATGTTGATGAATAATTCATATATATTTTCGACCTTATTAATTCTATGAAATTTGAAAAAAAATATTTATAATTATTTTAAGACATTTATTGATGTGTTAAAATCGTTTTGGAGTAATAGTCTCAAAAAGAATGACTTTATTGTGAGGAAAAATATCTTAATGAATGCTACATTGATGTGGAAAATTAGTGACATCCCAGCATATGGAATGTTATCTAGATTGAGTAAACGTTGTCTAAATTCATTTCCATACTTTATGATTTATAGCAATGTTTTTAGTTGTTTTTCGAATTCTATGATTTAGGATATGCTAATAGAAATATCATATTTTTTCTAAGACATTTGCGTGGGGAAATTATATTTTTATACACTAAGTAGAATAAAAGAAGATATCATTTTAATTCTATGTAAATTGGAAAAAATCATCACTCTATCTTTCATTGATTTAACATTACATTAGATATTAATTTTTCCCCATGAAAAAAATGTAGAGGTCCGATATAGTTTTGATGGATGTATCCTTTCGAGAGATGCATGCAAAAATTGAAAAATATATGAATCAATGAATGAGTTGAAAGATCAATTGCATGATGTTTATTTAGAGGAGGAAATTTCTTTTTTCTGTTATCATTATTTTCAATTTGAATGTACCTAAAAACATAACCACATGGGCCATAATAAGGGAAATGATGATGATGAAATGAAAAATTAGTTATCTATTTTTACTCATCCAAAACAAAGATTTGGTGAAGTTCATGAATGATGGACTTAAGAGGATGAAAATCACATGACTCATACAAATATTTTTCTCAAATGTAAATAAATGAAATATTTTTTACTATGAGTTCTCCTATCACTTATTCTATTATCTTTTTATAGTATACGAATAACATTTTATTTTACATTCTATGATAATCATATCAAGAAACTAATTCCAAAAATTATAGTAACTTATCTTAAAGTATATTTGAAAAATAATTTTTCTTATTGGTTGTAGAAACTGGTAAAATAAGTTGTGCATGGTTTAACATATAAATAAATTTATTACTTATTATATTGAATTTTTTTAAAAAAAATTAGGTATCTTAAATGCTGATAAAATTGAAAAATGATTGTGTGTATTTAGTAACCCACCATCCAATGTGGTTAGATCTTATAACGCATATGTGGTGAATGGTTTTCTATTTCATACATGTGAATATGAGGAATCAAAAAATAATGAATAATGTTGTTTTCTTAAGAGGATCTCATTATATAGAAAGTGATGTTTAGTTTTATCACATACTGGATGAAATAATTAAAATGTGTTATCACATATTGAATTATATAAGGATGTTTGAATGTTAGATGTTGGAAACTGAGAGAGGCTTGTTTGTTCATCCAAGCCCTAGAATAATTGATATTAAATATAAAATACATATTTTAGTAAATAAATCATTTTATCGGCACATTAGGCACATTAAATTTATTATGAAAATTATTGTACTAATTCAAGAGATTTAAGTGATTGGTGGAGCATATAAAAATAAAATATTGGGAAAATATGTTTATTCAAAGTGAATTTAGTTCCATTAAAGTACAAGGAATTGAAATTTTTCAAGAGACTACTCCAAATACAGCTTTCCCATAAAGAGTCATGAATACAAATGATGAAACCCCGTAGTTATGGGTTCCTGGTGAAGATGATGTTATTGATGTAACAAATGAATTTGAAATGGAAAGATACAATATAACCGAAATTCCAATGGAAATTGATGATACTTAGGAGGATATAAAGACATTGACACAATTGTATGAAAATATAAGGTTGAAGATGAATATTTAAACAGTTAAATATTGGTTATGATCATATATAATATATATCTATATATAATTTTTGTTTTTAATTATTTATTAACAAGATTAATTTTGCGTTTCATATGGAATTAGATCTATTTTTTGAGTTGTGGGAACCTGATCTACCTAGCGATGAGCATGTTGTTATATCATCTTACCCTCTAATTTTTGGTAGTTTAGTGACAACAAGGAGGGGTTTTGGTCTGGGGAAATTGATGATTCCTAACCCTTTCCTAGAGTGAAATCTTTGTCTTGACTTCAATCCATGAAAATGGAGGTATGTTTTCTTATGTGTTGTAGTTACTTTTAATTAATAATAATTAATTTATTTTTTAATGATTATTTGATTATTTGTTCAATTTATAATAGCATTTCTCATATATCTATTGGAGATGTGAGTTCTATATCGTGGAATTATTTTTTAGTGCATGGGTGACATGGGATAAAATTCCAATTGATGTTCAATGATGTATATATGAGCATTGGATGGTACATATATAAATAATAGTTATTTTGAAAATTTATTTACTTAATAACATAAATTTATTAATTATTTTTAGGTTTTATGGTATCCTTTTGATGATATCACATGACAATATATCTGGGAGGCATCAGAGATCAATATCTATGAGCATTGCCATTAGTTTTTTGTATAATCTGATGAAGACATCCTTGCTAAAAGTTGGAGTCACAGAATTAGATCAGTCTTGTTGCGCATACCGACTTGATTACATGTCATATCATGTTTGGGATGGATTATGTTTATACAATATGGGAGATACCGGACAAAGGATAGAATAATTAGGTCGATAGAATCTGGGTGGAAGGAGGTAACAGATCACGTTGGTAGTTTTACATTCAGTACACATCGACGATATATGCTAAGTACTTTTTTAATAATTTATATAGCATTAAATTTAAACTGTTTATTTTATACACATATATGTGGTAAAAAAACTAATATTAAAGAGTTCAATATTTATAGGAGTATTTATAGTGATCATGTCAGTGGACATATTAGAGGTGAATGCCGACATCATATTACAGTCAGTATAATTTCTTTCAGAGTATTAAAAGTAACTGTAAATAATATTTTAACTATTTGAAATTTCAGTTGCAATTGAATAAGTCATATAAGAAAAAAACATCTCCGAAATAGGTTGAGATTCATGCAGAGACTGAGGATCATACCACCAGTGCAGTAAGATTTTTGAATGTAGAATTGATGCAAGATACTCAGTAAGCCTTCAACAAAGGATGATTTGTTGGTATCGACTCTAGATTGCCACCTATGACATATTATGGTATCATTGTGATGTCAGCGTGCAGCTCAAGAGGAGCTTGTGGATGGTCATCATCATATGATACACAATATGAGGAGCATCTACGAGTTGAGGGTGAGATTATAGAGACCATGTTTATAGACCAGGAAGTGCTCCATCGACAGTAGGAGGAGGAGGATGTGATGTCTCAATGGCTGCAACAACAACATGAGCAGATGATGAAGTACAACCGAAGTTTGACACATTGTTTAGAGACAAAGTTCTCTCCCCCATCTCCTCCAAGTCCTCTAGATGAACCACCCCATAGTGATTTATATACATTTTTCTAATAAACAATTGAATGTAATTTTTTTAATATTTTATTTAATACATATTTTTATATTTCTATATAATTCATTTTTATATTGCTGCGAATATTTAGTTTTTTTTATTATTTTATTATATATTATTTATTTAATATTATTTATTATTTTATTATTTATTTATAATTTTATTATTGGATTATTTGTTATATTTTTGTGAATATTTTATTTTTTATTTATTTTATTTATTTTTTAATTTATTATTATTATTTATTATTATAATTAGTACTATTAATTTATTGTTATCATATTTTATTTATTTATGTTTTATTGATTAGTAGTTAATCAAATTGAATAAACATATTTACAATGGGCCCATCAAAAAGGGGTTTTTTAAAAACCTATATAATCTATTTGCGAAGCCATTTTCTACAATTGGTCATTTGTGACGGGACCCTGTCCCAAATAAACTATCAATAATGTTTCAATTTCCAATAGTATTTTGTGTGTGCACTACTACTGATCATACCACTAAAAACACACAAGAAAGGTTTTAACAGTGCTACAAAGTACTTTTATCCTTAGCACTGTTAAAAGGGGTCCCTTTTATCAATGCTCAAAAAGTACTGATAAAGGCACAATTTATCAGCGCTAATGATCAGAGAGTTAATAGTCAATTTTTTATTTAAATTCTAAAAATAACTCCCCCCACCCACCAGCACTAGACCCCCCTTATAACAACGTTAGCTCATCAAACCACCCCAACAACCATTAGTAGTGCTATCCTCCCCCACCACCTTTAATAGTCCCAAGAATCTTCTCAACTATGCACATGACCCAACATTTAGTGTGTTTTGAACACGAGACCTCCCCCTTATACACCTGCCCCTCTTCCACTCCCCTAGATTGTTTTTCATTTTATTATATTATATTTCTATATATTTATATATATTTCTTTACATTATATATATATATATATTTCAATACTTAAATAAAATATGTTTTGTGTGTGTGTATGTGTGTGTTTATAAATACATACATACATACCTATATATATTTATATATCTATGTTCACTAATAAATATAATTATACATATTTATATTTACTTACAAATATTATATATTAATATTTATATACATATATTAAAATATATAGATAAATATATACCTTTTTTCAATACACACACAAATATATTTATATATATACATCAGTTTTATATGTATAAAAATATTCATATTTTTTAAAATAAAATGTATAATTTTATTTATTTAGATGTGGTTTATATATATGTAAATATATTTTACATTTAAATATGTTTACATATATATTTAAATAATTAAAATTATATGTGTGAATATATAGAATATATGTATATATTTTTATATTATTGATTATAAATAAAAACATATTATAAAAAATAATAAAATTGTAAAACTATTATATCAATATATATGTAAGCCTTGAAAATAAATTCATCCCTCACTGAAAATGGAAAAAAGATCTGCTTAAATGTGGTTGAAAGTCCATTGAATGTAAAAAAATTGGGATATCCCAACTAAAAATTCATTTTTGTAGTATTTTTTGGATTTTTTCATTATAAAAAAAAGACTGGGGATAGCCCCATGCCACTAGTTCATTGGGATTGTCGCAGGATTCAATTTGATATGTAGTAGAGACCAATCAGACACCCAGATAAAAAGTTATTGTCATTTGAAATTCGATCCCCGTATTCTACTTATTTTATGTAATTTATTAATATTTTGATTTTTTTCTATCCTAAAATTGTTATTAAAAGAATATCAATTGATAGTAGTTACCAAATTATAAATTAATATTACAAATTATTTATTTTATAATCCATTTTCACTAATTTTATTTTATATCTTGTATAAATTCATATTTAGCTTTACATAAATAATACATTATAAAATATATTATATTAATATATTAATATATTAATATATTAATATATTATTTTTAATGAAATATTTATTTTGAAATATACCCTTTATGTGCACTAGTAAAAATTCACAGATAGAGACCCCCTTTCTTGGCGCTACTAAAAAAATCACTAAAAAGGGGTACCTTTATCTGAGAAAACAAATCACCAATAAAGGCATACATTTAACAATGCTTTTTGGCTTAGTTAAAATAACTCTTTCAGTGATTTTTGTTAGCCCTAATAAAGGTACCCCTTTATCAGCTGTTTTTATCATTGTTAAAGGGTGACGCTGTGCAAACCTATTTCTATGGTTGTGATGTGTGTATATGACACATAGAGTTGTAGCCTAGTTGTTATGAATTAGAGGGATCATTCAGGATGTCTTATGATCGAGTCACTCTGGGTACATTTATGTTTATTTATTTTCATTGTTTATTTTTATCCCCCTCCCTAAAGTGTTTTAGTTATATATATATGTAGAAAAAACAACCTTTTAAACCTATATATATATATATATATATATATATGGAATTATGTTTTAGAAATATATATAAATACATATAATCCTATGAAATGGGTGTATTATTAATTGTATCAAAATAATTACGATTTTATTATTATTTCTATTGCTATAAATATGATTATTATCTAAATTATTTATTTGGGTTTCTTTTGTTTACATAAATGTTGAAAATGTTTATATAAATTTATTTAATTTTTCAATTATTGGCACTACATTAAATATAAATTATGATATTTAATTAATGGAATGATGATGGTAGATAATTTTAAAGTATAAGGAATAGTTTTATAGTATTTAATAAATGTTAAATAATTCTCCAAAGAATTTAATATAATATTTCATGAAAGGAAAAATGAATATTGCATCATGGTAAAAATAAATATAAAAAGGTCATAAATATAGTAAAAATCTTTTTAAAATGAAACATAAAATAAAAAAATGGTGAATGTTTTTGAATTCGATTAAATATAATATCAAATGTCATGACTTATTGTATATATTTTGAAATCATGATTATGGTGAAGAAAATTTAGTTAATAATAATAATGCATGTATTATAGTTGTGATGTTAAACCATGTTTAGTTGTTATATTTTGAATTTTTTTCATTTATTTCAAACTAGGGAATATATAGTTTTGTTATGTTTGTATATATATATATATGTATGTATATATGTGTGTGTATTAGTGTGCATAGATTTGATATGTATATTTGTTATGTATACATATTTTCATTATAAATTGTGTCTTGTGTGTGTGTGTGTGTGTGTGTGTGTGTATATATATATAACGTATAAAATAAATAGAAAATGATTATTTTATAAAAATGATGAGAAAATAAATATAAAGAAAACATTTCTATAAAACGTGTTTTATAAAAAAATTGTATAAAAATGATATAAAAATTGTTTTAACGAAACAAATAGTAACTATTAAAAATAATTAATATTTATTAAAAGCATAGTTGTTATTAATTTGTAGAAAATTTATAATTCCTTGGAAAAAATATAAAAAAAATTAAAAATGATCAACAATTTTCCATAATTTTTTAAAATATTGTAATAATTTCCATAATTAAAAATTATATATTTTTTGTAAATGTGATGATAATATAATAATTTATAATAAATTGTAAAATAAAATATAATAAATAAGGGTAATTATAAGAAACTAGTAAAATTTATAAGAAATTAATTTATAGTAATATATTAGGTTATTGGGGATACTATTACATTCAAAAACACACACACACCACACAAACATGCCATAAAGGTGGTCTGTAACCCCCACCTCCAAGGAGGTAGGCACCCATCAATCCTTATTTATTTAGTACATGACCCATAAGGCTTCGGTGGTATAAACCCCATAAACCAATGATAATACCCTAAGGCCAACTTTTAAACACACATTAACAAAGGCAACATCCCCCCTTCACAACATCCCTACGCCGACTAGAATTATGATGGTCGGCTTCTCCATACAATAGCTCCACCTTCACCTTGAACACCCCGACGAAGAATCCCTTGGCTGAAAAGCATCCCCAAATCGACCATATCACTACAGATTGAAATTGTCACATCCGCAAGCCAAATAATATATCAGCTGCATTGTACTGGTCACATGCTATTGACCTCATTCTGACCATCAGTAGTAGAAATGCCAATATGAAACCCTAAAATTGAGGTAATCAAGATTCAAACACTAGTCAAAGATGGCTGATTATGGGGTGGTGTTGCGGTTCATCACAGATCATCCGGAATTATGGCCATTATTCTCTTTATTACAAGAATAAATTATAGAAATCTATTCTCCTTTATTGTACATTTTTTCATTATTGAACCTATTATTTTGATGTGGGAATTATGGAATATAAAATGGTGTAGTTCCACATCAAGAAGAGAGGAGGGGATCACATGCAATAGCTATAGAGGGAAGAGGCTCTTGCGAAAAAACATGGACAAAGTTTCTAGTGTGGGTGGCAGTAGAAAACAATGAATTCAGATGTGAAACTAGGTGCTAAAGTAACACCACTTCTTTGGATTTGATCTCCATAGTGTAATGACCTATCACAAGACAAATTTTTGAGAGGTGATGGAGGCAAATTTTGGTGTGAATTTCAACCATGTTTTCTATGCTATTTCATTGTAATTAATGTTTGGGATTTTACTTGGATTCTATGTAGTCACTTATTCATAATGGGTTTTGTCAGAGATTCCCTGTGATTTTTTAATCCTCAACATAGGAGGGGTTTTCCACATTAAAATTTCATCCCAATTTATTATTCTGCTATTTTATTTTTATGCTTCAATTATATCATAAATTCTCAAAAATTATTTTTGTCGCAACTGAGTATATCATGGAGTTGATCAGCTACCTAACAAACATCTGGTATTAGAAGTGGTTATCCATGTTTCTTGATGATTAAATGATTGTTATTTCAGTAGTGGGGTTCCTTTGCATATTATAATTTTTAACATTCAAAATGATTTTAAACATTAGAATCCAATAGTTAAAAATATTCTGATCTGTGAGAAGAGAAGAAAGGCATTGAAGAAGAAATTTGATAAACTAGAGATTACAAGCATTGATAATTGGAAGGATATGATAGAGTTGGAGAAAATAACAATTCAGATGTATTTGAGTGATAGTACACTATGATAAGTGAAGAATCTGGTAAACCCAGAGGAGATTTGGGTAATGCTTGAAAGCATGTATAAATCGAAATCTCTCACAAATCATTTGTATTTGAATAAAAAGGTTGTATCATTTGTGAATGTTAGAGAATGGAGATTTATATGACCATCTGGATTAGTTCACCAATATTCTAACAAATCTATCTTACATGGATATTATGATCAATGATAAAGGTAAAGTGGTACCTGTTGAAATAGAAGAAGAAGATAAGATTTTCTTTATTTTAGGTTTGTTTCTTGATTCATATATAATCTTATTATTGAAATTATGTTTGAAAAAGATACACTGATGTTAAATGATGTGATTTCCTCATTGTTGTTAAATGAGACTCTATAGAAGACAAATGATTGTGAATATTTAGGTAAGAGTGGTTTTTTCTATGGCATATGGATACGGTAGTCATAGTGGTCGGTTAATGAAAAGAAGAAAGGTCATGTTCTTCATTTGTGACAAGGATGGTCAAGGGTAATGATACTACTATTAATTGAAAAGGATTAAGGAGGAAACGAAGGAACATGAAATTGATTCTGAGGATACAAGTGTGAGACTTGTTCAAGGTGAGGGTGATTTACTTTCAGCTAGTGTTGATTGTCACAAGACATATCAATACACTGAATGGGTGGTTGATTAGATAGCGTCATATCATACTTCACAAAAATGATGTTAATATTTTCCTTATATGATGAAGGTGAATTCGGTAGATTTAAGATCATAAATATATATTCTGATGAATGCATTGGTGTTGGTGATATTTCTATGAATACAAATGTAGGTTGTACATTTCCATTGAGGGACGTGTGACATGTTCTAGGTATAGAAAATAATTTGTTATCCACATTTTCTCTTCATATTGATGGAATCAAAAATTATTTTTGATGTGGAATATGAAACTTTTCAAGAGAATCAATAGTTTATGTGAATGGAAAAATGGATGAAATTCTTTATAAGATAAATTTAAAGGAGTGCAATGATGTGACGAATCTAGTTTCAAAGTGACCTTTGTCAGATTTTTTGCACGGGTTATCATCGTGCATGTGTCGAAGACCATAGACTATGTTGATGAAGATTTGGAAGAAAAATTATGTCAGGTTAGGTGTTTCAAATGTTAATCCTAATTCTTTTTCTTCACAGAGTTCCATTATTGTAGAAAGAATGAAATTCATAGATCGCGGTGATGCGTAGAAGTTTTTCGTCTACTAGAAGGATTCTGAGCAGAGGGAGAAAGTAATTCGTATTGGTGATCTAGATTAAGAGGTAATCAAAATTATGGGAAGAAAATATGACTGATTCTGGTATATGTGATGCATACATAGATATGGTGAAGATTTATGTTTTTGGATTTCTTTTGATGGGGGAGCTTCAATTTTCTGTCAGAGATGCAAAAAGGGGATGTCATATTCTCTGTAGAGGATGATGGCTAGTGCGATACCAAGTATTTTTCATTCCAATTGTGTTTTTTAGATGGGATATCCATCTTTATTAGTATAAAGGGGGAGATTTTTTGGGTTCATCCTAGATCGTTGATAATTATGGCCATTATTCCCTTTATTGCATACATAAATCTTGTCCATTTATTCTCTATTATTTCATGTGTTTTCTCTATCGACCCTTTTATTTTGACACTAAAATGATGGACTATAAAATGGGGAATTTAACCATAAATAAGAGAGGTTAGGATCACACACAACATTAGTAGAGGGTAGAGGATTTTTCAAAAAATGTGGAAAATGGTTTTGAGTTTTGGTGGAAGTGTAAAATAGTAGATTGGGGTGAGAAATGAGGAGCTGAAACATATCGGTGTGTTTGGATTTGATCTCTGAATATTCATGACTTGTCCAGAGATGAATATCAGAGAGGCGATAGAGGTGTATCAGGGTGTGACTTTCACAAATTATTTCTACCCTATTTCAATAAAAATCAATTTTGGGATTCTACTCATATTCTATGTATTCTATGATTCATAGTGGATTTTCATAGAGTAGCACTATGGTCTTTTAATCCTCTTCATCGACGGGTTTTTTCACATTAAAATATATGTACCCATTTATTATTCTACTTTTTTATTTTTATACAGTGTTTATATTGGAAATTCTCACAAATTATTATTGTCACAACCATGTTTTTCTTTGAGCCTATTTGCTTCTGACCTAATAGTGGTTTACCACTAACATACAACCCCAACTAAAAAATTCAATTATAATTAATAAATAGTTAGTAAAACTTAATAAATAATTGGTCCATTTTGTAAAAACTTAAAAATATTTATAATAATTACTAATAATTTTGTAAAACCTTGTAAAAAATATAAATAAAATCAACCAAATATTAAAAATTCATAGAAATTTGTTTTAATGATTTATTATTTAAAATAATTAGAAATGATAAATAAATAATTTTTAGTAATTTGTAATACCAGAACAGTGAGAACCATGGCTTAAAATCCAGGGTCCAAGATATATTTATTTAAAAAATAACGTACCTGAAAAATATATAGATGGATTGAAAAGATAAAAAATTGAAACCAAAAATTCCAAAAAAAACACAAGATAATACAAAATTCATCTCCTTTTATGTCGGACAACCCTTGCTCGGGGCCCACCCTAGCCACTCATATGACGGCCTCTCTTCCACGATTTAGGTGCGTACTAAGGGATATTCTGCAAATCCATGATCGGTGAATCAACATCCTCGTCATAAGGATCAGTGCTTCCAATAACATCATTTTTAAGACAATTCCAACATTCCTTTCTGCATTATCCTTAGACATAGAATCATTAAAGAGATTAGCATGTGCTTCACCCCAATGGTTTCCAAATTGTTCATAGAAGGATTCCATACTAAAAGATATATTAAATATGTAATGAAAAAGTAATATTTCTCGACATGGATACTAGAATATTAGTGGTATTCCGCATGGCTTCCTCTATCCATCCTAGTGTGAAATCAGACGTAGGATCGCCTATTGCCTCCTCAAAAATAACCCGAAGAAGAGCTTCCCCATTCCCCTCAGCCTGGTCATGTTTCACCTAATGTGGGAAGCCGAGAGGGACTTCTCTTGACCCATTAAAAGAGGACTACGATCAGGTTCATAATCTTCAGTTTTATTTCATTTGTATTTCATTTTAGAGGATAAACAATTTTAAAGGCTTCCCAAACCAAAACAATTATCTTTCCATTAGACATAGCCAATGATGTGGGTGGATCAAGTGAGGATTCCACTGGAACCATCCTGGTGAAAACACATGGGTCAGCCCTAGGCGATCCAAAAAAACAACTACAGACCAAATTATTCCCCTACAAAGTGTTCTCCAACACATATGGAGGCACAAATAGGGTTCCCTAATTCATTTTCGGCATAGTGAGTCCACCAGAAAGCTCTATATTTTCAACAACATCACCATGCTGAAGGCTTCCTACAGCTGGAATAGTGAATTCTATAATTTTCATAATATCATCACCAAACATATTCAAAGAATAATTGATACCATGTTCTTTGAATCCAAAAGTGGAATTTACCACATCATAAAATGAATGATGAATAGTCCCAAAACCATAAGCATTATTTTTATCCCCAAACCATATCATAACCCCAATGTTATTTCCCACATGGCCATTCACTATATAATTATTGTCTACTTAAAAAAATATATAAAATATGTAGTCTTCTACCAGACTTCCACGTTTTTTACAGTTCGAACACCTCAAATCCACATGACACTTCCCTCTATCATGCCCATTTGACAAGCAGTCATGAAAACATTCTGGCACATACTCATATACAATACCAATATCAAACTTAAACTCACTAGAAAACAAGTAAATAGTTTCAATTATAGTTATGTTGGGATAAAATTCAAGTATAACTCTGGTATAATTTCCTCATTTGGCCAACTTAGTTCCTTTATAATGCTTAATGCGAGTACCCACAACCGAGGTGATACCCCATAGGATATCCAAATGCACAAATAACAAGTTAAATGATTTAATTTGAATCAAGGATTGAAAAACACTATTATGAAAATTTAGTGAATAAAAATAAGAGTCCTAATCAGGGAACATCCAGACCATGGGTTCAAGATTCATATAGGTGAAACACTATTCCCTAATTTTAATATCTTCAGAAGGGAAATAAATGTGGAATAGGATCATACCAATAGACACTATATGACATCAATCGAAACCCAAAAACCTTTAAAATTCATTTCATTATGTTTTAATGCTTTCAGAATGTTCTTATCATGAAATCGGTAATCCATACGATGATGTAATGTTCACATTCTTCAATATGGTATTAAAATTATTTGTTATTTTCTTCAATAAATGTAAGATAATCATTCCATGAGATAATATTTCATTATAGTTTCAATTCATTATGAACAAAGGATTTTCCCAAGACTCTTTCATGAAATATTATTCTCTCCCTCTTGATATTTTAGATTTTCAATAAAAGGATAAATGTAAAATTCCATATTTTTTGTTCGTTGTAACTTTATGATTTAATTATAATAAGAGGCAATGTGCTCATTTTTCATAAAAAATGGTTAATTATATTCTTAAAACATGGATATAAATTTCAATTATGTGATCATGATGTGATAAATCATCTAAAAAATCCCAACGGATATAGTAAAAATTATATCTACATTGAAGGTGTTGAAACATTTGTATCATTTGTATAATCAGTTTAAATTAGTTTTTGATGTAATAGTTGAATTTTCTAGTATGAAATGTGATCTTAGGAAATTAGAAATGATTTACATTACTATACTTAAACTATCTTGTTTTGGTTTTTAGAAAGTTTATATTCTTTTGTATCAATATGGAGAATGCAATTTAGTAGAAAATAAAATATTTTTGGTACTTGATTAATCTTTTTATAATTTAGTACATGAGTTTGATGGAATGCCCATTCTAGAAACATGAAATCAAAAGATATTCCAAATGTAGAATTAGAACCATCTCAATCTTATAATTTATTGATATTTGATGTGGTGGCCTTATATCCTGTATGTGAGATTAGAAAACTTGATTCTGTTACAAAATTTAGGAATATTAAATTCGATTTTGGAATGTCAAATATTTTCTTCAATCAAATATTTTATTTTTTTAAATCATTATTTCCAAACAGCAATACCTTACCTATAAGTTTATAAGAATGTAAGAGGTCGGCCCATAATCAGGGTCTTAGTTATCAGAAGATCCATAAAAGTTCAAATGAAAGCATATAATACTATTGAAATTATGATTCATCATTTAATAGTCAATCATATGAAGAATAATGGTATAAATAGGTATAAAAAGAAATTCCCATATTTCATGTGAATTAGTTGTGGTATTTTCCTATCACACCACGTATGAAATGTTTATTTTTGTCTCGAAACACAACAGGAGTGATAATGCCACCTATATAAAATATTTCCATAAGTAAAATTTTAAATCTTCCACATGATATGGATTAATGGAAAAAATATGACCAGATCCATCCTTTTTTTTCTTCAAATCCTCGTAAAATATATTTGAGTCTTTCCATGGATAATTTTTGTAATTTGGTGTTTATGTCTGTCAATAATGTTGTTAGCCAATGTTTATTACTCTGTATCAGTAACATCAATGAATGTAGTTGAAGGAATAATATATATTTTTCACACTATTAATTCCAGAAATCTGGAGAATAATATCGATGATTATATTAAGTTACAAATTGTTGAGTTAATTTCATTATGAAACTACAACGTAACTATATTTAATATGGTTGAAAATCGTAATATTACACTAAAGGTTTTTTTAATGTGGAATATCTGGGACTTTCCATCATATGGTATGTTATCTGGATAGAGTACAAATGGTCCTAAAACATGTTCATACTACATGGCTGAAGAAAAAACATTTATTCTTGGAAATGTGAGAGAGACAAGTTATTTGGAAAATCATTAGATATTTATTCGTGAGGATCACCCTTTTTGATGGAATGAAAATATTCTTATAAAAGGTAAAATTGAATGAAATGAAGATCCATCAATGTTATCAAGTATTCAGGTAAAATATATTATCTCTTAATTACCTCTTGTTAATTCAGGACAAAGCATAAATAAATAAAAAATGAATGGTTTTGGGTGAGATCATATTTGGATAAAACAAACTAATTTTTTGGACCTATTATGTTAGTCTGATTTGTTGGTTCATCACTGTTTAAAAGTAATGTATATTTAGAATGTTTTTTTATAACATATTTTATACCATGTTGGAAACACATGAGAAGATCAAAGCAATGTAAATGCATAGTTAGATCTTCCATATATTTATAGAGATCTTGAACATGAGTTATTTGAATATTAAATAACATACAATTTAAAAAATCCTAAATAATATTACAAAATTTGAAAATAAATTCATTTATTATTCTATCAATGGATTAGATATTTGATATAACCAGATGGTTATGTTTCTAATTTGTCTAATTTTTGTTATAAATTGACACATTTTCCTTATTAAAAAAGCATGACTATCATGTCATAATGTTAATATTGTTTTCTGTTAGTCTCCGAAGGATGTTGATCTCTTCAATCTGGGACACAATAAATGATATATCATACTTATTATGAGATATATTTTTTGAAAAAATTATTTTATTATGGATTGAGTATTCTACAAAAATATTTTATTTTAGTTTTATGTAAATTGGAGAAAATGTCCCCACTAACCTTTCCTAACTCAATAGAAAAATAAATATTTTATGGTCTATGTGAATCTAAATGTGAAGTAACAATAAAATTTTTGTTGATGTACCCATTAGATAGATGTATACAAAAATAAAAGAATAAACAATGAACCAGGAAACAGGTGAAGCATCAATTGTAGAAGCATACTTGTAGAAGGAAATCTCAAATTTCGGCACTTATGATGTTCAATTGGAATATCCTTCAAAACATAATTGCATCAGTTGCAATGTGTAAAATTAATATGATTTCATAGTCCATCAATTGTAATTTTTTAACGATCTCATGTATTCTTTTGGTGGTTATCACTAATGATCCCTTTTATATGGTGTACAAAAAAGAGCTCATACAAATTCTTTACTATACTGTGAATAAATTACATGATATGTGAATTATGTACAAATTTTAATTTTGTTTTTAAATTATCACAAGAGATACAATTATTTACAATATTGTTTTTTATACTATATGATGACCATATTAGAAAACAATTTTTAAAAATTACCCCTATCACACCTGAAGAATATCATTAATATAATTTTGAATATTATTTTAAATGCTCGATAATATATGTTTTTATGGAAAATAAATTCATTCTTTTAATGATATCTAATATTAAAAAATTTTATTTTTTGTAGTAAACAAAATGTGAAAGTGAAATTGATTTTTGATTTTGTGTGCTAAAAAACCTCCATTGAAATTGGTAAAACTGTATAACATGTATGTGTTTATTGGAATTTGATTCAATACACACATATATGGGGAATTGAATAAATAAATGAATATTGTAGTTTTTTTGAATGAATCTCATCATAAAGAAAGTAAAGTTGAATTTCATTGTTTAATAGATTAAATAATTGAGTTATGTTATCTTGGGACAAATTCTGTAAAATTGTTTAAATTTCATGGGTTTGATATAGATCGAGTGTTGTGAATTGATCTACAATATGTAGTAATTGACATTAAATATAACATTATTCTAAAATCTTATAAACCATTTATGTTGGAACATCAATAACATAAAGTTTATTATGAAAATTAAATTAATGTTTAGATATATTTAAATGACTGGTGGAGTGTAAAAAAAATTAAATCTCATGCTATTCAGTTTCATGAAAATGAAAATAGTTATGGGGAAGTGAAACATATTTGAATTTATTAAGAAACATCCCTAAATATATATATGTTACCTGATGAGATATAAATATCGATGATGGAAGCCCCCAAAATATGGTCCAATGATATTGATAATGTTGATGAAGTAATAAGGGATGATGAAATTGATAGTCATATGGAATGTGAAAATGTTGAAGGTGAGGATAAAGACATTTTCCTCGATGATGATGGTGAGGAAGATGATGAATGATGTATTATATTTGGGTATTTATTAATTTTTCAAATTTTATTTCTATATTAAAAATTATTTAATGGAATTCGTTTTTGTTTTAGATGGGCGGGCTTGATGGTCTATTATATTCCTTCATCTATGATAGTAATTATATGTTTTTTATATTTGATATATGTAATAATAATTATTTCCATTTAAGAATATAATATTCTATATGGTATTTATTAGTTTTTAATATTTGATATTTAGATTAACAAATATTTATAGGTAATATTATTATATTATGGTATTTATTTAAAATTAATTAATAGTCTGGTATTTAATATTTTTTTATATTCGATATATGTATTAAAGATTATTTACACGAAAAATTATTATATTTTGGTATTTTTTATTTTTTTTATATTTGATATCCGTATTAAGAATTTCTTACATGTAAGATTATTTTTTTAGATAGATGGAGATACTTCTAATGATCCACTTTATTATCTTGCTCATGATGGATATTCCAATCATGAGCCTGATTCATCTGATTCATAGGATGCTGCATCTATTAAGAAGGGGTGAAACCTTTCTCTATTGATGATTCCAAAACCTATTTTAGGGAGATAGAGAAATCTTAATTTTGATCCTATTTTATGGAGTTATGTTCATCTGTTTAAAGTATTTATTATAGATTGTTTATTGATATTAAATATGAAAATAATTTTCTAATTATTTGTTTTTATTTGAATATATTTTCATATTTATCTTTTGGGAAGGATTATGTGACTATAATAAATTATTTTCTACACTATGGGTGTTATGGGAGAAAATTTACAATGTCATTCATTAGTATATGTTTGACCATTGGATTATACATTTTAAAATAATAAATTTAATTTAATTTTTATTTAATTTGTTTTTTTTTAATTTTTATTTGTATAAATTATGGTCTCCAATTGATGATAGATTGGAAACTTCTATCTTTGAGGAATAAGAGTCCAATATACATGAATGTTTTTTTTCATTTTTTATACATCCTAAGAAAGAGATCAATGAATAGAGATTCTGTTACTATTTCAGACAAGTCTTGCATCTCCCATAAACCTATCTATATCTCAGCTAAGGAATGGGATGGATTGTACATATACATGGTAGGAGAAACTTTTAGGAAGAGTTTATCATCAATGAATGAGAACTTTGGGCGGAATGTGGTCACACATAGGGACAAGAGTTTTCCATTTGGTATACAGCAATTTCATATGGTAAGTAATATTATTTATTAATGTATATATACTTTAAATGATAATTTTTTTTATAATATATTGGCCTCTCGTATCCTCTCCATTACAATGTTTGAAGTTTACAAGAATATACACACTGATCCTCATAATGGATAGCTTGTCAGTGACTGATAGTGCGAGAGTATGGTTTGTATTTTTTAATTTTTTTAGTAATATTAATTTGGTTTTTATAATAATTTATAATTTTATTTGAAGTAAACTAATGAGAATTTGTTTTCTCATTCATGAGAGAGTAATTCTAAGGGTGAACAAGATAACACTTGCATGTCAGTTTTTGATGAAGGGGATTGGATATGGGTGATTACGAATGGTATTGAGAAAGGTTGGGTGACCTATATTTGTTCAAGACCAACACCTACAAGTTATTATGGTACATCATCAGTCATCTTGAAGGCAGAGTATTCAGATTTATCATTATCATTTATTGCACAGTATGTGGAGAGGCTGAGATATCAAGAAGAGATGATACAGTGGATGTAGCGAGAGAGGGATGAGGAGTGTAAGAAATAATGCTAGAAAGATGAGATGATATCAGAGTACATACCATGACTTGTACATGGTGTTGGTGTAGATTTTCCTCCCCCCGAACCTTCAAGTGATCCTAATTTTCCAGATACAAATTGATGATCAAATATTTTTATGACTGTTATGTATTTTGGTACGATAATCATATTATATGAAAAATGATGTAACAATATTACGTTTTTCTGTTATGTTTTATTTTCTATTTTTTTTAAAAAAATTTCTTATTATTATTTTTTGTAATTTTTTATTTTTATTTAAAATAGAAATTGTGATGGATCACTGCATCTATTGTAATTTTTTTTAAAAATGTATCAGGATCATTTGTGATCGATTTAGATTCCATCCCAAATAATTTTTTCTATGATAGGCCATTGACAAAAATCACATACTATGATGTTGTTTACTATGATGAGACATTTGAGATGGATTCCATTGGAAAAAAGTCATTAATGATGGTAATCCGCCAGTAATGACCCATCGAAAAAGATTAAAACCCATGAAGTGAAATGTTAAAACACCAATCACATTGGTTTTAATGAAGGTTATATAATAAATAATGTTAAAACCCTTTTTATCACCAGTAATTCAAATAACCATGTTCAAAAGCCAAGAATTTAAAATTATTTAATTATTAACTCACTATAAAACCCAAAATTTTTCAACTATATGAATAACTTATGATAAATGTACAGTTTCATATCACATCATTGATTTTTTATTTTTTATACTGTTCACTTTCATTTTTTATCTTCCCACCTGTAAATTTATCACACCCTTGGAACATATTTTCTATTAAATTCTATAAAAATTCATTCTCTATATTTTTGTAATCCAGATCTACCCCTCTTACATCATTTCTAGGCATCATTATCCCACTACTTCTCTATTCTAGAGTAATTTTATTTATAATTATTCAACCATTGTTCTTTTATGATTTGTCTTAATCCAATATATATATATATATATATATATATATTTTTCATTGATAAAGATGAAACATTTAGATTGGGTATAAATTAAAAATATTCCACATGAGATGTACTAGGTGAATTTAAAAATTCCTAATGGGTTATTTCTTGCAATGAAATCGAATATTAGTAAAAAATATTTAGATTTAGAGGAGTCCACCAAAAGAAAGGAAAATATCCCAAATAATTGAGTCTACCTTTATTGTTCTTATTTGGTTTCTATAATTTTTTATTTCTTATATATTGTTTTTTGTTTTAGGGGTGTTTTGTGTATTTTGATATTTATCAAAACCCACAACATTTGATGTCGGTAATTTTTATAAATTACATCAAGTTGTCTATAACATCTGTAATTTATATTATTAATGTTATAAGACAATTTAGACATTAGTTATCAAAATTAATAATATAGAATTTCAATGTTTTCAATATAAGTAACTTTAATAACATAAATCAAATGTGACTTGTGATATCATTTATAAAAATAGATGGTGTAATGATTGGATTTTGAGATCGGTTATCAAAATAATAGATTTTTAAAGGATTAAAGGTTATTTGAAATAAATATTTCGATGTCGATTAATTTAACTATAGTAAAAAACAACATTGATCAAATTTATATTGGCTAAAAATCTATGTTATACTCTAGGTCTCCCCCACTCTCTCTGAGGTGGGTTTGTGTTGTGTTATTCTTGGTGCATTGGGATGCGAGGTCAAGTGGTCCTGACTTGTGGAGGTTTTATCTTCTTTGGCCTTAGGATAATGGAGGTGTTGGCAGTGAATGCTTGTTCTATGTTTTCTCAGTGAAGTTGATTTTTTTGATTTTGGTTTGCTGACTTTAATTCCGAGTGTGTTGATGGAGTTAACATCAATAGTGATGACAAGGGTGAAGGGACAATGGTTCTTGTGATTTATTTTGTGAAGGATGTTCTGATTTTAGGTGACTACTTTTATGTTGATTTTTTTATACATGGATACAATGGCTCGGGCAACAATTTACCCCGGTGGGCGGTTCATGGTGAGGCTATGGATGATGACGGGTGTTTCGGTATGTTAGGGTTTGTGGCTCGAGACTTCTTCTTAGGGTTTAAAGTCCATGGTAGGGAACTCCACATTTTGGTTTTTAAAGTTTGTGATTCCTAATAGTTGGAAAGCGATGTTCTGGTAATTTTTGGAGTCTTTTTTGATGTGTTTGAATCGATTTTTTAATTTTTGTGGTTCACACTCACCAATAATGTGGTTATGGAAAATATAAAAAATAATGATTTTTGGTAACATATTTGGTAGATAATATATATTTTTATATGTTTTATACTTATATATAAATTTTGATATATTTATATTTATGTTTAAAATTAATTAATTATAATTTTTCTTTATATCATGTGGGCGTGTGTGATTATTAGGTTTATTTTTCACACACATACAGAAATATAAATACATATGTAATGTATGATTAAGTTAATATATATATACATATTCATATATATATATATTAGTGTATGTATATATTTATTTATAGCATATACATATAAATATAAATATACATATATATATATATATAAATGTTATACCTGTGGTATTTGTGTGTGTGTGTTTTAATAGTGTTTATATAAATATAGTATATGAACAATATTATTTTTATATGTTATATGTATGTATATATAATTCAACATTGCTTTTCTAATATATATATATATATATATAATTATCTACTTTTTTTTATTTTTGTACATGTCTATGTAAGTCTATATATATTTGTGTGCGTGTTTTATATATTGTACTTATAAATGTTATTATTTACATGTGTGTGTGTTTATAGTGTTTTTATTGAAATATTTTTTATTAATATTAAGTCTATTTTTTTCTAAAATATAATAAATTTGAGTTGAAAATGGGTGGATTAAAAACAAATAACCAGACAGTAAGAGGAAGTAGTTAATGGTTTCATTGAATTTGAAATAAAAAAAATGAACCTTCTCAAAAATGTGTTTATGTATACCTTATTATTATACAAAGGGAATTCTTCCACTGAATTGGAGAACCATGTGATTTGTAATCAATTGCATTGGGGTTACAAATATAGGGATGATAACTATATATCATGACTCACCCTGGTTCATCCCTAAACATGACACCAACTCTAGCCGGTACTAAGTCCTAAATGGCATTTTAACTCCCATAGTGACGAGACATGTGTATGTGCATCACAAACTGCCTTTGGGAATAATTTATCCAAAACAAAATATTGGGGAACAATAATAGCATATACGAAAAATAAGGTCATCATGGTGAAATGGACTCAATAGTGAAATAATAAAAAAATTATAGTAAAACCTGGTTCAAAACCAAAATAATAAGAAAAAACCATGTATTAAAAAATATGAACAACCCGATTGAAGGTTCTAGGTGCAATAAAAGTGCATCGTGGGAAAATAACCATGATTGTTTTGGTTTGGTTCACTAAATACTTCTCCTATTTTGAAATACATAAGAGTCACGAACAATGAAATTCTTCCATCAAATATTGACATAGAGTTTATGGAACATAAAAGGATATTTTTGTTGTTAAATTTCTAATTAATATATTCTGATCTGAATAATGATTACCTGGTAATGAGATCTTAATTTTATGAAGAGGTGGATTATCCAAAAATCCATTTGAAATAAGTTTATTAAATAGGGAGGACTCAAATTATATCCCCTATAGTGGTGATCCACAGGTGGTCCATTGATCTAAGAACCATACTAATGGAATATCAGGTGCTAGAAATATTGATCAATCGTCTTGTGTTCGTTGTCCTGATTTCTCCTTAATCCATTCGGATTAAAGGATTCACCCTTGATCTTCTTGTTTATGATAGGAAGAGAGGTGGATGAATCAAAATATATGCTCATTGTTCACAATTGTTCTCAATTGTGGGTTATCCCTTGAAAATATTCCTAGAAAACTATTTATTGATTTATAGTTTCAGTTAGAAAAATATTTATTTTTAGAAAGTCCTTAAATATTATAATAAACATTATCTAACACCATTCCATACACTATAACTAATAATTTATTATTTTATGGAGTGTTTTATCTAGTTTTGATGTCAGGTGCTTGGGGATCATTAGATTTAGTGCTTTCTATAGATTGACCAACTCCATTGGGGCAGAGACAAGGGCCATGATTAGTGGTATTATACTATGTAGGCTCGGTAACATTAGGATTTATATTGTGGAGTCTGAATCCATTGTTTTGGTTGGATTCCATCAAGGTAAGTCCATCACCCAATTGGATATATTCTAATACATCATGAAGTGTAGGATGATCATCGATCAGCCCACTATGGTTTGCCAAAATGGGGGGAAAGAGATTTTTTAGCTGGAATTAGGCGATCTTGCATAAATTTCAAAATTAAAATCTACAAACATGTCAAGGAACTGAATACAAAGGTATTAATTTAACAATTTTTACCACCACATATGAGTTCTCACTATGTAACACAATACCTTTGTCATAATATCTCATCAATAAAATTTCACATCTATGTCAAGAACCTATATGTTTCACACATAATTATTTTACTATTTGAAATAAACTCGTCATTACACCATGAACTAGGGATTTTAAAGAGATGATTCCATTTCCATAAAGGGTAGATAAATAAACCTTTATTTATATGGAAGGAAAAAAATCCTTCCTCGACTTAACTATTCATGACATGTCATTCATGATGTGCTCAATGAATCATACTCCCCACTGATATATGGTGTAACTCGTTCATTTTGTTAATCTAAATTTCTAATTCACGACTTGCATTAATAATAATCTTAAAGTCTAGGGACCATTACGCACGATTTAACAAAGGAAAATACATGGAAACAGAAACATGCATAATTCCTACTAGTGAGTCTATTCTCATTATATCTTTTCTTTGGGATTACCAAGTGTGAAATTAATATGAATAATTCTCAACCCCTTATGAGTACATTAACCTAATATTAAACTTCTTATGTGTCTCGTCCTAGTATTTTATTCAACCAAAAAATAGTATTAAAAAATATAGTCATGACATTTGAAGGTTCTCATCATTATGAGGAAATGTTATAACCTAATCAATGTGATAGATAGTATAATGAAATTATACCATTAAATTCATGTATAACACTAAAAAATATGTAATCATATGTTTTATTAATGTTGAATTCTTTTAATATACATGTAATCCAAATTATAAATAGTGGGTTCTAGAACAATAACTCTGACCAATGCCCACATAGTCTTGAGAAAACGACCCGTGAATTTTAGACTACTATTCCTCACATGATTATTATGATTCTGTTGAGTTAAGGCTCCAATAGAGTGTCCTTTGACATTGCCTTTCATGTATATTATACTCATTGCAATGTCACCTTTTTGAGAAAAATTCTTCTTGAGATGATACATCAAAATTATTTTCATCATCCATTGATGTATCATTGGCTCATTTTTTGGGGTCGACACTGTAGTATGATCACAATAGAGAGTGGTAGAATCTTTCCCTCTAGTCACCACATCAATCCCTTTGATGATGTTTCATATCCAAAATTATTTTGTAGCTACCAAAAAAGTTTCAATATATTGGTAATCGAATATAAAATATGGGACCATATCTTTTTAAGCTCTTCCAGCTCACGTCACCTCTATTGATTGTGAGTATGTATCTCTTCTATGATTTCGTATTATCTCGATCAATTTAAAAATTAGCATATGCATAACCTATAATGTATTTTTCCTTATCTCTTTCATATACTAGGATCATATTCGTAGTAAAAAATAGATACTGAGGATAATCTTGATTACTAACCAATAGATGTCATCTGGGTCTTCTAGATATATTTCTACCAAACTTATGGTATATGTGATATCTAGCCTAGGACATAACATAACATAACATACAAGAATGAACCAATCACTGATTCATATGAAATACATTCCATTTAGTGTATTTCCTCATGTGTTTGGGGACACGTTTTATTTGGAAGAATAATTCTATTTGACATTGGAAATAATCCCCTATTGGATTGTTCCATACTGAATATATTTAGTATCTTTACAATATATTTAAATTGAATTATACCAAGCATCCTCTTAGATATATGAAAACGGATCTTGATCCCAATAATATGTGTTATTTTCCTAATCCCTACTTGGAGAAGTATTTAATTAACTAGTATTTAATATATGTATGATAGATATCTCATTTCTAATATGTTCTATATCATCAACATTAACTATTATGAAAATTACTGCACTCCCAAAAAACCTCTTATAGACACATGGATCACAAACATTATTTATGAATAAAATTATTTTATGGATTCATCAAACCAAATTTCCCATGACCTAGATTATTTTTCAATCCATAAATTGATCTTTGCAATTTTCATACCTTGTTAAAATACGTTGGAGTCATAAAATATCTAGGTTTTTTCAAATATAAATCTTCATTTAGGTTCTTATTAATAAATTCTATTTTGATATTAATTTTCCAAATCTCAAAGTTATGAAAATCTGAATCCAAATTTAGAATTCTGATATATTTTAGCATAATTAAGGGTGAAAAGGTTTTGATATAGTATATGCTTCGATATTGTTTTAACCCTTTTATTACCACCCCTGATTTATTTGTAATGAATTATCTATCCATATTTAGTTTCATATTTAATACCAATTTACAACCAATGGGATTTACATCCACTAGACGATCTACCAAAATCCAATCATGTTTTTGGTATATAAAATCCATTTAAGAATTCATTACTTCTATCAACTTGGAAAACTATCACTAATCCAAAAACATGCTTTATTAGCACTCAAAACAGGCTTTAATAGTGCTAAAAAAGAACTATAAAGCTCAGCATGGATAGGGGCGGTACCCTTTATCAGTGCAGATAAAGAGTGCTGTTATCAGTGCTAAAAAAGAACTCATAAAGGGTTCCTTTATAAGCACTGGAAAAACACAAAAGAAGGGGTACCGTATCAGTGTTAAAAAACACTAATAAAGGGATTTTTTATTAGGGCTAAATATGAAATGATAAAGGGATCATATATCAGCGCTAAAAAAGTGAAAATAAGGGTCTTCTTTTTTAGGGATTTTTAATACTGATAAAGGCTCCCTTTATCAATTCTTTTTTAGCACTGATAAATGCCCTGCATGCTATAACATGAAATTCTGTAGTAGAATACCAAAACAAAACATGCTATAAAATCTTCTTATCAAAAAAGTAGTTCACACAGATAAAATATGCAGTGCTAGTAAATTTGGGGTCAAAGGATGGGAAAATATACACACATAATGTGATGTACTAATTATTCATTATGGTTATGAAATGGTACCATTAAATTCTATCTACACCAAATGATATCTTACATTACCTCAGATAAAATATATATATGGAGGTAAATGTTAGAACCTTATGAAATTGTTTTATTAAGGCATGCATGACACTGTGTTTGGTCAGTTTCTTGTATGTCAGTTGTTGTTTTAATTTAAAATTCTGTCCATTTTAAACCAAAGAGAGACACTTTGAGTGATACCGGCCACACCATGCCTCATAATGAGGTGAGGTTGAATTTTACACATGAAAAAATGTCCATGGGATTTTCTCCTAAAGTATCAGTACAATCAATATGCGTTTGGTCATTTTTTGGTATATTAGTTATTATTTTCAACTAGAAATTATCTCATTTTAAAACAAAAGAGAGACACTCTGAGTGTTATCGGCCACACCAAGCCTCGAATTGTGGCATGGTTGAATTTTACACACTAAAAATGATACATGGATTTTTGGCGTAAAGTATCAACACCATAAAAATGTGTTTGGTTGATTTTCCGTACGTCAGTGGTTGTTTGCACTTATAATTCTGTCCATTTAAAACAAAAGAGAGACACTTTTCGTGATACCAGCCACATTGTGCCTTAGATTGAGGTGGGTTTGACTATTACATGTAAATAATGACCCATGTATCATTCTACAAATGTATCAACACAATCTGAATTCTTTTGGTAGGCTTTCCGTATGTCAGTTGTTGTTTTCACTTAAATTTCGGTCCATTTTAAAAAAAACAGAGAGACACTTTGAGTGATACTGGCCACACTGTGCCTCGGAATGAGGTGGGGTTGACTCGTTCATTTCGAAAATGACCCATGGATCATTGGTATAATGTTGAAACACAATCTAAAAGTGTTCGGTTGGTTTTTCATATGCCAGTTGTTGTTTCCACTTATAATCATTTCCCTTTTTAAACCAAAGAGAGACACTTTGAGTGATACCGGCCACACCGTTCATTGGATTTAGGTGGGGTTTACTCATACATGTTAGAAATGACCCATGAAGCTTTCTACAAAAGTATCAACACAATCCAATTGTGTGTTTTCTATTTTTTGTACGTCAGTAGTTCTTTTCACTTAAAAAGTATGTCAATTTTAATCAAAAGAGAGACACTCTGAGTGATACCGGCCACATCGTGCCTCATATTGAGGTGGGGATTACTCATACATGTCACACATGACCCATGGATCAGTTTCTTAATTTATTTACACAATAAGAAATGTGGTTGGCCGGTTTTCCGTACGTCAGTGGTTGTTTTCACTTAAAATTCTGTCCATTTTAAATAAAAGAGTGACACTTTGAGAGATACTTGTCACACCGTGACTCAGATTGAGGAAAGGTTGACTCATACACGTCCAAAATGACACATGGATTGTTCTACTAAAGTATTAACCCAAAATGAATGCATATGGTCAGTTTTCCGTACATCGGGTTTTGTTTTCACATAAAAATTAGGTCCATTTTAAAATATAGTGAGACACTCTGAGTGATACTAGCCACAATGTGCCTCATATTGAGTTGGGGTTGACTTTTACATGTCACACACAACCCATGGATCATTTTTTTAATGTATCAACATAATCCGAATACACTTGGTCAGTTTTTCGCACATCAATGGTTGTTTTCACTTAAACATTATGTCGATTTTAAACAATAGAGAGACACTTTGAGTGATACCAGCTGTACCATTCATCATATTGAGGAATAGTTGACTAATAAATGTTAACAATTACACATGGATCGTTTTACTAAAGTATTAACACAATATGAATGCATTTGGTCACTTTTCTATAAGTCAGTTGTTGTTTTCACTTAAAATTTCATCCATTTTAAACAAATGAGAGACTCTTTGAGTAATTATGGACACATTGTGCCTCTTATTGAATAGAGGTAAACTCTAACACGTCACACATTACCCATGTATTGTTGTACTAAATTATAAATACAATCCGAATGCATTCGGTCAGTTTTCCGTATGTTAGTTGTTGTTTTTTCTTAAAATTCTGTAAATTTTAAACAAAAGAGATACACTTCGAGTGATACCAGCCACACCATGCCTCTTATAGAAGAAAGGTTGACTTTTAAATGTCATAAAGGACGAATTTATTGTTATCCGAATGTATAAACACAATCTGAATGCGTTTGGTCAGTTTTCAATACGTCAGTTGTTGTTTTCACTTAAAAATTATGTCCATTTTAAACAAAAGAGAGTCACTCTGAGTGATATTGGCCACACAGTGCCTCGAATTGAGGAGAGGATGACTCTTACACATCACACATGACCCATGGATCATTTCCTAAAGTATCAACACAATATGAATGTGTTTTTTTGGGTTACCGTATGTCAGTGGTTGTTTTCACTTAAAATTTTGTCCATTTTAAACAAAAGAGAGTCACTTTGAGTGATACTAGTCCCATCAGGCCTCATATTGAGGTAGGGTTGAATTTTACACATATAAAATGATTCATGTATCTTCCACCTAAAGTATCAACCTAATCATAGTGTTTTTGTTCGGTTTTTGGTACGTCAGTTGTTGTTTTCACTTAAAAATTCTGTCCATTTTAAAGAAAAGTGAGTCCCTCCAAGGGATACTGGCCACACTGTTCCTCAGATTTAGGTATGGTTGATTCTTACATGTCACACATGACCCATGGATCGTTGGAATAATGTATCAACACTATCCTAATGTTTTTGGTTGGTTTTCTGTATGTTTGTAGTTGTTTTCACATAAAATTCTGTCCATTTTAAACAAAAGAGAGACACTTTGAGTAATACCGGTCACACCATGACTCAGATAGAGGAAAGGCTGACTATTACATGTCACAAATTAACCATGGATTTTTATCCTTAAGTATCAACAAAATATGAATGTTTTTGGTTGCCTTTCTGTATGTTAGTTGTTGTTTTCACTTAAAATTATGTACATTTTAAATAAAAGAGATACACTCTTAGTGATATCGAACACGCCATCCCTCATATTGAGGTGGGGTTGACTTGTACACATCACACATGACCCATGGATCGTAGTAATAATTTATCAATACAATCTGAAGGATTTTGGTAGGTTTTCCTTATGTTAGTGGTTGTTTTCACTTAAAATTCTGTCCATTTTAATCAAAAGATAGACACTTTGAGTGATACCGGTCATACCATGCCTCCAATTGAGGCGGGGTTGAATCGTACACATCACAAATGACCCATGGGTCTTTATAATAATTTATCCACACAATATGAATGAATTTTTCTGGATTTCTATATGTAAGTTGTTGTTTTCACTTAAAATTATGTCCATTTTAAACACAAGAGAGACACTTTGAGTGATACCGACCACACCATGCCTCAAATTGTGGAGGGGTTGAATCTTACATGTCTCACATGACCAATGGATAATTGGAAAAATGTATAAACATAATCTGACTTCATTTGGTCTGTTTTCCGTATGTTAGTGGTTGTTTTCAATTAAAAATTATGTCCATTTTAAACAAAAGAGAGACACATTGAGTGATACTGGACACTCTGTGCCTCTGATTGAGGCAGGGTTTCCTTGTTCACAACCAAAATTACCCATGGTTCATTATCATATACTATCAACACAATCCAAATGCGTTTGGTCACTTTTTCATATGTCAGTTGTTGTTTTGACTTAAAATTCTGTCCATTTTAAACCAAATACAAACACTTTGAGTGATACCATCCACACCGTGACTCAGATTGAGGCGAGGTTTACTCGTAAACATCACACATGACCCATTTATAATTGGACTATTGTATAAACACAATACGAAAGGTTTTGGTTGGTTTTCCTTATGTGAGTTTTGGTTTTCACTTAAAATTATATCCATTTAAAACAAAAGAGAGACACTTTGAGTGATACCGGCCACACCGTGCCTCATATTGAGGAAGGGTTGACTCATACATGTCACAAATGTCCCATGGATAATTATAATAACTAATCAACACAATCCATATGCATTTATTCAATTTTCCGTATGCTAATTGGGGTCTTTACTTATAAGACTGTCCATTTAAAAAAAGAGATACTTTGAGTGATAGCGGCCACACCGTGCCTCAGATTGAGATGGGGTTGACTTGTACATGTCAAAAATGACCCATGTATCATTATTCTAAATTGAAAACATAGATGTGGGGGGAGGGGGACCCTATGGACGAAGGTGGTTCTCACAATGTTCATTTTCTTATTTTGGATAATCATAAAACATACAATTTCTTCCAATGAAAATGTTCAATGCATGGGAATCCATTTGGCATCTCGATGCCCATACTGCAATCAATTTTGGGCGGAGACATTTACTCATATTTTCTTTGAATGTGACTGGGCATGAGTGATATGAAGGTATTTTGGATATTTAACTAGTTTTTCTTATCTAGATCCCAAATAAAAGTGGTTCCTCGTTCTTGCATGTTGTTGGTGCATTTCATCTGTTAAAATGGACAAATGAATCGTTGGAGAAAGGATGTTTTTAATAACAATTATAGTTTTCCTACAAACATTTATATACAATAATTTTTCATTGTTTGATCTTTGTGAACCCCTCTAAGAAATGTCCCCCAATTGTACATGTCCCTAAGAAAGATATTCATGCTATTTTGGTGCAATCTCTCATCAAGAATTCGGTGCACTCATTTTGGAGAAAATCTATATCGTCTTGTGAATATGTGGCTTTTAAAAAGATAGAGTAGTACGACCAAATATATAGATAAAAAATTAATAAAAAATTAAATGAAATAGTATATTTTTTTAAATACCTCATTAGGGATGCTAGTTTGTTGATGAAAAACGATCTCTCTCATAAATTTACAAACATAATAACCAAAACCTTTATCATTTGTTTGTTTTGGACACTACAAAAACATTTATCATAAGGAGAATAAGTAACATGTTTTGATATGTGATTGGATAGTGATTTTTTATATATACCCTGATACTTGTGCAGACATAGTACTTGTTCACCTCCTTATTCTTAGCCCCTATCCTCGTTCATTTTTTTAGATGATATTGATTCACCACCCTATCATAACAAAATCCTCAGTAAAAGATAATTTAAATTATATAACATGATGTCTAGACATAAAATGTAGGATGTAGGGTCTTACAGATTCACAAAATCCATCATGTGTGGTCGGTTTGTTGGATATCCATGCGTTGAATCCAGAAAATAAATCATTGAAGTATCCAAGTTCACCACAATTAGCAGCCAATGTTTCCTAAAAACCCAAAAACGAATATGTTATGAAAGAAGTTAAAATATAATTGATAGGATTTAATCGTAGAGTTTTACCCCTGCATGGTTGGTATTAGGAAGAGTATGACTTCCATAATCTTGCTTTCAAATGTTTTCATCAAGACTTTCACTGTTTCATCCCTTATTGATGGCTCTAATTTCGTTAGTTTTGTATATGGGGTATGAAGACTAACAAGTAGAAATTTTGGCTCATGGGGAAATCCCTTCAATTGTTTTTCATATATGTCTGCCAACAATATAAAATGAATTTATTCATAATTATCACATTATATCAGATTTTAGAAAATCAATTCATGAAAACATAACTCATAAATTGATTTACAACCATGAAGCCTAGCCAACCGTATTCAAGGATGTAATTTATATTTTTAGTAGCAATGTAATCTCTAATTTCATCTCCGTATATATTCTCTTTAAAAATAAATATATGACTACTACCACTTTTTAGTTTCATATCCAAATGAATCTTCAAAGCCTATAAATGTGGAAGGAGAATAGGGAGTGTAATTGTGATTTCAGTAGTTCTTTTGAAATGATTGGTTGATCCTTTAGATTCTTTTGAGCCCACGTTTCTTGTCACCCCCTTCCCTTTATCCGTCTATAATAACATTCATTGGTTCAAACATTTTTTTATTAATTTCTAAAAGTTTATCTTGAAAAAATTGAAATAAATACCTCTTCATCCACATGCACTCTTACATGATTTTTTGGCCATGCAATGAATGTCTCAAAAGCCTTTTCAATCATATGAATATCATCATCATCATGTGGAATAGGAAGCTCTGAATTTGGCTCATGAGCTACAATTATCATCACTTATAGATGATCTGTTGGAAGTGGTCTATTATGCAGCTTGTCCTCTTGGATGTTGAACACTATATCCCTTGCTATAAGGTGATAGGTGGGTGTTGACAGATATAAATCATAGTCATTATCACCCTATAGAAGATCAGTAAAGAAAATCTATCAGTTTTTGTCTAATTCACATTTCATGGGAAAAATTATTAGAATACTGATTACCACGACTAAGGTAGCTCTTTGAGGGGAATGGATCACCTTAAAGATGGTTTGGGTGGGTTGGATCTTCACGCACTGGTTGTTCCGGATTTGTGTCTTCTCTTTGCTTCTTACCCATTAAAGTTGTTAGCAACACTCCCTACCATTGAAATAGCTCTTCAATATTTTCTAGTCTTTCGCTCATTTGTTCCATTTCTTCATTTTTATCACCCATTTATTTTTTTCAAAATATACTCATGGTGTCACCCCAATCCCCACACCTCTGACCTGACAGTATTGTTCTGGCTGCATCAAAGCCTTTGATAATAGGTCTGCATCCACTATAGGTGTAGCTTATTCCTGTGACTTTTGGATATAGGAAAGTAAGTAATTATTATTTTTTAATACCAATTTTAAACAAGACTTTTTATCATGTCATACTTACACATATTTCCCACATTTTTGTGTGTGTTTTCATATACTAGATTACCTTCCTTATTCACACATGCCTCCTTCTAAAGCATATGGAAGGAAGAACATTTCTAAGTCACATAATATGATGGAAATTTCTCTTTCCATAACTGGAAATTTTACCATGTCTAAATCATTGCTACAAATAGCTTTGAAGAAGAAAAACAAATTGGTTAATGTATGACAAACATTCTTGGAAAAAATGAAACATAAAGCTATAAGAATTAAATCTTGCATCAAAACATGGATGTCATGTGATTTAAAGACTTTTAACTTTAAATAATTCATTGCCACAATTTTCATGATATTTGAGGAATACACCTCTGGAACCTTTACATCATGGATGATGTTGCAAAAATAATATCTCTCCTCATTGGAAAGAGTATAAGCAGCTGGAGGAAGAAACATTCGATTTTTACCCTTCACGGGAGCCAATGCTTCTTGTATTCACATTTCAACCATGTCCAACCTTTCCTTAATTTCATCATTTGTTTTTATAGGGGAATTTACCAACATTCTTATAACACTGTCACATACATTTTTTTCCACATGCATCACATCATGAAAATTTCTGACGTACAGACAATTCCAGTATGGTAATTAAAAAAAATGTTCTCTTTTTACTAACCGATTTTCATAAGGTTTTTAGAAAATGGATTACCAAAAACAGTGCTCACATATTTTACATTCTCAAAAAACTGATCACCTATTAGTGGAGACAGTGTTGTGCCTTTTTCTGAACATCCATTGAATAATGTCATCAAAGATGGGTACTTATGATGACAAGGTAGAAATCAACGATGACCTTGAAACATAAGTTTCGATGAATGTTTCAACCTAATTGATTTTGTATCTTCTTTGCACATGGGAAACCCCTTAGTTCCTTTAATGTTATAGCCTAAAAAATTCCCATAAGTAGGGAAATAATTTATCATCCCATACAACATCACTCTCAATGAGAAGTATTCACATTCATAAGAATCATACAACATAACACTTGAATCCCACAATAACTTCGAATCCTCGATCAAAGGATCCTAATAAACATCAATAACATTACCTGGTTTTTTTGGTCCTGATATAAGCATAAATAACATGATGAATTTTTTTTTCATGCATAAAGAGGGTGGAAAGTTATAATTTACCAACATAACAGGACATGTACTATGAGTAATGGTTTGAAAACCAAAAGGATTCACTCCATCTATTGATATTGCAAGACGAAGGTTTCTCAGCTCATTCCCAAATTCTGGATACTCATGAACAATTCTCTTCCATTGAGGGGAGTCATTCAGGTGACATAATTTTCCCGTCTTTATTTCTTTTATCTACATGACATGATAATTTTCTTGCAGTTTATTCACTTCCATATATATGCCTAAACATTGGAAAGATTGTAAATTACCATACAACATTCATAGGACTAGATTACCCTTTCTTGTATTGAGAAGCACCACACTTTGGGCATTCTGTAAATGTTTTTTTCTCCTTGAGAAACAATATACATTCTTTCGGGCATGCATGTACTCTTTTAGAAATCATACCCATTGAGCGTAGCATTGGTTTAGCTTCATATGTCTGGATTGGGATCTCATTATCTTCCGGGAGAATTTATTTCAAGAGAGAAATTAGTTCGATAAAACTGAAATCACTCCATCTGTTTCTTGCTTTCAATTTTTACAACTTTAGTGCAGCTGACAATGCTGTATATTTAGTGCAACTAGTATACAATGGCATTATTGCACAACCTTTTAACTTCTCAAACAATTTTGGGAAATCACAAAGTTCCTCTTCAACTATCCTTTCCATTTCCTCATTATGATATTCATCATCACTGACATATGTATTCACATCCTCCATACAGTCTTCTTCATTATCCATATTTATAATCAAATATGATTATCTATAAAACATAGTTTTATCCCAGCCAGTAGCTACATTCGTTTTTCTCCATGTTTATTCCAACATTTATAACTCTGATCTATTCTATGACATATCAAATGTCCTTCCAACTCTTCTAGAGTAATTAGTCTAGAATAACAACAACATAATCACATACATAGGATTTGAGGAGGATCCTTTGCATGATATTTTTCAAACATGATGAACTTTTTCACTCAATTTTCATATTCTATTATCAAACGATTAGCATCCATCCAATATTTATTCATATCCATCCTATTTTAATCTCAAATATTATTATTTATGATTCAAATACACAAAACAAGACTTCTAAATATATTATAAAGGAAATAATTCTTTATAAAAATGGATATAAATAGAGCCTAACCTTTTCAAGTAATGATTTGGAAATCAATAAAACCAGGATAGACCCCCCATCAAAATCAACACACTTTCCACCCCCCTTACCAATAGTTCTAGCACCCACCACCCTTGCCTAAAAACATTAAACATCCTTTTAACCACCCCTACCAGCCACCTTATTCATAATAAAATAATAACATTAAACATCCCCAAACTAGTGACCAAACTCAAATAAAATGATAACAGGGGTGATATTTTGATGAGAAAACTAATATAGTAGATACATTTCCAAACAAAAAGGGGTTTGAAGGGGAGAAAAATAACTTAGGATTATCCAAAATTACTATGGAATATCATAGGTTTTATTATTCAAATTAACATAAGAAATAGAAAATTGAGGTTAGTAAACATAAATTATATCAAACATCCTCTCACTAAATGCTAATAACTTCCATAATATTGAAACAAATTGTTTAATTAATTTTATAAATAAATTATTTCCCAAAAGAATGACCTGTAGATTTGAAAAATTACAATCCATTTAGGTAATATAGAAATATGATTCCTTTTTTTCATATGAATCATTAAATTTGGACAAACACACTAACTAACAAAATAAAATTTATATTTTCATATGAATTTGAATGTAAATGGAGATAAATAATTCAAATGAAAATAATTAAATTGAATCTTTCAGTATCAACTGAAAGAGGGTATTGGTTAATAAAGGGATGAGGTCAATAGCTTAGGAAATAATCGTTCCTAGACTCTCAAACCAAACCCACCACATCCCAAAATTTTATCAACTAAGACATGACTATACGACTAAATAAAACTAGAACATACTAAAACCAAGAAACACCATGAATAATAGAGAACTTATACTACTGATGCCACACTACATCACCATTGAAATAGATCAACTATGTAGTTATGGTACACCTTGAGATACTCACCCCTAGGAAATAATCCCCACCAAACATCTTCAAAATCTCATCACTCCCTTATTCCTCATTCCATTAAGACCACAACTCAAGGAACCATATTTATCCTTCAACGAAACTAGAAGAAAAAAACTCTTAATAACTTCATCACAATCACTCATCTATAACCAAAACCACAAACATAAACTCACAAATTTCTTTAGAATCTCTAGCCTCAAAGAAGACTCAAAATTATAGGATTTCATTTATTGATCAACCAAGTGTTCTAAAAACTAGACCATCAATGCATATTATGTGGATCCCAAGGGAAATCACAATATATCAAACTTGATGTAATTCCATTATATCTTTATACACTCATACTTCTTTATCTAGGAAAAAACACTTCCTAAAACCACTTTTAACTAAACATGATTTTCCTTCCATCATTCTCAAGACACCCTTAAAAGTAATTACACTACTAAGGAAACCCATAAATGAGCTAGAATATTTTCCAATTAAAAACCCTCCTCAACTACTTCTAGATGATCCTTAACCTTAAGACCCAAGAACTAGACAATAAACATCAACACCTCCTAATATTAAAGTTTTACAACACTCTATCCCATGTGTCTTCCTACTTCCTACACACATTACCGTGATAATGTTTCAACATCTATAAGAATAAAAATTAGTAAATTTAATCCAAAAAATTAAATACCTTACCAACACCAAGGGATAATATTCCACACTAAATGTATCATATATAACCCAACTTTTAGGTCCACAAGGCTGAATACCCTAAGAGGGGGGGGGTCAATCAGGGTATGACTAATTTAAAATTAATGCCCATTCTGATCTTGTTTCGATGTTAAGCAAAACACTCTTCTCTCTCTTTCCTATTACACAATGTAAACGGAAATTAAAGCATGCACAAGACAAAACGATTTTTACTTAGTTCACCCGCACTGGGCTACGTCTAAGGAGCATACGCCAACAAGTTTTCAGTCGTACCAAATTCCACTTAACTTCACTTGTTGTGGATTACAATGTTCGGGTACAATAACTATGTACTAGGATCACTGCCTTTACAAGATTTAGGGTCAGTTCACTGCTTTCCCAAGGGTAACTCCTTGTTTCTCTCTCTCTATCTCACTGCCGGTGGAGAGGATCACCTTATTCATCTTCCTTTTCTCACTGTGTCAGAAAGGATCCACTCACAGTTTATAGCCATGTAGGTCTCTTCATTTTCATGAAGGAATACATATTTTCTTTATGTAGATGCTCTGTTGAAGCCCAACTTTCAACCCTAGATGAATCTCTCTCTTCACCGAAGGTATCGGGCAAACTTACAACTTCCACGCGGCCTGATAATCACTGCTAGAAATAAACCTTACTTGGCACGCAATTCAATCTTGGCGCACAGGTATCGGCGTGCATGTAACAACTGGCATACAAGTCTTCCTCAACCACTTGCGTGACTCAAGCTTCTGCAACTCCAAACCTGCTTGACTCACATCCTTCCTCACCTAAACCACCTCAGGCGTGCAAATAACTCTTGGCATGTAACTTCCAACACTGGCACGCAAGTCCCACTTGCGCGACCCACCACCACTTGCGCGACCACCACACCTATGTGACGGGAGATCTGAATCTTCAAAGTGTTTAACTTTGGTGAAGAATGAAGAGGGGTGGTCCAGTATTTATAGGCATTTGGTCACCCCGGCGCGACGACATGCAAGTATCTCCTCAGCGCACAAGTCTCAGCAAGCAGGTCTCTTCTCCTACAAGTCACTTGTGAGACCTAATTACAAACTTACACGAACCTATTTCCATTGTCATATTTTGATCTTATGATCTTGAAAAACCATAGGCGCGCAAGTACTCAAGCTTCCAAGTCATCAGCGTGCAAGTCTCTTTCACGGAACGCAAGTCACTTGTGCGAAACCACCAATACTTGCGCGACACTTTTCCCTTTGCCATATTTTGATGATCTGATCTTGAAAAACATATGGCGCGCAAGTTTCCAAGCCTTCACGTACACGACGCCGCCTTGTATCTGTTGTTTTGTACCGCCTCCAGATCATCCACTCCTTTTTTCGACATTCTTGAAACAAACATGGATTGTTGACCTCATCTCTTGAACTTGACATTCCATCATGAAATCTGCTTTGTCAAAAAATTCGTATGTCATTGTTTTCCTTTGTCAACAATCACCACTCAGATGTCCACTTTGTCAACAAACACAATCACCTCAAAAATGATTCAATGATACCTTGATAAATTTTTCCCCAACACCAACACTTATAAACATCAAAACCAATTTGTAATCCATTCTAAATTATATATTCCTATGAAATGATCACCACCATACCCTCAAATAACACAACCACCTCATCCCACCATGCCACAATTATTAAATCAATCTAAAAATCTAACAACTTCTTTTCTTATTCTCAATACTAACATTTACAATTGAGTGTTTCGAATAATATTAATCAGGAAAATAACTTTAAAACCCCTACAATTAATAAAAAATTAACTTGGTAAAAATTTAATCATTTCATGAATTTTTTGAAAGAATGTGACCTAAAAACGTAGCCCAAACACACAACATAACCCAAACCAAACCAAAATAAACCACCATAACTAATATTAGAATTAGAAAAAAAGGAAATGGATGTGGCTGGGAAGAGTAATCACCAAAGATAAAAGATGGGAATATGAGAATCTAACCTCATCCAAAGGAATCCCAAACACTTGAAGTAGGGTTTGCGGGGTGTAGGGTCTAGAGGGGGGAGGAGAAGTAGGGTTTGTGGGGAGGAGGACCCGTAGAAGGGGATCGAGGGGGAGGGAAATGAGTAGGGTTCACAATAGAGTAGGTCTAGCAGAAACAGAGTAGGGATATCAGTGGTGGAGTAGGGCAGCGGCGGCCGAGTAGGGTTCGCGGTGGAAGATTAGGGCTAGAGGCAGAGTAGGGATAAAGGTAGCAGAGTAGGGGTAGTGGCGACAGAGTAGGGAAATGGTGGCGGAGTAGGGCAGCGGCAGCGAAGGTCTGGAAAAGAGAAGATAGGGGGAGTTGTCATAGGGATACAGTCCTGTGAGAGCTTGAGTGCGCGAGAAAAAGAGGGCACTATGCTCCCCATTTTATAAAATGGGACTATGGTTTTATCAGCGCTAGAAAAGCAATGATAAAGATACCATTAACAGAAATAAAATTTTAGCACTGATAAAGGGCCACTTATCAGTTCTAAAAGTTTATCCCTAATAAAGGATCTCTTTATTAGTGTTAGAAATGCACTGATAAAGTGATCCTTTATCAGTACTTTTTTCTTAACACTGATAAAAGGTTGTACTTCTGTTGCCTGTTTTTATAGTACTGAATGTTTCATTTACTATATCTTTATGGGATATAGGATCACTATTATCAACAACAATGTGTACCCATCCTTAGTGACTAAGAAACCATACCATTCTAGTTCTTTATACTCTATTATAATTCTATGTTGTACCTTTGTCTCTAGAATATATTCTTCTCATAGGGAGTTTTGGAATTTGTTCTTATGAAACTCTTATATACCTTGAACTTGGACATCAAAAATATCTATACTACTTAAATTTTTTCGTTTAGAAAACTTCTCCCTCTCAAGTAATATGAAATATATTTCCATAATTTTCTTTTTTTGTAAGAGGATTTGAATTGTTAATATCCCCTTGTTTCTTTGGGGTGTCCTATAAAGTTACACTTTTTCTCTTAGGGTGAGAGTTTGTTTCATGAATAGGACATTGAAAACTCTTATCAACCGCACACATGTATGCATGAAAATATGATTTTATTTATATTCCATAAATGGTATGGTATACATTCTTCCCCTTTAGTAAGTTATTGGTGTAATATTTGTGATTTTTTCTATAATGCATATACCTAAATGAAAAATGGAAGACTCACATGACTCGTCATTGATCTCAAAATGTCCAAAAAGTTTTGGTTCATAATTTCTTTTACACTATTCCACTAAGGGGACTGTGTTTGTGTGAACTTGGATAGGATCCTAAACTACCATAAATAACCATTTATGTCTTTATAAAATATTCTCTACAAAGTTTTGAGTGGAGTTTTTAAATATTATTACCAATATGGTTCCCAACATCATCCTTTTATTCCCTTAATCTGTCAAATGAATCTGACTTGTACATCATCGTGTAAACATTTCCATATCTACTAAAATCATCAGTAAAGGTTGTCAATTATGAGTTCCCACTCTTTACATTAACTTGAAATGGTCCACACCCTACTTTATTAACAAATTCAAGAATCTCTTTCACCATTTCACCTTTTCTAATAAATATGGATTTATCCAATTTTCCATGTAAAAATTATTTACATACACAAAGTGGTTTTATTTCTAATGAATATAAATATCCATCTTGGTTGAATTTTTTCAAATTATTTTAATTTACATGAACTATATAGTGATTCCATGGTTGGGTGTGGTATGATTAATGTGATCTAGTATCATTGTCGATTTTCAATACTCTGTTTGTATAATCCAACACATAAGGACTATTTTTTAAATATTAACAACCATAAAATGTTATATCTTTATAAAATAAGAATCATTTATTCAAGAATATAAAAATAAATCCATCTGTATCAAGTCTGGATAGAGAAATAATGATTTTCGTAAAAGATGACACATAATAACAAGATTTTAAAACTAATATCATTATCATTCAAAATGTAATGTGGTATTACCTAATAGACACGTTAGAATGTTCAGCTATATTGGATACTTATAGATAAAACTCCCCTTATTCAATTTTCAAGAATATACACGGATCCTATATATGAATACGTAAGTGAGCACCACTTTCTATATATAATACTGAATTTTTAGAATTAAAAATGATCTCAATTAATAATAAACACACAATAATCTTCTCCTTACATTTTTGTATTGTTGAAAATTTTATTCTATTGACCCTTCTTACCACATTAGAAATATATTTTACCCATTTCAATCCTTTTTCCATTGATGTTTCACTTTTTTAAGAGCATTGTAATGAATATTTTGTGTTAAACCCTTAAACATCTAGATTCTCAATTTAGCTTGGGAGTTTGACTACGTGAGGCCCAACTGGTATACCTTCTTTAATATTAATATGATATAGTTCCTTGGATATCTCAAATCAACCTAATATTTGTCTCTCATGATATAGACTATGGAAATATGAGAGTATGTCTGAATCATCCATGTCTTCATGTGAATTTATGTTTTTATTAGACATAGACGAAAGAATAAAATATTGAACATCGACCATGTTTCTCATGTGTTTATCACAAAAAATTAACTCTTCATCCCTAGCATTCTTTTCTGGTGGATAGGAAATGACTACTCAAGAACATAATATTTATATTTAGGGTGAAACACAACCTATTAGCATATGAACCTTTCCTGGAAGTTAGTACTAATAAGGAGATGTTATTTATCCATAAATGATAATAGGGATAATGTGTTTGATAAACATTCCATGAATTATAAAATTATAAAACATAAAATTATTAGTAATTTAATTGATTAAAATTTATGTGGGACATAATTAATTAAATTTATTTAAGCCTCTCACAATTTTATCAATCCCTAATAGCCCTCAAAATTAGAATCAAAATGTCCATTTTCTCAAATATTCTAGAAGAAAATAACTGTAAAGACCCATAGTTGTAAATGGAAATTCCTTTCTTAAAATTAAGTCATATCATCACATGAAATAACAACATAAATAAATACTATGTTCTATGTGACCTTTAAACATTATTTTTTTCATTTCTGTGATTTGAATTTAGAAAATCTGACATTCAAAGATGCGATCAATATGTTATTTTGAGTCCGATAAGGAAAAATTATTTTTTTGGTGAATAGTGAACTACCCTTTTGAATAATAACATAACCTTTTGAATAGTGATATACCTTATTTAATAGTAAACCTTCCTATTTTAGTGTAAAAATAATATTCAAGTGAAAGTATGATGTACCTATATTTTAGAATAAGTAAATTGATGTTGTAAAATTAGTTTTTAATAGTAAATTAGGATTTTAATTAATTATTAAATAAAAAATATTTAGAAATTTTTTTTTGTAAATGGGTTTCATTTTTCTATTTTACACATCAAAAAACTAGTTTGAGTGATTTTTTGGGATTTTTATGAAATACTAGAATTTTTGATGAATAATAAAATACATTAATTTACCGTAAAAATACATTAAAATCTAAATAGACTATTCCTTGAATTATGGATGATTTCACCACCTTTTTTTGAATTAATATTACCCATTTAATATTTTTGGTCATCAAATCATAAATATTTCTAGTTTTCAGAGAAATTAATAAAATAATGATTAAAAAATTATGAAAACCCTCCTCTCCTCCACTATAAACCCCCCCCCCACTCCCTCTTCTCTTAACACCTCTGAAGCCTTGTGAATAGTTAGTATTATGCCCAAATCCCTCCCCATGCTCCTCCCCCACGTCCAACTACCCCTACTCTCTTTAAAATACAAAAACCTCTCTCTTTAAGATGTTCTAAATGGAGATGAACTCAAGAGGTATATTTCACTTTCAAATTCTTTTATTTTTTTTAAGTTCTTTTCTCTTCTTGTTTCATTCCTCACCTCCCTTCAACCAAATAGTACGAAAAATCCAGTAACAGACATGTAATATAATTTTTTATGCTAATGGGATATTTCATTATCATCTATCCTTTCACCATCTCTTATTTGAATGAAATAAAAGCAGCATTTTAGATGTGTTAATTTTGAACATTCGAGGACAACATTTTATAAGTATCTATTTTCATCAATAATTATGGTCATGAAACCATTTGTGTTATGGTTGAACTAGATTATTATATATTTAATATATCTTAGTTAAGGTTCTATAATCCCTTTTTACAAATGTTACTATGTTATAAAAATAAACATGTTCATTGTAATCCGACACACAGATTAACCAAAATGGTTTTCACTAATGTTTTATATAATAATTCATCTACACTCCCAATAACTAAATTTATTTTTATAATAATTTAATATTCTGGTCTTTCAATAATAACCTATGAATTCAATTCAGGACAACCATTATCATCTTTCTTGATTATCTATTCATAATTAAACTAGTATTGAAAGTGAAGGAAACAAATGGACCCGAACAAAAAAATTGAACATCTTATCCCATCAAAAAGGCCCATAATGAAGATAAAAATGTTAAACTAAATCGATTAAATAAAAATTAGGTTATACAATTATTAATTAATAAACCAAATTTGTTTATTCTGGTCATTAATAACAAGTGGAGAACACCACCATACTTAAGTTAAGCGATGCTCTCCATTTCACTCTTAATCAAGATGTCCTCTATGCAAGGCCATTTTAGGTGTAATCCCAAAATATGGGGTATTATTTTGAACCATACCCATACTTACCTTTTTATTTATATGTGATTATAAACCCATTTTCTCTCTCATAAATCCTTCTAAGGCACACCTGACACCATGCCGATAAACTGTAACATATTCTACACGAACCTTGTTTGTTCTTTCAGGTTGCTTATATTACTTTATATAAAAAATGATTTATCTTATTTATTTAATTACATATTCTAAATTATTTTTAGTTTTAAAAAATTCATTTATTAATACCCTTTCATCACTCTATTTTGGAACTTTACATATTTTCAAATTATTCCCTCCTAAGAACTTTCCGATAAGAAAACTTACTTTAAGGGAGCTTACCAAAATTTTACCCAATTTCATGTTTACTCTATCCTCTATTTTAAGAAAACATTTTTTTTATAAAATAAGAGTTTTTATTATGGAAAACTCTTCGGTACAATTCTGGTTTTATATAAAATATTGTTTTCTTCTCTATTTTAAAATCTCTATAGTATTTTCCATAAAACAACACAAATTTTTTTAATGGAAATGTTTCTCAAATACATTTATTATATGTTTTCACTTTTGTTTGATAGAAATTACCATGTTATATGACTATTTTACCTTATGAACCTCCATGAATGTTCTCATCCTTTTCTTCCATGGACACTTTCATGATATGACCATTGGTTATGCTTTATGTCATGATTATGGAACCCAATTCTTTCCATGGGTACCCTTATGCTTATGTATGGTGGATTATGAATGATTATTTATGTGGCAAGGATATTCAAGAAACTTTTGAGATGTGTGTGCCCATATATTGCTCCAATGCATTTGATAATGTTAAGTCTCATGAGATGCATTGTGAAACGTGATTGGTGGTTAGCCATGACCAGTACGAAAATGGGAAACAAGATTGGTGGTTACCCTTGACCCATACTAAAATGGGAAACATGATTGGAGGTTATGCTTGAACTATACTAAATACATGTTTTATGATTCTTCCACATTTATATGATTCTATGTTTATATGATCCCATGTCTATATGATATGATTTCATTTGTTCCATGATTTTCATATCATTATGACATGCATCTTAACTCATGTTCTTAAGATGTATTCAAATGTTCATTCCCTAACTGGGCTTTTTAGCTCATCCTGTTGCTCATGTGTTCCCCTAGGTACCCTATTCAGATGTAATGGATCAATGGATTCTATGATCTCTTTATGGAGATTAAATAAAGTCGTTTTTTAGCCCAATGTTTTAGGTTTTATGTGACTAGTATTCAAAGATACTAGACTTAAGGATCCTTGGAATTAACTCTGATGTATAATTATTCTTAAAATTATGTAACGTTTTGTATAAAAGGATAGGGTCTCAATAGTTGGTATCGAAGGAATGTCTATTTATTCTTATAGACTATGAATAGAGCACCATAGTGGGAACCATAAGAATGATATGATGTTTAGGAAAACAACACTATGTTTTGGTAAGTATAGAGGAAGGGGTTTATCTAGAAAATACATCCCAGTTCAGATACAAACAAGTAGAGGCGGCTTTAGAATAGATGTACCTAGGTGTGAAAACTCGAACAAGGAGTTTCGGGATGGAACTGGGGTATCCTAGTACCCGACAATAAGACTTGATACCCTTTAGGTATTGACACTCTTGAGGGGTATGCTTTGGAAAATTAATGAGCATAGTGAAAACAATTATTAAGAGAAAAAATCACATAAGTATATAAGTTTTGAAATAGATCAAGGATAACCTAGATTGAAATATAGGGAATCTCAAGTTACGATATACTTTCCCTTTACAAGATTATCCTTTTATGTTCAAAGTATCCTTTTATGATCAATATCTAAGTATTTAAGCCTTATAATTATACGTTTATTCCTTAGTTAGTGGTGGGAAATAGAAGAAAACATGCCAACAATCGATGAGATAGCAAATGTGAGGATTTCCTTAATGATATGCCTGATATGATTGGAAAGGGTGATCAAAACATCATTACAGTACTTTCTCACCTTGACCAAGTTATGAATAAGAACATGAATCATGTGGAATGACCTCCTCCACCAAGGAAAGAGAATGTTTCTGCATAATCCTTCATGTGGAAAAGGACTCCCATGTTTTGCAGATCTTTTGATCCACTCCTCACAGATCAATGGATAAACTCCATTGAAAATAAATTCTCTAACCTCGAGTGCTTAGAAGAATAGAATGTTTTACTGGAAGTCTATCATTTTTATGGAGAAGCTGATTAGTGGTGGAAACAGCTCCAGAATACAATGCTCCATGAGGAAATTAATTCCATGTATTTAGAAGAATTCAAGAGGTTTTTTTCAATAAATATTTTCCTCAAGCCCTCCATCTCAAGAAATAAAGAGAGTTACTCAGACTCAAGCAGAAGGAAAATGATTCCATCAGGGTGTATGAAACACACTTTACAAGTATTGAAAGGTACACCTCTGGATTTTTCATGAACTCTAAAGGCAAGGTGGATCACTTCTTTAGCAGACAAAACTTGAGTCTCTGAAAAGAATTGGAAATTCGAGACTTCGATAGTTATGAGGAGATTGTCTTTTTTTTCATCAAGGTTGAAATTAATATTGGAGAATCTGATTGGTCTCACGGGCCTAGTAAAATGAAGCAGAAAATGGAGAACAACATGAGTGGTTTGAAAAACAAATAACATGATGGAAAGAAGCCTTAATTTTCCACATGTGAAACTTGTGAGAAGAAGCATCATGGGAACTATCTGAAGGGAACCATGTATTGCTTCAAGTGTAGAAATATTGGTCATATGGATAAAAACTGATGATGGGGTATGAATAATTCTTCTAATGTTGAAAAAGAATGTAATTTTCATATCAACACTCTTACCTTAGTGAAGTGTTACAACTTCAAGGAGCATCGTCATTATGCAATAAATTTCCATATGCCAATGGTTACCGGAGGAAATTAGCAGTAACCTCGAAGGAAAAAAGGAAGGGTTTATGCTATCACTATGGCTGAGGTGGATCCAGAAAAAGATGTGGTGATATGTACACTAGTTATTAATTTATGTATAGAAAATGTACTATTTTTTTCTAGTTCTACGAATGCATTTATATCATTCATGTTTAGTAGAAATATTCAAACACCACCACAAAATTTGGAGGAAAAGTTACCTGTGAGAATACAAAATTGGGAAATCTTTGCGTCTATGGTTTATAACTACTCCCGTGTTAATGTTTGTGGATTGAACCTCCCAAAAAATATCTTCATACTTCCTTTAGTGGAGTTCAATGCAATTTTGGGAAGGGATTGGCTATCTTTATACAAATCCAACGTTGACTGCCAGGAAAGGGAGATCACTTTTCACATCCTGAAGCATCCTCTGATTCTTTACAATTGTAAGGAGGAATATGAATCTCATTTAGAATCATCATCTCAGGTGTGGATATTGTTGCCTTATGAGCTGGAATACGTAGATCAAAATATTGGGACAAAGGAGATAATAATGCATGAGGACATGCCCATAATGAGAGATTAAAATGATGTATTCCCTGAAGAGTTACCCAGTCTTCCTCATGACCGATTGGTTGAGTTCTCAATAGAATATATCCTTGGATCTCTACCTATATCAATGACACCTTACAGAATGGCCACCGTAGATCTAGGAGAGAAGAAGAAGCAGTTAGAGGAGAATCTGGAGAAGAGTTTTATACGCATGAGTGCTTCACCATGGGGTGCGCCTATCCTCTTCATCAAGAAGGAGTATGGACCAATTAACCTATGAATTGATTATCATATACTCAATAAAATCACAATATATAATAAGTATACCCTTAAAATGATAAATGAATTGTTCTATTAGCTTCATGGGGCCTGTTATTTATTGAAGGTCGACCTTTAGTCAAGTTATCTTCAACTAATGTTGAAGAAGGAAGATATTCCCAAGACTAACATTCGAACGAGGTACGGACACTATAAGTTAATAGTAAAGCTCTTTGGACTCAAAAATTATACATCATTTTTCATGAATTTAATTAATAATGTATTTATATATTACCTCGACAAATTGGTGGTAGTCTTTATTGACGATATTTAGATATACTCCAAGAGCAAGGAGGAACACGATGAGCATATTAATATTGTGTTAAAGACATTTTGAATGGTGAATTTGTACGCCAAGTATAATAAATGTGGGTTATAGATGGAGGAAGTATCATTCTTGGGGAATGATATCACTAGTAAAAGGATATATGTAGACCATTCCAAGACAAACACAATTGAATAGTGGCCTAGGGAAACATTTGTAATAGAGATCCGAAAATATTTGGGACTAGCTTGGTATTATCGATGATTTGTGAAGAACATTACATTATTTTCAAACCCAATGACCAAGATAACATGGAAGGGATTAATGTTTTTCTATACTGAGGAATGTGAAGACTGTTTTGAGGATTTGAAAAGGAGGCTTATCACTGCACTAGTACTCACACTTCCAATAAGTGGAGAACATTTTGGGGTGTATAGTGATACTTAAAATAATGTATTAGAATTTGTGCTAATGAAAAATGATAATTTGATAGGATACGCCTCAAGGAATCTGAAAATCCACAAGCCAAAATATCCTATGCATGATATAGAGTTGGCATCGGTGATCTTTACATTGAAAATATGCAGGCTTTATCTATATGGGGAGAAGTGTAAGATATAGACTGACCAGAAGAGTCACTAATATATATTCACACAATATGATCTTAATATTTTCCAGTGAAGATGGATAGAAGTCATCAAGGATTAGGTCTTCTCAATACACTACCATCTCGGTAAGAAAAATAAGTTAGCAGATGCTCTAAGTAGAAATGATCATGCATCATTATCAATGATGAGAATTGAAAAGGATCTGATCTTCTTAGATTTGATGAGGATGGACATGGGAATCATTAAGTATAGAAAATCATCAATCCTTTTTCCAATTATTTCTCTACCATATATCATGGAGAAAATAAAAGATTCTTATAGAAAAGATATGGAACTTTTGAAAAGGGTGGAAGCTATAAAAAATGGGATATCGTCAAATTTCATGATTGATGAGGAAGGAGTTGCAAGATTTGGGTCACGATTATGTGAACCGTCTGATCTAGAGATAAAGAAGTAGATTCTGAATGACACACATAGCTCAACCTTCTCTATCCACCTAGGGAGCACAATGATGTATCTAGATCTCCAAGAAAACTTTTTGTGGGACAATATGAAAAGGGATTTTATTGAATATACATCAAAGTTCCTGGTATGTCAGAAAGTGAAGGCTGAGAGGAAAATGTCAAAGGGGATGTTGCAACCACTACCCATACCAGCATGGAAGTGGGAGAAAATTAACATTGGCTTTCTCACTAGAATTCCAATGACATATAGAGGGAAAAAATGATAAATGGGTCTCTGTGGATCGTCTTACAAAGACAACTCAATTTATTGCGATTTGAGAGCACTTCTCATTGGATTAACTTGCACGGATTTACATCAAAGAAGTTGTAAGGATTCCTGGAGTAACATCATATATTGTATCTAATCACAGTACAAGATTCACCTTGATGTTTTGGAGATGTCTTCAACTTGCTATGTAGACTAAAATGAACTTTAGTACAACCTATCATCCTCAAACTGAGGGATAATATGAGTGAAAGATTCAGAAAACTGAATGGAATGTTGAGAGTTTGTTCTATTGAATTCAAATGAGGATGGGACCAAAATCATCCATTGTTTGAATTCCACTACAACAACAGTTTCCACTCGAGAATCCGAATGGAACCATATGAATATTTTTATGGGAAAAGGTGCAGGACACTGATGTGTTTGGATAAAGTCAGTGAGTGTAAGCTACTAGGACATAGAATGGTTGACGAAATGGTGTAGAAGGTGAAAACCACTCAGCATCATATCAAAGCATCCCAAAGTCGACAGAAGAGTTATACAGATTATCGTCAATAAGACCATGAGTTCTAATTTGGAGACATGATATTTCTATGCATATCTATATGGAATAAGGTGATGAGGTTTGGAATGAAAGGGAGGTTAAGTCCTAGGTACATCAGCCCCATTGATATTCTTGACCATGTTGGGGTTGTGGCCTATCAACTAGCACATCCACATACCATGGAAAAATTACTTGATGTGTTTAATGTATCCCTCTTAAGGAAATACATACCAGACCCTTCATATATACTCTCTTTAGTAGTGGTAAAGTTGGAGGATGATCTTTTAATGAGGAGCATCAAGTGAAAATCTTGGATTGCAGAGATAATGTTCTATGTGACAAGACTTCTCACCTAGTCAATGTACTATGGAGAAATCATATATATGATGAGGAAACATGGGGACTGGAGGAGGAAATGAAGTAAAGGTACCCGCTCCTATTGTTGGCCTTGAATATAAAACGAAATTTCGAGGGTGAAATTTCATAAGGGGGGAAGAATGTAAAGACCCAAAGTTTTTAATGTAAATTCATTTCATATAATTATGTCATATAATCACATGAAATTAGAACGTAATGTAATAGTAAGTGCTATGTGGTCATTAAACACATGTTTTTCACTTTTTTGATTTGAATTTCAAAAATCTTAGATTCACGGTTGCGATCAGTAAGTTATTTGGAGTGTGATAACAAAAAAAAAATTTTGGTGAATAGTAACCTACCCTTATGAAGAGTAAAATACCCTTATGAATAGTGATATACCCTAATTTATAGTAACCTTAGATAATATATTACTAACATAATATTCAAGTGAAATTATGATGTGGCAATATTTTTTAATAGTAAATGAATGTTTTAAAACTAGTTTTGTAATACTAAATTAGGATTTTAATTAAATAGTAAATTAATATTTTTTGGAAAATAATTTTTTAAAAATGGATTTAACTTTTGGATTCTACATGTTGAAAAATGGTTAGGGTGATTTTTTGGGGGTTTTGTGAAATACTTGAATTTTTGGGGAATAGTATAATACATAAATTTACCATATATATACATTATAAGCTAAATAGACTATTAATAGCATCGTGGCTCATGTCACAAACCTTTTTTCAAATTCACGTGACTGATTTACTATTTATGGTCATGGAATCATCACAATTTCTGGTCTTGACGGAAATTAATAAACTAATGATTAAATAATTCTAATAACCCTCCTCTCCTCCACTATAAAACCCCCCTCACTCCCTCTTCTCTTCACTCCCCTAAAGTCTTGTTCCTTGACAATATTATGCCAAAATACCTCCCCAATCTCCTCCCCCATTTCCAAAAGCTCCTAGTATCTACAAAATACCGAAACCTATCCCATTAAGAATCTCTCAAATGATATAAACTCAATAGGTAAATTCCTCTTTACAATTATTTTATTTCATTGAATTTGTTTTCTTTTCATGTTTCTTTCCTCAACTCACATCAACAAAATAGTATACTAACTCCATTAACATACATGTATAGTAAGTTTTTTAATCTAATGGGATATTTCATTATCCTATCCTCTTTCCCAAATTTTATTTGAATGAAATGAAAGCACCGTTTGAGATGTGTTAATTTGGCACATTCATAGACAATGGTTTATAAGTTTCTAAAGTCATCATTAATTATGGTCATGAAACTATCCATGTTATGGTTGAACCATATTATTATTTATGTAATATATCCTAGTTAAGGATCTATATTCCTTTTGTATAAAAGGTATCATGTTATAAAACAAAACGAGTTCATTGTAATCAAACCCAACGATTAACAAAAAAATGTTATCACTAAGGTTATATATAATAATTCATCTCCACACCCAATAGCTGAATGGATTTTTAAAATAATTTAATATTATGGTTTATCACTAATAACATATGAATTCAATTATGTACAGATATTCTCATCTTACAAGATTATGTGTTCATAAGAAAATTGGCAATGAAAGTGAAGGAAATAAACGGACTCGAACAATAAAATTGAACATCTAAACCCATAAAAAAGGCCACAAGTGAACTTATAAAAGTTATTCTATATATATTAGATATATATTAGGTTTTAAACTTATTAATTAATAAATATAATTTGTTTATTTAGTTCATTAATAATAATTGGAGAACCCCACCAGACATAAGGTTAGGGATCCTCTCCATTTCACTCTAAATCAAGATTTCATATATGTTATGCCATTTTAGGTAAAATACCAAATGAAGTGGTATGATTTAAAACCATCTATATTATTCAATAATTATGTATAAGTGATGAAAAACCCCTTCTCTCTCTCAGCAATACCTCTTAGGTACACCTAACACCATGCCTATAAACTGTAACGAATTCAACCCGAACCTTCTTTGTTCTCCCAGGTCACATTATCTTTATTTATATAAAAATAAAGTTATATTATCTGTTTATTTACTTATTCTAAATGTTTCTTAGTTTTAGAAAATTAATTCATGAATACCCTTTCTTCACTCTGTTTTTGGGATATACATTTTTTAAAATGATTCCCTCCTTAGAACTTTCCGATAAGGAAACATATTTTAAGGGAACGTCCCGAATTTTACGCATTTTCAAGTGCAATATATCATAATTTTTAATCCAAAATTTTATTTATAAAATAATAGTATTTATTATGAAAACCTTCTTGATTTAATGTTTTATATATAAAAGATTTTCCTTTCTTCTATTTCCAAATATCTATAGTATTTTCGTTAAAACTACACAAAAATGTTTTAATGCTAATGTTCCTCAAATACATTTATTATATATTGTCACTTCTGTTTGACATAAAATAACATTTTATATAAATATTTTACCTTATGAACATCCATGTATGTTCTAATCCCTTTCTTTCATGGAGACTTTCATTATATGTGCATTGGTTATTCTTTATATCTAGATTGTGGTACCCAATTCCTTCCATGGTTACCCTTATATTTATGTATGGTTGAATATTTATGATTATTTATGTGGAAAAATATTAATGAATATATGGAGATGGGTGGGCCAAGATACAGCTCCAATACATTGGGTTACATTATGTATCATGAGGTGCGTTGTGAAATGGGATTGGTGGTTAGCCTTGACTCGTACTAAAATAGAAAACTAGATTGGTGATTAGCCTAGACCATTACTAAAATGGGAAATGGGATTGGCGATTTTCCTAGACCCATAACAAAGACATGTTTTATGATTATGCCACATTTATATGATTCCATGTTTATATGATCCCATTTTTATATGACATGATTTCATATGTTCCACGATTTTGATATCATTATGCCATTCCTCCTGACTCATGTGCTTAAGCAATATTCTTATGTTCACTTATTAGGCTTTTTAGCTCATCCCTTTGTTCATGTGTTCCTTAGGGTACCCTTTGCAGATGTAAGAGCTCAAAGTAATTTTGGATATCTTTTAGGATATTAAATAAAGAAGGTTTTTTAGCCCTATGTTTTATGTTTTATGTGACTAGTCTTCAAAGACGTTAGACTTAAAGATCCTTTGCTTGTACTCTGATGTATAGTTATGCTTAAAATCATGTAATGTTATGTGTAAATGGCTAGGGTCTCTATAATAACCATATGACCCTTATTATTACCTTAGTGAGGGGTCATTCAATTTATTTTTCATATTTTGGTGGGAAATCATAACTAATTGTAGGTTTTCATATCCTTGATATGTTGAGTGGACTCCCCAATCCACAAATCCTAACTCAGGTTTTCTCAATAGTTACCTCCATGTTAAACCATGTATATATTGGGATAATTCTCATGATGTAATTGGTTAATATAACCCACAATATTAATAAAAAGTCCGTGATTAATGTAATTGTCCCATGAAGTGTTGGTCAAACACTTAGTTTTATGGATTTCATACATAAAAAAGTAATTGAAGGCTTAAAATCAATTAATAATATGTTGATGGGTTTTTTATATGAATAATTATTTATTATTTTATAATTTACAAGTATTTTTATTATAACGTGGATTTTACACAATTGATTAACCATTTTTCAATAAAAAATTTAACCATAATATATTTTTTATTCTATATATTCATATTAGTCCATTTATTTATGTGATCATGGTATTGAATCCTTAAAATAAACAATTTATTAGATGGGAATTTATAAATAAATAAACCAATCACGAGCTTATAAAATGGCTTATTTATTGAGAAAACAATAAATCAACCTATAACCCTTGGGGAAAACTCCTTGTACCTGTTGTGACATAAGTGGTTGTATTCCACCTATACACATATGTATCTTTTGGGTTGGTTTCATCTCAGTTCTATATTTAACTAACTTATTTCACCTGGGGAATGTCATTTTATTTGATATGATTATAACACATATTTAGGTTAATGTAACATGTGGTTATGTGGGATTACATACACAACCTTAGATGCACATGTCCTATATAAAAAAAAGGAAGGGATGACACGATTTACATCAGATTTAAATTAGTAACAAATAATTACAAACCCATGACATTAAATTAAATTAAATTAAACCAAAACATACACAGATGTGGTCAAAGACCATTAATGGTCATACAAACGCAACGAATATGTAAAACTATATTAGAGAAAATTCACTTCAATTCATTGTTTATTATTACAATAAACAAGATTTAATTGATTGATTATTTAACTAACTTATTTTTTAGTTAATTCCCTTTATCTTAATGAGAATACAAATTCTCTAGGATATACCTATAGAAATTAATTCATGGAAAATAAAACATAATAAAAAATAATTGGATATAATCACAGTAAATTATTTTAGAATTTATTAATTCTTCTGAACCTTTATTATATAATCAAACACATCTAGTGAACAAAATGAAATTTAGTTTTAAATTTTCAAGTAATTATTTAAATGTAAAATTTTCCCTTTATTGGGAGACTACACAGAGTGTAGTAATACGATACATGTTTTGTAAATCAATTACCATGTATCAGAGATAAACATATAGGGATTTAGCACGTACCTCATCCTGATTACATAACGTGTACTAGTGAGATATATTCCATGTAGTCTAATGGTTGTGTGTATGGGATAAACTCTTTGGGATTCAACACGTCCCTCATATAGGTTACATGATTTGGACTAATGTGCATCATAGCATGTGATCCTATTTTTGTGTGTTCGTATAATGCACTGCTTGAATCAGCGAGTATTTAGAATGTGGGGATTATTGAATTACAGAATATGTATTATGGATACACATCATATATTTCATTAATGTTCTAATATATCATATCATGTTGTTAGAAACTATTTATTTGACCACACATTTAGTGTGAATTTCACCAATATACCATGTAGACTGCAAGATGTGTATTGCAGCAACACAATATATAATTCAACAAACTTCGTGCATGGTTTTCTAGGTCTACATCTAGTGAGAAATAAATATTTTCCATGTAATAACTACATGGAATTGAATGTATCCCATGAAACAACCAAGTTTAGTGAAATTGGGTACACTATATGTACATAGATTACAGACTGTGAAAAACAATATATCAGCTAGAAATCATTATCACCCCTGATGGAATATATAATCATTATCTATATATTATTCATCATTATAAACATATGAATCTTGAATAATGAATATTAAAATAGAAAACTCATGGTAATTAAACTTTAGAGTGAAAAATGAATAATCTGGTAATGAAATATCTAACCACTATTGTGACACATTGATTAGAAATCAAATATATAAATATAAATATAAATATGACCACTATCATACCACTTAAAGGTTCTGGGTGCATTTGATGCACCTAGTGGGAAATAAACATAAATGTTTTTTTTTAATTCAATAAATCATTAAATAACTTTTCAAGTTGTAAACAACACCACCAACTCAATTTCTACATCAAATATTTATATAGAATGTCTGGAACCTGGAGAGGATCTTCTTCATGTTAAATTGATAATTAATTTAATCAAATATGAATAAATACGTCTTGGTCTTGAGATCGTCTTTTAAAAATATGTTGATAACCCAAAACACATTTAGGATTATTTTCATCATGTAGGGAGGACCAAAGAAGATCCCATCTAGTGGTGATCCACACATGGTCCTTTGATCTTTGAACAACACTGATGTGATGTCGGGTGCCAGTGTGGTGGATCATTTACCATGTATTGTTCATCTTTATCACTATAATATCCCTTAGTTTTGAAGGATCCTTTATTGATATTCTCATTCATAAGAGGAATATAGGAGTCGGAATCTAGAGAGAATTCCATTGTGTAGAATAATTCTCAATTCTCAATTCAACCTACATAATAGATATATCAATCTTTTATAGAGTTATGGTTTAGATTAAAATATTATTTAATTGTAAAATGACCCATAAATAATAATATAAACATTATATGAACCTATTACATATAATTATATTATTATTATTATTATTTTATGACATGTTCCAACTAGAAAAATGATAAATATTATGTTATTGGCTCGTAAATTAATATTTTTCATTGGAAACGATCTTGGTTATCTCATCCTACTCAACATTTTTTAAATATATAAATATATATTTATGAAATATTTATTTATTAATATATAGTATATTCACTATCTGGTGAATAAATATTTATCAAATACTCAATAAATAAAATAAATATTCTATTTATAGTCTAGTGAAAAAATATTTATTAAATCTTATGTGATTGATAAAACTTGTATAATATTATACATCGGTCTTGAGGATAATATTTATTCCAATAATAAAATTCAAATATAATTTAACTAAGATCAATGGAAGCACTTATTATGTGAAACTCTATGATTATTTCTCATTGGAATTAGTTGGGATTGGGTAAAGTCAAAGATTAATATCTAGAAATGGGTAAAAACACCAAATATAGTGATTTTAATTTCACAACATTGGAAAATATATACTTGATAAATATTTATTTAACTATCTCATATAAATACATCATTACACCATAAACATGGAATTTTAATGTGATTGTTCTATTTCAATCAATGGTATGAGTTATCAAATTCCATAAAAATGGATGGGACAAATACTTCTTTTACATATCTATTAGAAATAATTCATTTTTAAAACATCAAACATACACTAATTCCCACAAAAATATGATGTCATAGTTTTGGTTTGTAAATATATGTGCACGAGTACTAACATGAATTAATAATTATCATAAAATCTAAGGATCATTACATGTGATAGAAGATAAGAATATTTGATAGCACATAAACATGTGAAATTCTAACTAGTGGGACTATTCTCATAATCTCCCATTTTGGAGATTACCAAGTGTGATCTTCATATAAAGAAGTCTCATCCACTTAAGAGTACTCATTCTTGATAGTCAATATTTTATGTGTCCCATCATAGTATATTATCTAAAACAGAACTATATTTATGAATATAATCATGACATTTCAATGTTTTCATCATAGTGAGGAACTACTGTGACCTTATCAATGAAATAGATACTCTTAAAATATTATTATATTAAATTCAGGTAGAAAAATTAAAAATATTTAATAATATGTATTATTAATATTCATATTTTGTAATATACATGAAATACAATGTAAAAATGTTTGTTCTAGAAAATAAAATCCCACACGTTCTCTACGTGAACAAATTCACCTCAGAATCCCCAACACACCACTAACACGGAATCTGATCACCTCCTTGAGGTTCCTTGAATTTACTTGTGTCATGATAAATTGATATCGACACACACCTAAATGTGTGTGTGGGATGTGAGAAAATGTTCATACTGACGTCCCACTATGTATTACTTAAATAACCATTACAATATACAACTGTTATGTTCAATTTAAGAAAAATAAGTCACGAGATACATTTTCACAATTTTTGTTTAATCATGGAATATAACACTTTTAAATAGATTAATAGTTAGTTAAAATGAAACAATTTTCAAGGAAAATTTATCAAAACCATTTTCTTTTAAAATATTCCAAAGAATCAAAAAGAAGTTCAATCATTCTGAAATTTCACAAACATACATAAAAAACCATTTCACATGAGTAGTGATAGGGAAAAAAGTAAAAATATATAATGTAAAATGATAAAACACATCTAGTGAATACCACAATTTCTAAGAACTATAATCATAGAGGTATTGTAAAACACCCCGATAACTGATCCCCATGACAATTTCATCTATACTTTCCCCCAACAGGCTATCTAATGGAGTATTGGAAACCCTTGATGTGTAATTCACCCAGAAAAATTGATAATGGTTTGAAAGAAAAAACCCCTATCAATGTAACCATGTTTCCCATGTGTTACACTTATAAAAAGCTTTAATTTTTACATACCATGATTTGAATCCACATTTATCAAATAAAACATGTTTGGAAACAACATTTCACCAAATTTTGTAAGGACTGAACTCATTAACCATATAATTGTTTTTGGGAATATGAAAAAAAATCATTAAACAATTTAAGGGTGAAATCAAATTCAAAGACAATTTCAATGAAAACCACTATTTTACCATTCATGTTAAAAAAAATATTTTAAAATTGTTTTCCCTGAACGACCAGTAAAAAATGTTTCAAATTATTTTATAATCCTTTGAAACAATTAAGAATGAGAGTAAAGTTCATGATATACAAGATTTAAATGAAACCACCCACCTTGGAAACATAATGCACTCTAATAAAACAAGAATGATTTATAAAAAACAAGGAATAATTCTCTAACAACATAAATAGAAAGAGATATTAAATAGTATAAAAAAGAAATCCCAATCCAAGGATCCATGAAACTAAAATTTACTAATATAAGATCAACCAATATGAGAGGGATCATATTGTATAACTGATTTAATAAAATAAAGGTTAGTAACAACTAGATTACTTAAAATTATTACACAACATGAACAATAGGAACATATTAAGGGAACTAGGGCACCCAAGGCTGTCCCTAAAACGTAGAATAGATGTCCAAGATCTTTCAAAAATCATCCAATTCATAACTCATGAATAGGGATGAATAAAAAGGATTAATAAATAATAAAACCGAGTCATGGTCACATTATATACCCTTACCAGGTGAAAGGATTCCATAAAATCATAGTTCATAACATCTCCAAATATCATGTTGCAAAATCTAGCATTTCAGAATTTTGATACCACCACCACACACGACATTGAAAAACTCACTACGACCATGGTGGTATCGATAATACCATGACCCAAAAGATTAATACATTCATAGAACATAAAATATCTCATAATCCTTAGTCATTTGGGACCTCACATGACCTCAACTATAGTATGGGGAGGCCTTATTGTCCTTGGGGTATAGGGAGACCACCAATATGCTTCATCAATGAACACACCCTACTCTGGGAATAGTTGTTTTTACTGTGGTGTAAATACCCTACCCAAAATAAAAATTGATTAAAATATGGTTTGGCCTAGCCCATTTTTCATCGATAAATTCCATAAACCCTTCATTAAGACACCAGTACCAAACAACACATCCCATAACTAAAAGGAACCATCCCAAAGCTCAAAAATATAACATACCTCAAGATAGAATGTAAAAAATCTCACCACCATAGAAAATTCTATCCCCACAAAGTCACATAGATGATGGAAGACACAGAAAGGGATACTTCCATTACTCCATCATCACTGATTTTTTCTCCAATGCATCATGATAATCAAGTTAATAATCACATTTCACATTTACCAACATGTTCGACTTCCAAAATAGAAATTTCACTTTAGAATCAATTATCTACAGTAGTTTCTCGACCATCATTGAATGTGTATCTAGAACCACTTCCCATGAAGTAAAAAGATGATAGGGATCAAAATGATATTTATTAAGCAGGTATATGTTGAAAACATAATGGGTAGAAGTATTCTAAGATAGTAACTCTAATTATTAGAACACTTTATTGATCTCCTCAATGATCATAAATAGAATAACATACCTTGGAGAAAAATTACCCTATTTACCATGATAAAATAGACTGAAGTGAGGTGAACCATTCAATAAAACCTAGTAACTAATTGAGAAAACTTGTGGGTTACTCCAATAATCCACCTAATGTTTCTTCCTATAAGGAAAAGACACCAAGGACTAATGTATAACCTGAAAATTTCTCAACATCTTGTAAAAAATACTCAACCCCACAAGACATGCTTCTCACACCTCTAACCAGAAAAGAGTAGACATACAAAGGTGTTTATACAAAGAATTTAAAGGTTTCATTTTGAATGTTTCATGGGGACTATTATTGTATGAGAAATCAATAAGTCTGAGATGACTATCCTTAGATCCATTTAATTATAGAACACATGCACATAGTATATCCTCAAGGATATGAATATCACGCTCTTCATGCCCATATGTTTGAGGATGGTAATCCAAAATCTTTATAAATTTAGCACCCACATGCTCATTGATACCCATCTAGGAATGATACGTAAATATGACATCCTTTTCTAATATAATAGTATTCAACACCCCATGTAACAAGAAAATCACTTGCATAAACTGACTGAAAATTAATGTATTTATTATCAAAATGCATTTAAGGGTGGAGTGAGAAACCAAAAAGTCCAACATTACAACCAAAAATAACAAAAGAAGATTAAATTAAAAAGAAAAATACATGATCGATCTCTATGTAGAAACTATATCATGTCGAAAAACCCTCACCAATTCATGACCACTAGGAAAAATATCCCAATAAAGAATACACGGGCCCCGAACTGATGTCTTAGTCATACCCTCTTTGACATCGAAATCCAAATAGCATGAATAGTTTAAGGCTTATTGCTCTGCACTGTATCTAAATCATGCCCAAGTAAAATGATGGATGCATCATACAAAACATCACTTCAAAACACACGAAAATAACTAACCCAAAAGATGAATGAAATCAAACCAGAAAACACCCCAAACGAATAAATAACTTCCACCAATTTTAACCTAAGACATTGAAGAGTAATTTTATATTTCCAAAATCCATTTCCCTAAACTACATCCCTGAGATAGGTATTACCGAGATTATAGGTTCCCCCATCACTATATTTTTAAGCTCATAGGCAAGATGTCCCTAGGTATATATATACATCTCAATGCTAGTCTTATCTTTTTTGAAACTCCAGATAATAATTAGGTCATGTTTGTCTACTGATGTGCATTAATCCTCATTAAGGGTCTCCCTTAAAGACATGCCCATCATTTTAGTTGACTCATCCTCAAAATAATTAAGAAAAAATACCTACACTACCAGTTCTTACTCAGATCATAAAATTAATTCCAAGGGTTGATAACCCCAGACCCCTGGTCTCTAATGGCTCACATCCTCTATGTCAACCTTTTTAATGTCAACCTTCCTAGAAGATCAGGTCTCCAATGGATGTGGTAAGGGGGAGTAATAATTCTTACTCTTCCTCCTCCTATTACTCATACTACTCTTCAGGTTTGAAGCTTCCCCTTCCAAATGGTTGTGTTTATCTCCATTTCCATAATTCAAACATCCCCAAACTACCTCTGATGAATTAGTAAGGTCTGAACTCAAGCCTACCTCTTCAATCCCTTTAAATGTTTTACTCAAATGAATTGAGGTTCGGTACCTTGAATCAGAACGCCATGTTTTCACCTCACTGGATTGATATGCCACCTCAAAATCAGGCCCTTGAATCCCCTTTTGATAAACACAACTACCCGACTCGAACACCTTAGCAGAACCATTATCTTCATCGTCTGCCACCGGAACCATGATATCTTTACTCCCAATCCCATGTATTCTCACTCAAGATTTATCCTTCTAAACCAAACTATACACAATCACACTATCATTTAGGATAAGCGAAGAGAGATGTCTATCTAGGTCCATCCTCAGCCTAATAAAAATATTAGAAACCATAGGATTTTCATGAGGCACTAAGGCCTTCTTTACATGCGATTGATATCGGGATGTTTGGTCATACCCTAACTCAATTTACACATCACGTACCATTAGACTGATGAATCTCATCTCCTCCATTCAAAAACTACCAGAGAAATCCCCTAATTCCACCTTATGTTCCAACATAGTAGATTGATCGATCACTACTCAGATCATTTTCTTTCACTAGAGTGTTTTCAATAGTTCAAAAATAAATTCCATGGACAACTTATTCCATTTCTACATTGGAACTATGAGGTGTTGAAGAAAACCATAATGATTTTGAAGTTTAGTGTTAATATTCTGTAATGTATAACACTGTGAAACAAAATTATCTATGTCACACTTTATAACCTGCCACTAGAACCATTATCTAAGGTCATAATACATCTTCACGTTGACTGGGTGAATAACCCATAATGAACATTGGAAATCCTGCATCATTGAATTTATTTAAGTTTTATGGATATTGAACCATTCCCTAATGAAAATTATTCCTTCAGAAGAATGAGACCAACCAGCAATAGTCTCCCCATCATAGTAAGAATACTTTATACCTCAAAGCTCATAATTATGCAACTAATATTGAATAATTGATTAAAGGAGAGGTGGTGTTACCCAAGAACTAGTCAGAAAAATAATAGTGTCATCCTCCTTCGCATCGAGTAGAAATAGAGAAAAGAGTCCTTAGATATTGCACTCCTCCTTCGATTACAATACCACATGAGAGTGAAACTTCTTGATGAGAGAATCAAAGACATCATTACCCTTTCTAGGGGAGTATGAAAGGTCAAAATAAAATGATTGATGGTACTAAACCCAACACATATGCATATGGTTTAGATATTTTTTTAGAGAAGATATATACATAATCATACTATATAAGCGCACATCTAGACCAACACCTGAATAATTGCAATAAACTAAAATTTTTTGACTAGGTTCTGGAAAGATCAATATATGAGCTGAAGCTAGACCTTGTTTCATCTCATCAAAAGAAGTTTGGCAGTTTTTATTTCAAAATAATTTCACCCATTTCTTGGTAAGAGAAGTCAATGGTGATGTGATCCTTGAGAATTATTTCATGAACTGGGAATAATATCTATTCAAACCAATGAATAATTATATCTTGAACCCATTATGTGGTCCATCCTAAAATAATTAAACATTCACCTTCTTGGGACAAATCAATATTCCATATTTAGAAAACACAATCCCCAAGAATTTCACATCCCAGATATAGAATCTGCATATTTGATAACTTTTCATAAAGGAAACGATTCCTCTAAATCTATAAAACTGATTGTTTAAGATTCACATGCTCTTACTCAGATTCAAAATAATTCAGTATATTATCTACAAACAGAATAAAAAAGGAATCAAGATACTAGTAAAATATTTGATTTCCCCAATCCATAAAACCATATGATCAATACATTGTCCCAATGAAATTAAAAGATATTCAAATTGGCCATAAAAGATCATGAATATAGTTATTGGGATATTAAACTTCTTATCTCTAATCTTATAATAACCATACTGGAGTTCAATCTTCAAAAACCACTATTATGTATTCAATTGATCAAATTGGTCATTGATACAGGGAAAATGATATTTATTCCTAATTGTCAACTGATTCATCATTGGATAATCAATTTAGAGACAAATAGATCCATCAATCATCTTGTAAAAGACCACAAGGGCCTCCCAATGTGATACACTAGGATGAATGGAACATTTCATGGATAGATCATCCAACAGGATGTTGAGTTCATTCAGTTCAACCGGTGAAATATGAAAGGAAGGAATTGATATAGGATACATACCAGGTAGTAGTTCGATATAAAAATGTACCTCCATTTATAGAGATAGACATGAAAATCATCTAGGAAAACCTCAGTAAAATTCCATGATTCTAAAGGAATGTTGAAGATAGAAGACACGTTACCGAACACAACTGCATAACAAGATATAATATTCCAAAGATATATATGAGAAGTTCCTCCATGATGATACCTCATATCCAAATCTCAGAAAAAACACCTGGGAGTGCTCATTGAGATATAATAAATACACATAATGATGATAAAAATCAATCATGACCCTTTCATAAAATAGTTAGTCCATCCATATGATAATGAAAAGTATGTCCATTTTGTGAACCACAAATCCTAGGATAACACATCATTATATAACGAGAGATAACATAAAGGAAAATACAACCCAATTTACTTAATCTTACCAAGGGTTATATCCACCATTATAAAAAATGACATGATGTTTTTTCATATGTTTACAAATATCCGCGTAATGGGAATATATTAAATTTTGGGGGGGAAGTCATTAAAAAAAATTCTATATAATATTTCATCATTATAGTACCTATCACAATAGTTGTACCTATATAATCTTCCACCAACAAATTTTCCACTTCACACATATTATTTTTCCAAAAGGATTGGGGTTGAATCCCTATAGTCCTTGAAGCATATGAATAAACTGAAGTTATATTTGGAGATAATAAACCAGAATCATAATAAAGAGTAGATAAAACATGGAAAGAAATCATAATATGCACATAACTTCCACATGGATTATACGTATTTCGGGGTGTGGGGTAATAATTCATAGTATTTTGTATCTTTCCACACTAGAAGAAAGTCAACAAAAGACCATTGTATTTAGTTGATGGTGTGAAAAAGGCCTTCAATTTAGAATCACCAAAACCATATAAGCACAAATTTTAACTCCTACTCTTATTACACTATAACCTGTTGATGGTACCATTGGGTAGAGATTGAAGCCCAACGAAACCTAATTTATCCCACCAAATATCACTCTACCATTTTCTCTCTATCAACTATGCTGCCATATGTCACATAGTTTTGTATAAATACTAGAGAATGAATTTCTAGTTGCCCGCCCATAAAACCTCTAAGCCTTCATCTTTTCATTTTTTATAACCTTGGAGCAAAGAAAATTAACTCAGCAAAGTGATTTGTGTATTATATCACCAAACGATCCCTCTTATAAATATAAATGAATTCATGTACTTCATCATTGTTAAAGATTTGAAGAATAATTTTTGAACGAAGATATTATTGAATTACCTCCACTCAATTTTCTCATATAAATTCACATGAATCGTATTTTATGGCCACCTTTGATAGTATCCTAATTCTTACTTGTGACTCATTTTACCATTACTAATTCTAATATCTTCATGTAGTCAAACATGTGATGAATAGTTTCCAACCAGTCCCTTACCTCCTGAGGATTTTATTCCCATAAAAATAAAATGGTTTTTGCTGAAGGAACTATTATGATCAATCTTTGTCTGCTCTGTCTCTTGGATGCACCTATCTACGAATTGTATGAATTGGAGGCACATTTTGGGATACTATGGGAACTTCCCATAAAATATCCTCAATGATTTTCAAATCAATGGGAGGATTCCCCCGAGGAGAATTTATCATTGTATTTTATTGAGGAATTTCATGACGTATAATATGATTCAGGATTCTAAAAATCTATTAAAGAAGGGAAATTCCATAAAAAGAAGATAAATCTCAGTTTAATGCAAAAACATGTAAAAAACAAAGATCTTGGCTAAAACCCAATAAAAGAGACACAAATTCTAATATCTTTTGGGGATTATGAGGACCATTACAATGAAATTTGGGCATGAACAAAACCTCAAATGACCCACCATGTCCCGATAAACCTATCTTCCATCTACCAAACATCCCATGAAATCATGACTATAACACAACCAACCTCAGATTCTAATTTTTCATTACATGTACCCGATCATCCCTAAACTGAAAACTCAATCTAACATATAGTAATTCATGAAGTTTGTTACTAATCTTCATATTATGGTGATAATTTTTTAGGAATCACAAATTACCTTTTGGAATTGTTTCTCCCATAAAATAAAAACATGGAAACAAAATTAAAATACAAGATAAATAACATCAGCATGCTAAAATGGATTCTAGTATGCATGAATTTATGTGTACCTAGAAAAACCTACACCATTACAAAAAATAAAAAAACACAATAATTCAAAAAGGAGAATAACCATTCTCTGAGTGAAATGTAGCACCTCTGAATCCCCCACACCCCACTAACATAAAAACCTCTTGCCTCATTGAAGCGACCATAATTTAACTTTATTTGATAAAACATGATCTGCACACACCCAAAGACATGTCTATAGTGTGATAAAATGAACTGAGTGGGGTCCCAACAAGTGTTACACAAACATCCATTATAATATATTCCAATTATTCTTAATTTAACAAAAATAATTAATGGCATTCATTTTTACAATTTATGATGATATATGGAAGATCACCATTTTTACAAATTTTAGAAGGTATTTAAAAATGGAAAACTTTTCAAATAAAATTTAATAAAATAATTTTCCTTTCAAATATTTCAAATCTTTATAAATCATTTCTGTTATTCCACATATTTCCAATCATATATAAATAACAATTTAAAAATATAAACAACTTGTAAAAAATCCCATGGATAGAAATTATATTGACTATATGGGTTTCCCAAACAATGATAAATCATGACTAGTGAACACCACAAATACCCAGGATAATAAATGTAAATGGGTAGATGAGAAATGTGATAAGTGCACCCCCTAATGGTGTTTTGTAAACTAGTACTCGAAACTCCTTCTAAGAGAGAAAACAAATACCCCGATGTGTAATTCCCTAATAAAATGGATGAAAAGTCCCAACACCAAACCCCTCATAAGTACCAAAGGATCTAATGTTACATTCTGGTAAAAAAAATCCATTATACATTCTATGCTATGAAACCAATTTCATCAAATAAAAAAATATTAGAAACCAAATTTCATCAAATATAACAAACATTTAAAAAATTTACTATATAAATGTTGAGGGTGATTTGAAAACCAATTAAATCAACAAGTTAAAGTTGGAGTCAATTTAGAAGATAATTACATAAACAATTGATATTTATACATTCATTAATTAAAACTATTTTAAAACTATTTTCCCACATAGAGACATACAAATGTTTTAATCTATTTTAGGAACCAGTGGAAAAAAACCAATCAAGAAACCAATGTTCATTGTATAAAGGCTTTGAATGAATCACACTCCATAGAAATACATTGAAATATCATGTAAAATAAATGGGATTTACCACGAACAAGGATTAAGGATTTAATAATACTAAGAGATGATGATATTAAACAACAACCAGAGGAAGTCCCATGCCAAGGATCCATGAATCCAAAATTCACCAATATGAGATGGATCATATAACACAATATATTCCCAAAAAAAATAAAGGGATGATACAAAAACATAACATAAAATAATTCCACCACATTAAAAACATAAATAGATTAAGGTAATCATATAACAGAAGGTACTAACCTGAATGTAGAGTAGACACCCAACCACTTCTCAAAATCATCAGATTCAAAACCTAATAATGGGAATGAATAATGGAGGCCTAATATAAGATGAAATAGAGTAAATGTATCATTAAAAACCCTTCCATGGTGAATGAAAACCAAAATAGTCATTGTGTGTAACTTCCCTTATCACTAGGCAGATGAATTGCTCCCTTGAAATTTCGGAAACTATCTCGACTACAGTATGGAGGATAGCACTATAAAAATTGTGTTCTCAATCACTCCATTCCTAGAAAACCCAAATATGTCCACTAATTATGAAATAGATAATAAAATATACTTTTTTGTACCTTCCATGACTTCTAATATCACATGTCGATGACTTATTGGTCATGTTGTATATGGATACCACAAAATTCCATGCTCAGGACTTTGCCCTGATCAGGGTGTAGTCAATCTAATTGTGGTGTACTTATTCTATCCAAGAGACAAATTGCTTGGGTAATGGAATGGTAAAGGTCATTTTTTCACTAGAAATTCAAAATAACATTTATTAATAAACCATTACCAAACAACACATGCCAGACCGAGAAGGAACCATCACAATACTAAAAAATATAACATTTTTTGAGCTGGGATGTGATAGTATAATTCAAGAATATTTTTTACTAATATTTTCAATGATTAAAAGGTTATTTATATCCACACAAGCTTAACATAAATGAATATTAAATAATTTTATATGAATACTCAAAGCATTACCAATGTACATTCTTGAGGACTGTAATAGTTTATTTTCTTTAGAAACATATAACACAGTCATCTAACATGGAGAAAGATCATCAACATTTCCAATAAAAATCATCCTATTTAGTACTTCTACTTAAAACATTTCTTCATTACATGAGTAGAAAAAATGAAAGAAATGGTGAGATCAGATTCTTAATAAGGGTTATATAATGAGATACATAAGTATAACATGAGTGTAAGTGCATGAAAACCATATCATAACAATTGAAGATAATACCATAATTCCTAAATTCAAAACCTTAAGTCATGAAATAAGGATCAAGAGTTCCTAATACATGAATAAGAAATACATTAAATGTAATAATCCATGAGACCAAACTATAGGCGTAAGAAATAGAATATGTGGCATAAAAATAATCATAGGAAATCTTATGTCAATCCTACCTACCAAGACATTCATAACATGTTCGGCCCTGGCTAATCGACCATATACCTACTTCACTATTTGGCTAACAACCCTGGTAACCTCTTATTTTCATTATTAGGATACAACCTATATACACTCTAGTTTTTGGTATTAGGATACAACTATTATACCCTCTTGTTTTTAGGATTGGGTTAAAACTCATATACCGTCAAATTTTTAGTCATGGTATACAACCGTTGTTCCCTCCAATTTTCGAGTTTGGGATACCACCTGTGAACCCTCATGTTTTCTATCATGGGTTACAACCCATATGCCTTATTGTTTTTGGTCTTGGGAAATAACCAATATACCATCCCTTTCTTTCTTGGGCTACATATCGTGTACCCTATAGTACATATATACCATTTATCACTACCCAATAAATTGGAGAGAGATTTAGGTACCAACCATAAAATATTGAAATTAGACATACTTGTGGAAATGGATAATAAAACAATCATCATATCATGTTCAATAAACAGAGATGGTTATGATAAACAATAAATTATAACCCATGAAATTAAATGGGTATCATAAATATTTCAACATATGAGAACCTATGGAGAAGAGATAGGTTTCACTATCATCTCATCATTAAATAACCCATTAAAAGAAGTGGGTATCATAATCATTTTATCAGTGTATAACCCATGAAATATAATCACATTTAACAAAATTTCTTTCATCATAAATATTAACCATTCAAATAAATGATAATAATTGTGTCCTTATAACATATCCCTAGTAAATCATAAACTATAAAAAGGATATCATCTTAGATAGAGAAGGATTTTGAGAGATCAAATAGATCATTTATTATGGAATATAGCCATTATTTGAAAATAAATTTTTAAGACATAATTTTTTTAAATAATATTCATTGAAAAATAAATTAAAAACATATAAAGTAATATTTAAAAATAAAATAAAAATTTTTCTTGTGTAATATATCCATTCCTCATTGAAACCCCCTTTTTAAATTCTAAAACATTTTTAAAATCATTTCTCTGAAAATAACCATGAAAACATGTCAGTGAAGATTAGAAAACAATTTTGAACACTAAATATACATAAACATTTTTAAAATCCTTCTTTTAAAAATTATCTTAAAATATCATTTAAAATGATTCTAAACTCTTTTATAAAACATTTTTTTGAAAGAGCACATATTTCCGACAGAAGTGAGAAATAAAGTAATATTATCAAAATACTCTTAATTGTATTAAGTACAAAAGATTGGTAAAATGGTGACATTACATGAATATATTATGAATGAAAATATTATTTTAATATTACTAAAAATTTAGGATAGGTATATCATTATATTTAACCCCTAAAGACTTGATCATAAAAAATCTATATAAGAAGTTGTATTGTAACATAAAACTCTTAAAACTTTGGCTACGTTGAATCCTAATACCAATTAGATAATAAAATTAAAATAAATCCAAAAATTTCATTAAAATTACGAGATTAATGATATATCATGGACAAAAGGTAGTATATACACCTCACAAATGAATATAGGTACTAATTATAACATGTGTTGCAAATGAAGAAAATTGAGATAAAATTCTATTATTGATTTAGAAAATTTTGAATTGAAAACCCAATTAAAGATAGATACTAAAATGAATATTTAAATAAAAATAATTATAAATATATTAACTATAAAATACATCCATAGGAAGTATACAAACCAACTAAAAGAAACATGGGGTGATCAAGGCTTCTATTTCATGGAAATTAAAATTGAGACAGAAATTCCCTACTTCTTGGGTAACTTTTGAATCATGATATCCATGAAAGAATAAAATAGATTGAAAATTTTGATTTCATGAATTAAATTAATTAAATTATATAAAATTTTATAGGGAATTATATAGAACACACAAAAGAAACAAGTGTTGAATATGGAATAAGTCACGTAGAAATAAATGTGATACTAGAAATACCTTTACTACATTAGTTACTTTTTGAATCATGAGGCCCATAAAAGAAAAACATAAATTGAAAATTTTAATATAATTAATTAAAGTAAATTAATTATATTATATTAAATATGGAATTATATACAGAACAATGAAACAAGTGATGAATATGGCATGTATCTCACGAATATTAAAGGTGAGAAGAATTTTCCTTACCCTAAATCTTGAATTTTGTTGTATAAATTCAAACCTTTTGTATAATAAATATATGATTATTATACATATAATAAGGAAATATATTCTAATATATCATACCATATGGGATTTTATTATGACTTTTTAATACCAATTTATTAATAATTTGGTATTAAAGTTACGTTTCAGGTAATAAACGCATTGTTTTTTGTATATGTTTTGACATGTTATTCTTGATCCTCTTACTTATATAATTATTTAATTGTTTAAATAATGTAAAAAATGATATAAATATAATATATATTTATTATATAAATATTTATAATAATATATAAAATATGAAAATATGAAATGAAATACACTGTTCATGGAGACGGTATGTCGTATGAATGCATGAATGCATGAACGTTATTTCCATTTTGTTGTCATATTTTTAAATAAAGAAAAATAAATGTATATATTTATATATATTATATATCATGTAGACATATTTTTTTCATATAAATTTTATAATTTTATTAAATCTAACTTTAATATATTCTATGTAAATCATGAATAAATCCCAACACTTTAAGGAGGTAGTAGTCCGCACATCCACAAGGAAAGTTATCATATTCCTGTAAAATAGTCATCATGAAGGTACATGTTATAAGGTAATTAAATAATACTAAATAAATAATATATATCATATTTATCATTGAAAATGGTAATTTCATAAGTATTACCGCCTTTTAGAAGTGGTAATGGAAGAACGTACGACATTGGTTCACAAGGCTATAGTCAACAATAAAAACAAAAACAAATTGTGTATCCCATTTGATGGAATAATGAGAATGTGTGGGTTATAATATTTACATAAAATCATAATCATATTTTTGGGATACTGATATTATAATATTATCCTGAAATAAGATCAATCTAATAGGTGGATAAATAAATGAAACAAAAAATTTCATTGAAGAATGTTACCTATTCTTTGAGTAACTCCTTTTAGTTTTCACCAAAGGGATTATTTTGTTGGATTTCGTCCCAAAGTGAGGCTTCTAGATTGAGAGTAATTAAGTTTTTATCCAATTTGGGTAGGTTTTAATGGTAAAAAAGAATTATTTCTTTGAATAAGTGAGGGTTGGTGAGTTCCTTCATATAGTAGAGGATGAGTGATATTCTTATAAATAAAAAATGGAAAAAACTATTGAGAGGAGTCCTTTTCATCATGTTCCTCCAATGATGGTGAAATTTTCATACAATAGGGAAACGTGTTGAAATATTTCTAGAAAATGGGTCTTTTAAAAGTGTATAGGTCATTTGGACTTATAAGATTAATGTTTAACACTTATATAAACTCATTTTTACCTTAATCATTATTATTATTTTTAATTAATTTCACTATTATTTTCTGTAAAAGTCCAAGACGACCTTAGAAAAAAATATAAATTTTTATAATTACAAATATGTAGTCCAATTTTCCAAATTCCAATAACATAATGGGTAGAAAATAATTCAAAATTAATCCCATAAATGGGCGAAAAAATGTGTTTTTTATGTGAAAATGTCCAAAAGTTTGAAATATTTTTATATCCAATTTAAATGTAAAATTGATTAAAATGAACTAAATCGGATAAATATATATTTATGATATAAATAAATATTAAAATTAAAAATAAATATAATATTTTTATATAAATAAATTATATGAAAATACACTTTTCAATTAAAATTTAGTATTATTTATTAAAAAAGGAATATTTTCAGAAATATATAAAAAAATTACCCAAAGATTATTTTAACATTCCGATTAATAAAATAATTTTTATTTTCGAAAATAATTATTTTAAAATAATAACAATTCTTTTTAAAATAGGTGCACCATTAAAGGGTGGTAAAACTGTATTTTAGAAAAAATATATCTTTATTTATGCCTAAAATTAGACATATTCTTATATCATGTCTAGAAAACACATAAAATGAATAATAAATATTTTATTGAATATATAATGTATTGTTTTGATTAAAATAATTAATAAAAAGTATTATTTTCTTGTTTATTGAAATAAAATGGATTTGGGAATGAAAAACTAATTTTTTTTAGAAAAGGAACTTCATTACTTTCAAATAGTTCATAATCCCATTGCTAATTAATTGGATACCAAATGATTAATTTTATATACATGTGAAAACCAAAGATTCATTATTTATTTAAATGTATTAATAAATTCAGTTCTACAGGCTTAGTGATAACTATAATTATTTATTAATAGTAATGTTAATATTATAATGTAGTTTGATAAAACTTGGTTTTGTGTGTAATGAAATATTTAGAAGGCACTAGGAAATGGGTGTAACATAATCCAAACATAGTGTTGCGTATACCAAATCCTAATATAAGAGTTTCATTTAGTGCAATTTTAACTAGGTGTTTCATATAAATAATTATAACATAGTGTAGCGTGAAATGAAATCCATAAAAAAATTAATTTATTTGAGAAAAAATATTTCATAAAAACTTTCGGTGCTACATTGTACCCCTTAAAATTAATTTAAGCCATGATTTGTTTTGGGTCTGTAAGGGTTTAGTACTTCAATTTTCTTTTTATAGAAACTCACATTTTAAAAATTAATACTAAAACTTCATCTAACAAAATAAAGTCAAAACCATATTGGTTAACCAAATAAATACATAAATTGGTTTCCACATAAGATAACATTGGTGAAATTTAAAAACATGGACAAAGAGGATTAAAATAACACTCAAATACTGAATGGGAGTGATATATAACATTTATCAACAGAATTTGGTGGTTTAAAGAAAATAATGATCACACAACCATCAATCTATGATGATCTATGAGATCATTTGATTCATCAGAAATGAAGGTACTATGATAACATTTTTGGATTCAAAATAATTTTCCTAGAGTTGGATAATTTATTATTAGAAGTTATATTTACTTGATCTCATTCCACTTCATATGAAAAATCTCATCCTTTGGTTATACCTTGATTTATTTTCACTTCATCTCATACTCTAGGAAATGAAGGTGATTTGTTTTATTCCTAAATCACTAATAGTTCATAAGATCCGTGAATCAAATAACAAGTCATTCCATCGATCTTTAGTTATCATTAAAACAAAAAGGTTACCATAGGTTACCCAATATGTATAAATACTCATATGGAGAGAAAATACTTTAATCTCTTAAAACTCATTTGAAGTTTAACTTAAACCATTACATATATCGCCAACTCTGTAACCCTTTCGAAAGATGATAAATATAAAACATTAGAAAGATGGTCACTGAATTTCTCAAAATTATCTTCACATTGATCCACCATATATTATAAACTAGATCTTGTTTATCACATACCAAAAATGTGAATACATTCATCGTATATTCTCTTGGGTCATGGTAATAAACTTAATTACTATAAAATCATGTTTAAAACATAAATTCTTTCCTACTCAATAGATTATTGGATATATTTCTTAAATCCAAAAATGTTTTAAACTTCACCAAGGATAAAATAAACTACTTCTTTTACAAATACATTATCAGTTCTGAGGTCATAGATACTATCAAACTTACATTATATATATCCTCATATCTTTATACATACTAAATATTAATTTATCATCCTCAAAAACATGTTAAGGGTTTGATTTCCGTAATGAAATGTTTCTATTAAATATAATTTCAAGTTCATCGTTATCATTTAACATATTCTTCAAAATACCTAATGAAAAGACTCACAAAACAATCCTTATATACTTCATCATTCATATAACATTATCCTTGAATTCAAACACATCAATACTTTGATTATTCCAATGCTTAATTAAGCCATTAACTGGGATTCATTTTCTCAGTCCTTAATATTGATTTCCTAAAATATTAAATAAAAATCTTGTATACTCAATTTAATCATATTTATAAATAATACTATTGGAACAAAACATCCTTTCACTTTTCATTTTTGGAATCTATATATCTAGTAGTATAACAAATTATCATACCACCTTATGGATTCTCTTCATGATATTTCCACTGAGGAAATAAATTTTCATAATTCCCATACTTTCTGAATCTCAAACATTTGACCTTAACCTAGTTTTTTATAGTTCCCTCAATTGACTAAAATAATAAATTATATTTGAGTTACATCAAATCAGAAAACCACATAATCATGAAAATCACATATAGTATATCTAAGTAATGAAACCTAATTCATTAATCTATGACATCATTGGGTCATCACTAGTTATTCGTTCCCCTATTTTATTTGAAACCTTCATTATGGTTAAAAAAGAGTTTTTCAATTCTCAAATCATATCCCCAAGGAGTGTTAAACCTGGATTTTAGAAAATACTATTATTCTGAACTAGTTTCTAACCATTTATAGTTCAATACCATATTTATAGGGTTTTTACCCATATTTAAATATATTATAGAGCCACATCCACATTTAATATACAAACATAGATATATTTATGGGAAACAGATCAATATATCTTTTACCAAAATTTCAGTACATTTTCTTATACATTAAATCATTATTTGACTTATCCTTAGAGATATCCATAGACATATACTTGGAAATATACCTATGGATATCACTAAATTTTCACAACCAAAACTCCAAAGGATGAGTAAAACATTTATGTTATACCATATATAGTTCATAAAGATCAACATACATGGATATTATATCATTTTACATGAATACTTCACACATTACCAAATAAATTTCTAGTAGACTGTAATATTTTTGTGTATTTTTGAACTTGAAACCCAATACTCTAACTTGGTGAAATATCTTAAATTTATCCCAAAAATAACTTCCCATTTATTACATCAACTTAAAACCTTGCTTCATAACCTAGGGAGAAGAAACATAATAAAGGGTGTTCTCAGATTCACTGAAAGGGACATTAATGGAGATAAATAAGCATAAAATGAGTATTAGTGTATGAGATTATAAGAATAACATTTTAAGAACATACCCTACATATCAATGATCATAATAAAATTTAATTTCATAGGAATTGGATGTTCGTAATACATAAATCATAATGAAATCAAAGATAATAATTTTTGAGAGAATAATATAGGCATAAGATAGAGAATTTGTGCCATACACATACGCATATGAAATCTTATTTCAAGAATACCAACCATGATCTTCACAACATGTTTTTATTGGGATAATAACTAAAGTACTGTCTTCAAGCTTGGTCTTACAACTCATTTACCATCTTGTTCATGTGCTTGGGATAAAACCCATATTTAATCTAGTTTTTTGTCTTTGGATACAACCCGTATACCCTATTGTCTTTTATATTGGGATAAAACCCGTATAATATATTGTTTTTGGGATTAGGCTGCAAACCATGCACCCTTTTGTTTCTCGGATTGGGATAAATCCTTTGTACCATCTAATTTTTCAGATTAAGCTACAACCTGAATTCCCTACTATTTTTAGGCTTGGGCTACAACATATATACCCTCTTGTTTTGAGGATTGGGATAAATCGTGAGTACCATATGTTTCTCAAATACCAAATATTGATACCAAATTTATTGGAGGGAGATATAAGTCCCACCCATCACAAAATGAAATCATACATATGTGTTTCATAAGATAATAGAACACTCATCATATCATGGCCCATTAAAAGAGATGGGTTTTATAACAAATCATATCATAACCCCTGAAATAAAATGAGAATCATAAAAATTTCATAATATCATAACATATTAAAAATGGATAGGTTCCATAATCATTTCAACCTAGAATAACCTGTGAATGGAATCAGGCTTCATAAGGGTTTTATCATGATATAATCGATGGAATAGGAATGAGTTTCAGAAATAACGTTTCATTGTAAAAATAAACCACACAAATAAAGGTTAAAAATGGGGTCCTTGGATCATATCCCAACCAAATAATAAACTATATCAAATGATTTCATCTTATAGATAGAAGGATTTTGAAGATCACTTGGTATATTTCTAAAGGGAAATAACCATTTTATGAAAATCATTTTTTAAGACCTAAACCATTTTAAAAATCCATTCATTTACTTTTTTTTAAGACATATGAATTAATATTTAAAAATTATTAAAACATTTTTAAAGAATATATCCTTTCTACTTTTAAAACTGATATTTATATGTTAATCCATTTTGAAAAAAAATTCCCTTGAATATATCCTTAAAAACTTATAAAGGAAGATTTGAAAACCGTTATAAAAACATTCTAATCATAAAACATTTTTGAAATAATTTTCTTTTAAAATTAGAATAAAATATATTTTAAAACATTTTTAGAAAATATTATTTTGAAAGAACACAAATTTATGACCGAAGAGAGAAATATAGTCTGATTATCGTGAAAAATTTTTATTAATTGTATTAATTACCATAGAGAGGAAAAATGGTACCATTAAATTAATAGATCTGTAATAACTAAAGTAGAATATAATTCATGAAAATTAGTCAAAGGTAGATAATGATATTTCAATATTGGATACTTGATCATAATCGATTCCATTAAATGGTGATATTGTAACATAGAACTCTTTCCGCATTTGATACCTTAAATACTAATCCCCATGATAGAATAAAATTACTCATAGCTTAAATTAGAAGTAAAAGTATTATATTCTTGATATAACCTGAAAAATGGGTTGTATATACACCTCATAAAAAATATAGGTCCATATTTTAACGTGTGTTCCAAATAAGGATAATTGAGACAAGATTCCCTGGTCAAATTGGAAAATTTTGAGCTGTAACCCCAATGAGAAAGATATAATAAAATGGATATGTGAATACCAATAATTATATGTTGGACAATTATAATATACATCCATTGGTGGTATAACCCCCACATATAATAAATAGGTAGTGATCATGGATTGTGTCTCAAGGAAAATAAATATGATATTGAAATCCATTACAACTTGAGTAAATTCTAAATCGTGAGATACATGAAATAATGACATCAATTGGAACTTTTAGTATCAGGAATTAAATTAAATTAATGATAAAATAGTTCACAGAGGATTATGTACACCACCATAATAATCAACTGTTGAATATGGCATGATTCTTGCATAAATTAATGTGAGACAAGAATCCCCCTTACTAAATGAGTAAATTTTTAATAGTGTTCCCCAGGATAGAATAAATTGAATTTATACTTTTAATGTCCTGAAATAAATTCAATTCATGATATAACATTTCATAGGTAATTAGATACAACATGAAAATTAAATGAGTGATGAATATGGCATGTATCTCATTAATATAAAAAGGTGAGGTGAAATTACCTTACCATAAGTATTGAATTTCATCATACTTGGTCAAACATCCTATATAATAAATACAAGTTTATTATAAATATACGAAAAAAATTATTCATATATATCATACCATATATTATTTGATCATGAATTTTTATGATCCTTTTATTAACCACTTCCTGTTAATGTTACGCTTCTGGGTAAAAACCACTTTGTTTTTCGTATATGTTTTGACTTGTTATTCTTGATCCTCTTACTTATATCATTATTTACATTTTTAGATAATGTAAATATTGATATAAATATCATATATATTAATTTTATATTTATTTATAATAATTTATTAATCATGGAAATAAGAAATAAAATACACCATTCATGGAGACGTTAAGCCACGCGTACGCATTAACGTTTTTTCTATTTCCATTTAATATTTTAAATGAAATTGAAGTAGCTTATATATATATATATACTATATTTATAGAATAATTTTTTTGTAATATATATCAAATATTTTTATTAAATACATCTTTAATACATTCAATGTAAAGTGTGGACAAATTACATCGCTTTGAGGAGGCAGTTGTCCACACGTCCATAAACGAAGTTATCGTATTCCCAAAAAATGGAAATCATTAAGGTTTGTGTTATATGATAATTAAATAATCATATAAAAATATAAAATATAATATATATCATATAAAAATAGGAATACCATCATTATTATAAACCTTGATAGGTGTTACTGTAAGGATGAATGACATAGACTCGTGAGGTGGTAGTATGTCGTACACACAAATGATTATTGTGTATCACATTTGATGGATGTATTTTATGTTTTAGGTGTTAATATTAAAATAAAAAAAAGATAATTATATTTTGGATAATTATTTTATTATCTAATCATGAAATAAAATTAATTTAAGGGGTTGAGAAAGAAATGAAACAAAATTTATCGTTGAAGAACGTTACCTCTTCTTTGGGTAACTTCTTTTTGTTTGCACCAAAGGGATTTTTTGGATAGATTTGTAACAAAATTGAGGCTTATAGGTATATATAATGGAATTTTAGAGGTTATTTTGGCTCTTTTTTATCCAAAAGTCTTGAGAGTTCTGAATAAGTGAGTGGGGGTGAGTTCCTTTATATAGCGGAGGAGGGCTATCGTTGTTGTAAATAAAAAATGTAAACATTATTGAGAGGTTCAAATAACATAAAGTGCCACTAATAATTGTAAATTTTCTATAAAATGTGAGAAATTGTTAAAATATTTCCATCCAATGGTTTTGGACATGCGTCTAGCTGATTTGGATCCTCATGATTTAGGTTTTACCAGTAAGTAAACTATGTTTTACCTTAATCGTTGTAATTAATTTTAATCAATTTCACTAAAATAGTTTTTCAAATGATTTAGTTGATATTACTAAAAATTTTAAAATTTTATTATTAAATAAATGGAATCCATTTTTCCAAGTCCCAATCTCATAAGTGGAATAAATGAATTTAAAATTGAACCTGAAAATGGGATGAATCAACGAGTTCTTAAAGTGAAAATGTTCAAACGTTTTTAATTTTTTATGTCCAACATCAATTTGAAATTGATTTAAATAACCTAAATTGAATTATTATATGTATATTTTATTTAATTATACTTTAAAACCACATAAAAATATTATTTAACTATATAAATAAATTCGATGAAAAATCAATTTTCAATTAAAATTCATTATTTTTCACTATTCATTAAAAATTGATTCTTCTAAAAAAATATCAAAACTGCACCCTAATAAAATTATTGCATTAAAAATTTTATAATGAATATTTTTTTTTCAAATATAATTTATATAGGTATCAAAAACTAGTTTTAAAATTGGTGTGCCATTAAAAGGTGAAAAAATTATCATATAAGAAAATATATCATTTATGGAAAAAACTGGATTTAATCTTATCTCCTTTTCCGATACCACTTATGTTTAATTTTAATTAGTTGGTTAAATGTAAAATATATAATTTTCATAAAAATGATTCATAATAATGATTCATAAAAAGTGATGTTTCTAGTTTTTTGAAATAAAATGAGTTTGTGCATAGAAAACTAGTTTTTTATAAATGGAATTTATTTATTTCTAAATAGTTATTAATACCATTTATAATTAATTTGTAACCAAAGGATACATTTTATATACATATCTACACATAAGTTTTACAAATTTTTTAATCTTATTCATAAATTCAATTCCAATGGATTAGTTATAACTATAATAATATTTTAAATATAATATTAATAGTATATTATAGTTTGGTAAAAATCAGTCTACGTGTAACAAATATTATCGAAGGAACTCATAAATATGTGTAAATTAGTTGAAAAATATTGTTTCGTATACCCCAAGCTAATATAAGTGTAACATGTAGTACATATTTATCTTTGTGATGCATATAATGCAAATATAACTTAGTGTAGCGTGCAATGAAATACATCAAAGATATTAAATTTATTCGAAAAAAAATTAATTCATAACAACAAAGGGTGTTAAATTGTTAATTTATAATTATTTTGTTTTTATTTATTTAATTAAATAAAATATCTATACTAAATTTTTCTAGATTTTAGAGGGAAAATAATAATATAGAGATGTAAAATATTTATTTAAATGATGTAAAAATTTGGCCAACTCTAGAATAAGACCACCAGAGAAAATCTATCCACCCACAGTGTTGAAAATAATATTGACATCAGATCATGTTAGGTATAGAAATATAGGAGAAAATAACATTATGGGTTGGTTTTGGGAATGTGGAGAGTAGATTTTATTGTGTGGGGAGACACTAGGGGAGACTATGATGTTCATCAATAGAATTCTAGAATATCATGTAGGCCACAGAAAAAGAGAAAACTGATATTGAATAATAAGATGAATTCAATTTAAGAAATTAACCACATGGAGCTTATGTAAAACAATGTGATTTAGGTAACCCTTAATACGATCATGTTTTATGATCCATGACAGTAACACACACACAAAGGTAGTGAAACAACATGAACGAATGGGGGAATCATTGAATGAATTTTCATTTTGTGTTTAAGAATTTAATATTTTAGAATGGTTTTCTCATGGAGAAGTATATAAGTAGTGTGATATATAATATTCCACAACATAGGAATCATTCATAAATGTTTCATTAGTCCTAAATCATTTCATACATCATGAGAATTTATCAATTATGGAATGATTCCAGATATGAGTTCACATAGGGATATAGAGTTTTACACTATGGTGGTTATTCTATAAGTGATTATAGAGATATATGGAACTTCTAAAAAATGGATTTCTAAATATTACATCCAAGATGAAGGGAAATTTATGTTGGAAACATAATGGAAAAGATTTACAAGGTGATTATTGTGTTGCCATCATGATGGTTTTCATGGGAAGGAGTTATTCATGACATGGATTGAAACAACCATGGGATATTTGTATGAGTCATATTTTATGATAGATACATGTTTTTTATGATTGATTGGAAATAAAATATCAAGATATGAAAATTATGATCAAAACTTATTGGCCCAAAGGTATGGTGATAATATTGATTTAAAATTAAGGGAAAATGAGAAACTAAATGACCCCATATGTTTCTTGGAATGCCGCCCCCAAATAAAAGGGGTAAAGACACCAGAAAGTAGAAGGATCACTATGGATTAATGTGGGTATACACTCTCTTACTACTAAAAAGAGAAACAACTCATAAATAAATCTCTTTAAAATGTGTGGAATATGCTACACAAATACCACACATATAAATGAATAACTTCTAGTGATTTAGATTGTTGGTGAAACTGATGATATCATACAGAGGGGAGATCCCTTATTTATTAGCCTCTATTATACCATCCTATTTCATTCTCCATCTGGTGGGTTGGTGGGGCTCTTCACATACCACACAACCATCACCTCCCCCCTTTGACAAATTGGGGGTGACACCATCCAGAGTAAACAACAATCAACATGTCTCCCACTAAGAGATTGATTGAGAACTACATTTTTTATATCTATTAAACCATGTTGATAATGTATTTGTGAGTCCAATCAATGATCTACATCATCTGAACATATCTGTGTTAGTCTCCTTCATCAATAATATTTTATATTTTCTTGAACATTAATTATATTCATGTCAAAATTTCCTTCCTCCACCACATCTCATTGAAAGTGATATTTTACCACAATTTTATTCATATTTGAATGAATATATGGATTTATCAAAATGTGAACGGTTATATGAATATAAAAAAACAATGTAATCATCCTTAATCTATTCCCAAGATCCTCTAAAACCATTCTCATCCAAATAAAATCTTTGAAAGCATGTGTAACATCCATATACTCCACCTCTCTTATGGATAATGTCACATCTGACTATAACTTTTAAATCCATATTAGAACTCCACGTCATGATAAAGTACATAACTAGTACTGGATTTCCACTAGTCAATGTCTCCTAAAAAATCTAAATCAACATATCCATTGATAGTAAAATATGATACTTCATAATAGAATGCAGTGTATAAGGCCTCCTTAATATATGTAAGGATCATCTTAACTATTTTATATTGATCCTGTCATTGATTCCCCATTTAATGAATAAATACTCTCATAATGTTTGTAATTTTGGGTTTATTAAAATCCATAACAAACATCAAACTCCCCACTACCAATGCATAAAGTACTCGAGACATCTCAATTCTCTCTACTTCAATTTTAAGCCTCAACATAGTTGATATGTTGAAATTTGTAATGCCCTAACTCCAGTTACCCAGAGTTGGTGCATTATTCCATAAAATTTGCATGATACAAGGAATCACATTTTGAAAAACCAAACAGTTTAGTATCCATGGATGTTCTAGATATGTATATAAGTTTTACATTACATTATGAATTGAAAAAAAACTATGTCTCCATAGAACACACTCATATCCCTTAGCCTATCCGTACAGGATAGTCATAATATACATCTTCATATCATGGGAAAAATAAAACATAATAAATGGGTGATCTCATATTCTTAGTAAGGATAACAAAATATAGAAGAAAATTTCATAAATAAGTTCAAAAATTTAAGGCAATATATAAGACTAAAACACAATCCTTTTAAACATAAATATCAACATAATATGGAAAATATAAATAAAAAAAAATCCATTTACTTATTTACATTGATATTCTACTAGTCGAATAATAACATTTAATATCAATATCTAATTTCATAATTTTAGAATTCATAATGCCGGACATCAAAACCACATAGTCCAGGCCTCTTTCCAAGACTACAAATAAGATTTTGCGAAGGCCTTGTGGCAAGACAACAGTTTGTCTCATTAGACCTACTGATGTAATGAGGATATATAGTGTCCTCCACCCATTACATATTATTCCCAATGCATTCTTTATATTAAAATGTTGAAACATAACATAAACGTCGATATTAAAACTAGCATACGAAATGTCAATACTTTAACTATACACCATTAATGGTATAAAAATAGCACATCCACAGTCAAATATATAATAACCCATTAAATATAATATGTAAGACTGTATTATAATAAATCAAACTCAATCAATAACGATATCCAATTAAGGATGTTTCAATAGTTGAAAATGATCAGTAAAACTCTTTGATAGAAATATACCTTTTTGTGAAATCATTTAAAATTCATACATTTATTATGGAAGTCATTTAAAAGATATTTTTTATTGATGTGTCCCATACCACTTTGAATCTTTTTAATTGAATTAACACTTTAAAAAAATCATGTCTATATAAATAAATCATTAAAATCATTTTTAAAACATGGAAATTAATTAAAAATAATTAGGAAAATAAATAAATAAAACATTTGAAATAATGATCTTGATATAGAGTCCCTTCCAAAAAACCATAAAATATTCTTTTTGAAAATATTTTTATGAATCATGGACATGGATGATAAAAATGTCCCATTAAATACTTACACATAAAGAATCTCAGATAATAATGAGATTGAGGAATTAACCCTTACCTTTTACATTCCTTTGGTTGGTGGTACGTTAAACCTCTTGTATAATAATCATAGAATGTTATTAAATTATAATAGATATATATTCATATTTATGATATCATACTTGATTAATTTATGGATTTATACCACCAATTTAATAATAATTTATAGGTTAAAATTACATTTTGGGTAATAATATCTTTCTTTATCATACATGTTTTAACTTGTTATTCTTGACAGTTTAACTTATATCATGATATAATTGATTCCATAATATAAAAAATTATTTATGTATCATATATATTCAGAATATAAGTATATATAATAGATAGATATATGAAATGGAAAACACCATTCATGGAGACGTTAGGTCGTACGTATGCAAAAACATTGTTTCCGTTTTCATACCATATTGAATAGAATTAAGTGAATGAGATATATGCAAATATGTATATATATATATATATATATCCAGTAGCATTATTATTTCATATATTAAAAACTTATTAATAATATATTAATTTATAATCATCGATGAATTTTGATTGTGGAAATGAATCTCATCGCATCGTGGAGATGGTAAGTCGTACACACGTACGAGCGATGATATCATTCTATTTAATGGAGAAATAGTATGTAATTGGATGGTATATTATATATATAATAAATAAAATTTTATATTTATTATTTAAATCAATTATAATAATTATTATACCCATCTAAATAATGAAGTGTTGAATAAAAAATTACACCACAACATGGAGAAGGTAAGCCGTACATACGCACATATGTTGACTTTTTCATTCAATGGATGGATATAATAATTAATATGGTTGTACCATATTTATAATAATATATTAGTATGTATAAGGTACTAGATTTATTATTTTAGTGTGGAAACAACAAATAAAGAGGAAGTGGATGAAAAAAAGAACTTTGAAATGGGAGATAAAGTAATTAACTCTTCTTCAGGTTCGTCCTTTTGATTTGATCAAAAGGGATCCTAAGGTTGGATTATGATAAAATTATTCCCTATAGGGTTAATTGAGGGTAGTTGGGAGGATATTTGAGCAGGGGTTTAAAAATCCCAATGGCATTAGAGGTGTGAAATTAAGAGAAGGGGAAATACCCTTTTATAAGAGAGGTGAGGGTCCCTTTAGGAAATGAATTAAATATTATTTTATTATAAAATCTTTTTCAGTTTATAATGGCTCCAAATAGATTTAGATAGAGGATAATGTGGGGGTTGGGTCTCAAACCTTTAAAACTAATGGTTTTAGACATGTTAGGTCACCATATTAACCTTATCTTTTAGATTTAACTCTTAGTTATATAGTTTAACGTTTACAAGGTCTTCTTAAATTTCTATATTACAAAGTAAATAAAAATTATGTAATATTCAAAAAGAACCTAAAGTGGTTTATTATGGGAAAATATTTTATTATATAAGTCCTTTTACCAAACATAATATTTTCAGGTATATTATATCATTTAATAATATAATTTTTGTTTTAAAAACTCATTTATGTCAATTTTGACAATATTTAGTATTTGTTTTTTTTTTTGAAAGTCACCAGAACTTCATTACTTAGAAAAAATAAATTAAATAAACACGAACATGTCATATTAACCTAGAAAATTCGTTGAAATAATCAAAATTCAAAATTTATATTTATTTGTTTATTTACAATATCAATTATTTCAATATTTCATTAATAAGGTAATTACTGTATCATCATTGTGTCATAAATAATTTTAATTATTTAATGTCTAATAATTATAAATAAAATACAATGATGTATGAAATTTTTTATCTTTCTAAGGAATATTTATCGTCGAATTTATCTTATGTGTATCCTTATATTAAAAATGGATTTGCTATTAATGTTTGTATTTAACACTTTTAACTCTTCTTCATATAAAATAATAACAAAATATCATAATATAATACAAGTGGATCAAAAGGTTCTTATATTATTCCTAAAAATATTTTTTTCAAAATACACTTAACTAAAATAATTTGTACAAATGTTCGGAAATTATAATATCATTTTAACATTTAATTATCATATTTAGTTTTAGTCGTGGTAAATAAAATTCAAAGGTTACTATTCACCAAAATTTATTTTCATCTTATTGAACCACATTTACTTACTGATGTGAACTGTGTTTCTCATAGTTTTGAAATTCAATTCACAGAAGCGGTAAAATTACGTTTTATGCAAATTTGCAAGTGTTCCTAGAAAATGGATAAAAGACGGTAAAAGGTTCAATAAAATTTTTTATATCTAATATTATTATAAAATGACTTCAATTAATTACATTGGACTAATATAGTTAATATGAATATATTTTTACTTAAAAATAAATTTAAATAAAATTCGGTTTTGAAGAATAACGCAGTGTTTTCACAATTCATCAAAAATTGAATGTTTTCACAAAATACAAAAAATTCACCCTAAGACAGTTTTGATATCCTGAATCCAAAAAATTGTGTATATTTTTTAAAATAAAAAACATATAAGTTTCATTAATTAATTTAAAATCAATTCCTGTTATTGGAACCAGTAAGCGGATTTTTGAGAAGTAAAAACTATCAAATGGTTGATATGTTATTATGACTAATTTAAATGAAAAATAACTTCAAATTATCAAAATTTAATTAGATGATAAAAATATAATCTAATTATTCTTACAAACCATTAAAATGTATAATTTATCAATCTAAATTATTTTGATTAAAAAAACAGTTTTGAATTAGAATTTTGTATTTCCGTTATTCATCAAAATATTAAATTTATCAGGAAAAAACATAACTTTTATCCAATCTAAATTTTAATTTCTCTCTTATAAAGAAGAAGTTTATTTTTCCAATTGAATATATAAAATTGTAAAATATTGGATTTAAATAATGTTCTCCATTAAAAGGTGGTAAAATTTCATTTTTTGATAAATATTTTTTTTTTGAGAAAAAGGAATTTGTTCTTATCTTATTTCTAATAAACAAAAAATATGGTTTCTAAAATTATATTGAGTATATAAAATTAAAAATGAATTTAATAAAATTCATAACTTTTTTTTTTGAATAGCTAGTTTGGTAAGTCGTTGAGCGCTTGAACTAAGTGTTGCATGTCGTGGAAGCTATTGAATTATTTTAAAGAGTTAATGTACTATAAATTATTGGGGTGTTATATTCACCCCTTATTCAATAAATTTCATCCTCTCAATTTGAAATTATTCATATAATATAAAAGGTTTAAAATATAAAATACCTTTTGGAAAACCCACATCGAAAATAGGGTTAATAAAATTTAGTCTTAATAAGATGGAAAGGAAAATGAAAAAGTTTCCACTAAATTAGAGATTAGAGTAGGATATCATTGGTGGAAATTATAGACACATAATTGGAGAAAAAAATTAAATATTTATAAGGAGTGATTGAGGTCATCAATCACAAACAAGTGAACAATAAATAGAAAATTGAGGTCCTTAATTCAATAACTCTTTGATGACTTAAAATATCATTGGTTCATCAAAACATAAGGTTTTAGGATAACACATTTGTTAATTTAAGATACTTTCCTTAAATTTTAAGAATTAATTTCTTCATAGAATAAAATAATACATGAAAAATATAGTTCTATCCTTTAACTAATTTTTACCATAAACTTAAATTTCACTCCAAAAGATAATAAAACTTAAAAATATGTTATTTATCAAAATTTTATTGGGTTTTAAAAAAAATTATTTTTTTCAAATATCAGATCATTTAATAAAACAACATTATACAAACTAGGAAAACCTGTAGTTGTTGGTAGGTGATTCACCCTTGTCGTGCTTTGGTTGTGGGTTCAAGTCTTGCGGCCTTGCCAGATGTGATAGGTTGTTTCCCGAACTTCAAGTTTTACTTCTAATAAAAATACAAAAATAATATTAAGAAATGTTTTAACCATAATCCATAGTATCCAATGTCAAACTTAATCCATTACATCCTTTAGACATATCAAAAATACGTGTGTCCATACTCATAGTCCAAAAATTTATAAGGAATGTCAACATAAGGTAACAATGATCTCTTCTGGCCATGTAATAACATGTGAGTACCATCATCATGTATTCTCTTAAAACTTGTTAACACCCTAAATTACCATTAAACCTTATTGATTACATTCATCCTCCCATATTCTTTATAGAATACTAGATATATTCCTTATAACCAAAAATTTTGAATACTCCATCAATGATGGAATAAAGAACCCATTATTCTATTCCAAGCTAGTCAAGAATAACCAAAATAATTTATCCAAATCAACCATCTTTGATTCGAAAATCAATACCTTAGTATGAGGGAAATACTATTGTTTATCTTTCCTTCAACCATGTATTTTCCAAAAAAAAGTTAACATGCTATTGAGTCACATTTCGTAGTACCATATAATATCACATTCTGAATAAAATTGTATTGTAGTAGAATCCTTTTTTATTTTCATAATTAATATAACTAGTACATAATTGATACAACAGTCAAATGACCTAATTATTTAATAACCACGTAAGAAAACCATTCATTCCTCTTCTTATGTTGCAGTATCATAACATGATTATTATCAAATATCCCTATTTGGGGTATACTCTGATGATTGTGACATTGATTCATGTAGTGTCCCAACTCATTGGAGATGAGGCAGTGTACATTTGAAACCATTTTCGTACCCTCTAAATCATGTGCTTGGTGTCATTTTTCTCCACACTTATAGAAAACTCCCTTTCCTTTCAAACCCTTCCCAAGGCGATTCATTCCACAGTTATCACATATGAAAAAATCATTCCTTCCCTTATTCTCTTAATCCATCATTCTCTCTAACATCCCTTTCTTCTCTGCCTTCTGTTCAAATCCATAGGACACATGGAATTCATTACTTACCTTATTAACACCTGATATTGTTTCTTCATATGATTAGAATACGTGGGAGACTATTTCCCTTATAAATGGTCTATTAAGACCATGAAATATATGACTCTTCTTATTTTTTGACTCATGTGAATTTCTAGAGTTCTCGTTCCTTATACTGGGCACCATTTCTAAATGGAAACATACACTAGGTTAGATCATATAATAATTTATAATATAAAAACCAGAAAAATTCTCAACATTAATTGAATATTTTCGCACGTCTTGTATCATAATCATAAAAATGGTTTATTTGCTAACATATTTACTCATAAATTCTACATAATGGTTTGTAACAAAAATGTGAATTTTCCTAAGCATATCCCTCGGGAGTGTCGTATCCAAGAGTGCAGTAAGGCCTGTTGTTGTGCACCAGTTCCCGTTCGAGTCTAGCTCAATGTGGTATTTTCAGGTTTTAAATCCAAAACAAATATATGACACAACCACCTCTAACTGCACATATCAAGACATGGATGTATTTTTTACAAAATTCATAAAATCTCCACATTACCAAAATTCTAGGAAGTTATTCTGTACTAATCCTCAATGTCTATCTTAGGGTAATGTTTCAAAATTAGAGATGATCTAAATCTATTTCCAAGTCTATTGCTAAACTTCATCTATTACCAGCTGTAACACCCCGACCTTAGTTACCTAGATTCAGTGCATTATTATATAACATTGTCATTATACAGGGATTCATTTCCTGAAAGACCGGTCAGTTTAGTAGCCTTGGAATTATTAGATACATACATATGTTTTAAAAAACATTATGATTTTAAAAAAACAACATTATGTCTCTATAGAACACTCATATCCCTTAGAATATCCCTACATTACATTTATAATGTATTTCTTCAAATCCTAGGAAAAATAACACATAATAAAGGGGTGATCATATATGTTCAGTAAGGACAACAACATAACAGAAACTTTCATAAATAAGAAAAACATTTAATTCAATGTATAAGACTAAAACAGAAGCCTTTTAAAAATAAAATTATTTATAATATGGAAATTATAAATCAAATAATTCCATTTACATGTTTAAAATGATATTTTACTAGTCAAATAATCACATGTAATATAAATAGCTAATTTTAAAATTATGGAATGCGTAATGTGGGACATCATAACTATAAAGTCGTGGCCTCATTTCAAGACTACAAAAAGGTTTTCTTAAGGCCTTGTACCATGACACTTGTTTGTCTCAAGAGAAGTAACAATGTATAGATGAGCTATAGTGGGATCCCCTCATCACGTACGAAGTCCAACGCATTCCTCATACGAAATTGTTGAAACATAACGCAAACATTTGTATTAAAATGATAATATGAAATATCAATACATTTACCATAACTCATGAATTGTCTAAAAATAGAACATAAGTTGTCAAACATATCATAACTCATTCAATACAATATGGAATATTTAATTATAATAAATCAAACTCATTCGAGAATAATATACAGTAATGGATGTTTACATTGTTTAAAATTATCAGTAAAACTCTTTAAGAGAAATATACCTTATTGGGAAATCATTTAAAAGTCATGAATTTATAAAGGAAGTCATTTAAAATGTATTTTTGATTCAAAGTGTCCCATACCACTTTGAAACTTTTGATTGGAATTAACATTTTAAAATAATCATGTCTATATAAATAAATCCTTTAAATCATTTTTCAAACAGGGACATTAATTGAAAATATTTAGAAGAAAAAATCATTAAAACATTTAAAATGATGATCATGATAAAGAATACATTCCATAAAAGTTTAAAATATTCATTTTGAAAACATTTTTCTGAAACATGGACATGGATGACAAAAACTGTCCTTGTATATACTTACACATAAGCAATCTTGGATAATAATGAGTTTGAAAAATTATCCATTACCTTGTACTTTCCTATGGTTGAGGGTATGTTTATAATCTTATATAATTACCATAGTATGTTATTAAATTATAATAGAACCATATTTATATTTCTGATATCATACTTGATTCATTTATGAATTTATACCACCTATTTAATAATAATATCTATGTTAAAATAACATTTTGGGTAACAATTGGTTCTTTATAATACATGATTTTACTTGTTACTCTAGATCATATATCATATATCATGAATTATATTGACTCTAGAATATAGAAAATAATTTATGTAACATATATATTCAAAATATATTTATGTATAATAGATACATATTTGAAATGGAAAACACTGTTCATAGAGACTATAGGCCGTACGTAGGCATAAACGCCATATCTGTTTTCATACCATATTGAACTGAAGTAAGTGAATGAAATATATGTAAATACATACATACATACATATATATATATATATATTTACAGTAGCATTATATTTTCATATATTATATACCTATTAATAATATATATAATTATAATCATTATTGAACGGTGAACGTGGAAATGAATCTCATCGCGTCGTGGAGATGGTAAGCCATACGTACGCATTAGCGATGATGTCATTATATTGATTGGGAAACAATATGTAATTGGATGGTTTATCATATATAAATAATCATTTACATGTTATACTTATTATTTACCTCAATTATTCTCATTATTTTACCCATCCAAATAATGAAGTGTTGAATAACAAACTACACCAAGACGTGGAGATGGTAAACCATGCGTAGGCATGTATGGTGACATTTTCATTCATTAGATTGATAGAAAAATAAATATGGTTATAACATATTTATAATAACATATCAGTATGTATAAGTTACTAGATTTTTTATTTTATTATGGAAACAACAATGAAAGAGGTAGTGGAAGAAGAAAAGAACTTGGAAAGAGGTGATGAAGCAATTATATCATCTTCAGGTTCTTCATTTTTTATTTGATAAAAATGGCTCCTTTGGATGGCTTCTAATCAATGTAAGGCCTCTAGGTTGAATTGAGGGTAGTTGGGAGGATATTGGATCAGGATATGGCTGATCCAAATGGCATTGGAGGTGTAAAATTAAGAGAATGTGAAATACCCTAATATTAGAGATGTGAGGGTCACTTTAGAAAAATATTGAAATATTATGTTATTATAAAATAATTTTTTATTTTTAATGGATCCAATTGAATTAATTTCAAGTTTACGGTGGGGAGGAGTCTAAATCAACTCATCCAATAGGTTTTAGACAAGTTTAGGTTACCATATTAACCTTATCTTTTAGATTAAACTCGTAGTTAAATAGTTTAAATTTTATAATGTCTTCTGTATTTTTATATTACATGGTTAATAAACATATTTTAAAAAGTCCAAAAAACCTAAATTGGTTCAGTAATGACATATCTATCCTAATTTAAGTCCTTTAGTCAAACCATATAATTTTAACAATATTATATCATTTAATAATATAGTATTAGTTTTAAAAACACATTTATGTAAATTTTTATACTATTTAGTATTTGGCTTTTTTGAAAGTCAAAGAAACATTATTTATTAGAAAAAAATACATTAAATGGACCCTAAAATTCTTTATTAACCTTGAAAAGTCATGGAACGCAAAAAAGTTTCAATTTACCTTTATTTAGATATTTATATTATCAATTATTTTTATCTCTCGTTAATAAGGTAATTACTGCATCATCATTGTCTAATACATAAATTTAATTATTTAAGGTATGAAAATTAAAAATAAAATACCATGATGTAGAAAAGAGTTTTATATTTATAATGAATATTTATAGTCAAATCTATCTTACGTATAACCCTATATTTAAAATTGTTTAGTTATCAAAGATTGAATTTAACACTTTTAACACTTCTTTAAATAAAATAATTATTAATGTCCTAATATAATCCATGTTAATCAAAAAGAGCATATTTTATTCCTAAGGTTTATTTTGGTTGAAATAAACTTATGCAATAGAAATATGAATGTGTTAGGGTAATTATAATAACTTTTTTACCTTTAATTACCCTATTTACTTTGAACCATGGTAAATAAAATAAAAAAGTTATTATTGAAAAAAATTTGTTTTAATCCTATTGAACCAAATTTTACTTACTAATGTAAACACTGTTTCTCAGATATTTGAAATTAAATTCACATAAGTGGTAAAATTACATTTTATGCAAATTTGTAAATGTGCCATGAAGGAGGGTAAAAGACTGTAAAAAGTTCCATAATATTTTATATGTATAATATTATTATAAAACAAATTAAATGAATTAAATTTTACTAATATAGTTATTATATATATATTTTTAATTTAAAATAAATTTAAATAAAAATCATAATTAATTGAATAAAAGTTGTTTTTAAACAATAACGCAGTGTTTTCCACTATTCCAATAAAATTGAACGTTTTCAAAAAATACCGAAAATTAATTACAAGATAATTTTGATATTATAAATTCAAAAAAGATTTATATTTCAAAAAATTAAATCCATAAAAGTTTTATTAATTAATTTAAAATTAATTTCCTTTGTTAAAACCAGAAAGCATGTTTTGGAGAAGTAAAAGCTATCAAAAGATTGATATGTGTTTTTGTCAAATTTAAATGTAAAATTACTTCCAATGATAAACATTGGATTAAATGATAAAAATATTATCTAATTATACTTAAAAACATTAAAATGTATAATTTTACAATATAAATTATTTCTCATAAAAAAGTAGTTTTCAATTAAAATTTAGAATTTTTCACTTTCATCAAAATATGAAAGTTATTAGAAAAATACCAAAAATTTATGAAAACTAAATTTTTATGTCCCGATTCTAAAGAAGAAGTTTATTTTGTAAAATTAAATATATAAAAGTGTCAAATATTGTATTTTAAAAAGGTTCTGGCACTAAAAAGCGGTAAAATTGTGATTTTTGAAGAATACTTATTTTATCTGAAAAAATGAATTTGTTCTTATATTATATCTAAGAAACACATAATATGTATTATAAAATTATATGGAGTATAGAAAATTCAAATATTAGTTAATACTCTTAATAACTACTTTTTGTACCGCTAGCTTAGTAAGTCGTGGTGCGCTATAACTCTGTGTTGCGTGTAGCCCAAGCTATGGAATTACTTTAAAGAGATAACATACTATGAAATCATGGGGTGTTACAAAATTAATCAGAAATGGGTGGATATTGAATTTTGTTATTTTAGTTTGAAGCACTTCAAGACATTCCAAAACAAATTCATCAATGATTTAAAATTATTCAAATAATTTTAATCCTAAAAACTCAATATCTAATAAATTTTATTTTCTTTTCCTATTTCCTTCATATCAACCCCTTATATAATAGTGCCTTCATCACTTGTAACTAGTCATTTTTGGGGCATGAATGCAACATTTTTTCCACATTCAACAGAACAATGATGAAACCATTTCCATCATTACCCTTAAAATATGAACATGTTCCTGAATGAAGTTTGACATATCAAAGAATAGTGATATTGGAATCATGTCTCTTTAACCAACACCTAAATGCCTATTTGAGACCATAAATATATTTTCTCAACCTATAAAAAACATCTATTTACCTTATGTTGTAAATTATTCTATTGTGGGTATATAGATCTCTTCATTAAGATCACTATAGAAAAAATTATTCACTACATTTAGTTTTTCTAGATGTAAACATTATGCATAAAAATTTTCTAGAACTATCCTAATAGTCATAACTATAACAATATGTGAAAATATTTCATTGAATTCAATAAATTACTTTTTTTGAATATCCTTTAACCACTAGTCTTTAATGATATCTTTCCACATAGTTCTTTACATACTTTAAGATCTTAAAGTACCATTTGTTGCAGATATCATTCATTTCATTAAGTAATTAAACAATATCATGACTCTAATTCTTTTTAGGGATTCCAATTAATCCTAAATCACTTCTATACATGATTATATACCTAGACTGTGAGTCCAATATATAATATATGATTTCTCTTCATCCTCCATCAATAAAAATTAATAAATATTTCTCTTTGTAAACATTCATTGAGTGCTATATTAGTTCTATATTTCCTGAGTTGACTATCATGGTCTAGACTCAAATGGTTATTGATCATTGTGCTCCAGTAATGCCTGTAAAGAAACTAGTTCATCCTTAGATTGGACCTATACCTTGAATATTGTAGTTTTTCTATTATCTTTCTCCATTTCTCTATCAATTTTCATTTTCACCTTGCCTTCTGAAAAAATGACATCACTACTAATGATATGTTGTTGGTGGTGGGTCCCCCCAAACGATACCCATTCACATCATCAAAATATCAAAAGAAGATTAATTTAATGGATCTCAAATCCATCATTGAACATTCCTAGTAATTAAACACTAAGTATACTGGTCTTCCAAAAAAAATAACTAAGAATTGTTAGTTGGTTTACCAATCCAAATCTCCATTGGTGTGTTAAAATAAATCTAGGTTAAAGGGGATTAGTTGATCACATAATAGTTGGTATTCATTAATTCTTCCCAAAATATTTTAGAAATTCCTATTATCTTCAACCTCTCCCATGTTCTATTAAACGTGTTTCTGTTCATTAACTCTACCACTCTATTCAACTTATGAATACACGAATCCATGAACTATCACTTCATGTTTATAAAAACTATAAAATCACTTTCTTGTAATTTCTCTACCATTTTTAGTCCTCAAACACTTGATCTTATCTCAAGATATAAGATCCTTCCATTCTTTGAATGTTTTAAATAATTCACAAACATCTGATTTTTTATTTATTTTGTACACCCATCACCACATGGAATAATCATCAACAAAGTATATGAAGTACCACGATCCTCCCAAGGATATAATCAGTTCTTGCTAAATGTCAGAATGGATCAACTCTAAGTTCAATTTTCATCTAACTGTTGACATCATAAAATTCTTCCTATGTTTATTTATCAAAACAAAATGATAAAAAATGGTAAGGACACCATTGTAATCATAGTAAGCAAATTCTTTTCATCAGGAATATTTAGGCCTCATTTCAACATGTGTCTAATATTTTTATTCCACGATGTCGTCGATGCTTCTTCCATGTTATTTTATACGATAAAAATCTCAACCACTAATATTCCACCCATTAGAATATACATTTTCTTTGATATATCCTATTCCTTTATAACTACAAGCCCACCCTTCAAAATACTCATCACTCCATTCTTAGTGTGAATCAAGCATCCAAAAATCTTCAAATGTTTCTAAAGGCAATATAATTTTCTTCAGGAACATCACATGGATTACTCCTTATATGGTTTATACCACACCATAATTCATATTCATTTTTATGATACCAACTTCTCTGATATAAAATGTTTGATTGTTCCCCTTATACACAAATACTTATAAGATTGTTTTATACTAATAAAAACATTCTCATCGATATTTCATGTGCCATTTTTTCCAATGGTGATTATCCATTCGATTTTATAATGCTGGATAACTTCAGAAGTTGTTTCCGATTCACTAAAAAGTACATATCAATATCTATAAGTACTCACCTTTTTTATATCCAAGTGTTTGTTCTAGAATCTGATGAAACCATGCTCTATCATCACACCTTCTAGTATTTTTTCCAACTTCTTGTAGGTAATTATCATTCTTCATCACTAATATTGTCTTCATTTTCCACAACAAAAATTCATTCGTATTAAATGTTTTGATCTATAATTTTGGTTCCATCTAGTATCATCATCATTACAGAACCTCCAATATTTCACAATGTTATATTTCATAATGTCAATAAATATTTTCTAATGTGAAACATCAATAAGAGTCACTATTAGAAAGGATACTCAAATATTCTAGAATTATTAATCTCTCCATAAAAGTGCTAAAAATTAGCTAAAAAATTCCCTATGATACAACTTATCAAGAGTAAAAATTATTGTCCAACTAGTTTAGGGATAATAATGAGATCATATAAAGTGAAAAATTCATAAATAAATGACGACATATATAATGTGGAAAACCCCTGAAAAAGTAGGAAATCAACAACAGGTAAATAGAAGGATCACTAGGGGTAAATGTGGGTACAATATCTCTCACTATTACAAGAAGAATACCCCCACAAATCACTGCCTTTAATATGTGGGAAATATATTTCAAAAATATAACACATATAAATGATAAACCACAAATTGTTGGGGAAACTGATGAGATCTACAAGAGGGGAGAGCCACTTTTTATTGGCCTCCCCTAGCCCATTATTAATCCTTCTCTATATAATGGGTTAGTTGTTTGGGCCACTATGTCACCATGGGATTTTTGAACAAATTTCTCTTTAAATAATTTTATTCCTTCGATGGTTTTCATTAGATGGAACACCAAGTTAAAATGAACTGCGATATACTGTAAAAATATTACTATTTAATGTGACAGTCATAACCTATAAAATAATTTAGTGGGTATGAATTTGATTAACTGTTTTATTAATTATAAACAAAGTCCCCAGTAAATATAAATACATATTAAGTAATCACTATTATTTTAGTTATGAAATTATATTCTACAAAAAATATATTTTCTTAAAAAATAAAATTATACTAATTTTTGTGAGAAAATATTAAAATAAGTATTTGTAAATTTTATAAAATATATTTGATAAATTTAACTTTTTCTTTGAAATAAATATATCTTAATTATCATTGGGTGAAATTGTGGTATATTTCTGAAAAGAATGATTTTGCAGTCAATAGTGAAAAATACTGATTTTTTTAAAACTGTTATTTTATTTTAATAAAAAGTATCATTATGATTTGAATTTTACCTTAATGAAATATAATTATAATTTAATTATAAATAATCTAATTTAATTCATCTTAATCATCATTATAAATGATTTTCATATAAGTACATTTTTCAACTTTAAAAGCATTTATCTAAATACTTTTTCATTTTGTTTTACACATTTATATTAAATTTAATTTCATAAACAAATATAAAATAAATATTAAAAAATGGATTCCATATTTATAATCATTAGGTTCAATATTGGTAAATTGGACCCTTTTATTTTGGTGGGATTGAATATTAACAATGGTAAAATTTATAACCTCAGTAAAGGGTAAATCGAGAAAATCAATGTTAAAACTAAGAAATAATATAATAATTATTCATAATAATTCTTATTTTATTTGTTAAATTATAAAATTATCAATCTTTCCTATAATTAGAGTTATTTAATGGACACATATCATTGCAAATTATTTATATATTATTTTAACTGAAGGAAGTGATAAAATGTCGCTCTCTTAGTTTCAAATATCAATTATGTGGTCCCATAGGGACAAACATTAATTATGAAAAACTATAAATAATAATATTTTTTTAATGCAATTATATTGATAATGTTAATTTATTTTTAATTTTTAGTAATTAATTAGTTACCAAAAATACAAACACAATGTTGATGTAGAAATTATTCAATTAATTGAAAAATAAAATATATGATGTTAAAAATTTAAACGTATTATAATTTCAAAAAAGTAACGTGATACATGAATTTTGTAGCATAAAATTTTATTTTAGGGATTTATTAAGGAAATTTTTTATAATTGCAATTATTTTATTCATGTTATTAAAGTTGAAGTAATGAATATTGTCAAAATTGAGAATAATGATATTTAATATAAATAATATTTTACTAAATTATTTAAAATGAATGAAAATATTAAATAAATAAAAGGTTAAAATATATGGTCTAAAATTTCATCTCGTGTTCATTTATAGGCCATATTGAATCATTTGGATCAAGAATAATCATATTATAATTAAATCTTCTGAGAAATTCGAAAAGTGACCCTCACATTATTTATTAAAGGACACCTCCTCCCTCACTTATTTACACCACTATGAGCATTCTGGAGCAACCATACCCTAACAAGTTCTCTAATAAACTTCCCTATTCACATTTTAGTTATTATTATATTTCCAAAAATACACTAGAACCATTTAGAGGAAATATAAATGAGTTATTTCGAAGAAGAGTTAATCACCCTGATCGATCATTTTCATTTTATGCTCTTTTTTACATATATAAAATCAATGATAATTAACATAAAATAATAAATAAATTATCATAAATATTTTATAATGTTATTATTATATTTAAACACTATGATACATCCTCTTTCCCTTAAAATAATAAGTAAAAGTATAGCTCGTCCGTACGTATGATTTATTGTTTCCACGTAGTGATATAATTCATTTTTCATCACTGTATTTTATTGATGGGTATTACGATGTGTTTAATATTTATATATTATATTTATAATTTAATTATACCTTTTAATGATATCATATCTAACTTATTTCGTTCCAAACCATTGGAAAATAATAATTTTTCCCGTGTGTATGTCTTGACTACCACCTCTACAAAGCGATGCGATTCATTTTTCAGTTTTTTACTTATATAGTTGGTATGATAGATGTTATTAACATATATGACATAAATGATATAATAATTTTTTTATAATGGTGAATTATTATTCACCTTTCTTTAAATCTATCCATCAAAAATTGAATGCAACATTCATACTTACGTACGGGCTACAGTCTCTATGAATGGTGTAATTCATCTTTCTATATCTAATTTTTATGAGTAATTATAATTATGTATATAATAAATATATACTATTTTTATAAAACGATTAAAATTTTGGAATTTTTGGGACCATAATAAATGTATAATGATCGGGGTTACCAAACCAAAACATGCGTGGAAAATGCAGTAGTTATCACCTAGAACTGTGATTTTAATAAACAATCACGAATAAATCAGTGATAATATTTTAAAATAGAACATAAATTGTATGATTTATATATATATATATATATGATTATTTAATAATTTTGTAATAAATCAATATTCATTATAAATGTTTTCTTAATGTGGACAATGAAATGTGATACTTGAGGTAGGGATTTTTGTCTCACTTTTTTTTATATGGGTATCATGCCTTATACACAACTTTTTTCTATTATAGTGCATGTAATAACCATGATTTAATTTTAATGTAAATATTATGAATTTTATTAGGATTTATATATCCTTATTTTTTTATTTCTTTCAGTAGTATTTTGATTCAAATATCTCAAAGTTGTAAGGTTTTATTTCAGAATCTCATCATTATCTGGGATTATTTGTTGCTCTACTAAAGAATATTTATCTTCAATGTATATATTTTATTAAAAAAATCAAGAAGGTTTTTAATATTTTTCTATAACTGTCTATAGTCATTTTTTTCTTGTTTTACTTTTAACTAAATAGTTTTAATGTAAAATTTTGTTTATTTTCCAAATGATTTACTTTTTTACTTTTCTAACAAAACAATACTGAAGTAATGTTTTTTAACTTATATTACATGAGATAATTTCCATACTGTCATGATAATTATATTATTTTAAGCTTAAATTACATGTTTAAATTTTTATTTTTAATGATTTTTTTCATTTAAATGGGATTTAATTCTTAAAAAAAAGAATTTATTTTAAAATAAAAAAGTAATTTTCCAAGTGAATTAATCCAATTGTTCATTAAAAATAATTTTCTATCAAAATTGAAATACTTTACTGTTAGTTATAATTTAATGGGGATAAAATTTAATGAATCCATTCTTATTATTTCAGTTGATGTTTTATGTTTATGATGAAAATAGAGAATATCGATGAAATCCATTTTTTTCATAGATTCTGTTATAATGAATTTTTTATGATGCTCTGTCAAACATATTTATGGGTTTCATTATGTGATGAGTGAGAACTATATATACCTATAATAAATTGGGAAATTCATTATATCTCATTACATATTTATGGGAAAATATTAAAAGTTCTTGATCTGTTGTGGTAAAGAAGTCAATGTGTTGGATCCTTTATGAGAAATAAGTATATCTGATTGATCCGTTATTGAAAATAAGGTTATGTTATTATTACATTATGGTAAGTGGACATTGATTCCAGATCTGATGTCATTGGTATTTAACCTTGACATTTGAAATGATATTTATACTTATTATGACACCACACACATTTATAAAATAAAAATGTGGTTCATTATTTAGTTTTAAAGAATTCTCATTATTATGATTAATTTCTTTCTAAATATTAATGGTTTATGACTTCTCTCATTATTATCATCTTTTATTATTGGGTATGGAATGGTTAGGTTTGGGTCAAGATATAATTCCCTAATTATTAATTTCCACAAACATATGATCATTGATTTATATATCTCATTTTACCCATAATAAGGATCCAATCTCACCACTTTATTTGTTTCAATTACCTTGGTTATAAAGAATGTTTTTAGTATGGTATACATATGAATAGTACCATGAGGGTTGATATTTACAGAAGATATTGAACATTATTCATAAAATAATAATATTGATATATAATCTCGAAATACACTAAAATTATATGGTCCAAGATCATTTTATTGTATAATTCATTAATTATTAATATGTTTAGATGTAATATTTATATACGAAAATCTTATATCACTATAGTTGTTTTCAATGGAATTTTTTAGTCAAACATTTTATATTTGGGCTAGAATTTTTTTTTCAAAACCCCTAGGATAAGTCCAAGTATAACATAACATCCTAATGTTTATTTGATATAGGAATTGTGTTATTTTCAATGAAATTACATTCCTTTATGGATATTATAAGTTTATGTAGATATAGAAAAATTGTACCTAGGAGTAATAACTCGAAAAGATTCTTATTGAGTTAGTCTCGATCATCACCTGGTGCATAAAAATTATCCTTACTACACACCTATTTTGACAGTACTGGGGGATATTCATTGGGATAATCAATATTTTATTTATGAACCAATATAATGGATTTGAATAGATGATAATCATTGAAGGTCTAGGATAAACATAAGGTTTTTTAGATTTAAAATAATGTGTCTTGATTTCTATATCTTATAAATGATTATATAGTGGAACACTATGATTATGGTTACTCACATTATAATTCTGATTTTTGATAATGGTTGGAACTGGGAGGATTCAAGTTAATAGTGAATATTATAGACAATGGACCATATTTTTTATTGGGAAACCCAACGAAACAAGATACATAATGAGAAAACATGTTACTATTACTAATAATTAATATCATAAAATAATATACAATCCCCGAAAAGGAATGTTTTTTGAAACACCAAATAGGGGGAAAAGGTATTTCAATTATGAAAATATATGAATGAATGTTCACTTTTAATCATTCCAAGAATGTGAAAAAAATCATGATAGAGAATGCCTCATAGGAACAACAAGATGTTTTCGGTGTGTAAAAAAATAAACTAGAGAAATTAATTGTTGATAAAAACTAAATGGTTCAGTTAACTCAATGGGTGTGAAAAAAGCTTTTAATACGGTATCATCGATAGTTGAATGTTTCAAATATGGGAATTATGAGAATTAAGTGAATTGTGAAAATTGATGTCTTAGGGAAAATATCAAGGAAAAGGATAAAATAGGTTATGTGAGTAATAGTTATTTTGTGGATGATGAAGAGACTATGAATGACATAAGAAATGAAAATGGTATTGAGGAATAATATGATGATGTTCTGTTAATAGATTGAAAGGAAGTGGAATGATTGAAATTAATATGAATTGTGATTTTATAATTTTATTGTAAAAGTATTTTATAAATATTATTAGGGATTATAAGAATCATGAAACATCTATGGATTGTTCCTCGGTTGTTTTTCTTTTAGGAATTGAAATTACACGTGGAATGATACCAATAACCAATAAAATTCGTTTATTCGAAAGTTGATATTTTTCAAAAACACATGATTGAGAGAAAGATAACCCAAATTTGTGTCCAATGTATAGATAAGAATGTTTAGTTGGGACAAAGAGTTGATTGAAACTACTGGGGCAGTACTGGTAACATTGAAATTGGTTTCTGATTTAAGTAATATTTGATAAAGTTTGTTTAATTTTGGATTAAATAGATATATGGAGTAGTATATGGTTTTATTTTTGGAAAATGGATAATGATAATTTTTTGAATAATGTATGTTTTCATTAAGGTTTTATTTTAATTTCGGTTATTAAAATGTTTCCAAATAATATAAGTCCATGGTTTTCATAGATTATGTAGGCAACATTAAGAGATAATTTAGGGGGTTAATGTTAAGTTGATTTATGAATCGTAGTGAAATTATTTCTAAATGCTTTCTATATTGAATCTAGTCAGTTTTTTATAATATTTTTATGATTGACTACTTCTGTATTGTATTTAGCTCTACCTTGGACATTATTATTGATATTTTAGTAATTAATTTAATTATTAATATTGGATAATTTATGATAGCCATTTTGGTTTTGGTTAATATCAAAAGATTGGAGGAGTATTTTTTATATTGTTTAGTATTTCATAATCTTTAAGAAGTTTATATTAGTTCATGAGTCATGAAATATTCATATCAAATATTCATTATTTGGTGAAAAATATGATATTATTGTAAGAATTAATTAAAGGATGAAATTATAATCATAAACTAAGTATATTACCATATATTACTAGTCTATATGGTGAAATAAATCCTCAACTATATGAATCTTACTTTAAGACAAAAGTTTTCTCTTATAACCTCCAATTCTTATGAATTGATGGAATTTAACATTTATAGGGTTTACTGTTTTGCGATTATCAACTTTATCAAAATAAATTAATTTATTATGATCAATGATCTCAAAACATTACTTTTATTTTATTTTCATATCTTTACTTACCATTAATTTTATTCTATTTGGAAACCTATTCTGTGTAATCTTATATGACCTTTGCACTTCTCTTTTTCTCTTCGCAAGAGAAATATTTATTAGCCCTTTTTGTGTTGTTGGTTTCCACAATGAAATTTTTAAAAGTCAAACCATTCATTCCAAAAAAAAATTAAATTAGTAAGGAAAAAATTTATTATTGGGGGGGTGGGGGGGTTTGGATGTCACATCCTAATTTTTTATAAAATATTTATCTTTAAAAAATTTTATTTCATTGATGGATTTCATTACATGCAAAATCGAGTTTAAACAAACCATGATACACTATAAAAAATTATTTGTTTAATATGACCATTATATACTAGCAATTAATTAAAAAGGTATGGATGTTTTTACATCTTCTATATATTATATACAATCTCCCAAATCTATAAAAATACATATTAACTAATTACTTCATTTTTAATAATGTAATTTTATTTTTAAAAAATATGATTTCTTCAAAGTTGAATTTTTGTTTTTTTTTGTGATAAAATATTATGATTAGTATTTTAAATTATTATAAAATATATTCTATGAATTTAACATAATTTTTCAAATCAAAATATCAAAATTAATTTTCTATAAAATATTGATATTTTTCAATACGGATTTATTTTACAGTGAACAGTGTCAAATACCATCTTTTGTAAAACTATATTTTTTCATATAAAGTATAATTATGTTTTTTATTTTTATATAAAATTAAAATAATTATTATTTAGTTATATATAATTTAATTAACATCATTTTCATCATTATTATACATGATTTTTGTTTAAGTACATCTTTTTCCATAATACATAATTTTCTGAATACTATTTTTTATTTTCTTCTTCACATTTATATTAAATGAAATTTATAAAAATAATTGAAATTTAATACTAAAAATTAGATTCAATTTCTTGCATTTGGAGGTTCAAATTTGATAAATATACACCTTTTATGTTTTTGTCCAAATGAATATTTACTATTCTAAAACTTATCATCTCAATAAAAGATAAATCAGTTAAATCTTGGAAAATCAAAGAGATAAGGCCACAATTATTCATCCTAATTATAATTGGATGAATTAAATTATATACTTATCATTTTATTCATGAACTAGAGTTATTTAATGGGAACATTTCGATTTAATTTACTTATATATTATTAAAAGCTTATGAAGTGACAAAAATATCACTCTCTTAGTTTTAAATATCATTTATGTGTTATCATAGGTAAAAAATTATTTATTAAAGAATATTAATATTAATTTTGTTTCTAATGAATATTTATTGACGATTTTAATTTATTGGTAATTTTTAGAAATTAATTTTTTAACTTAAATACTTAAACAATGTTGATGAAGTAATTATTCAATTATTGGAAAAATAAAATAAAGGATATTAAAAGTACATAAAGTAATATAATTTGGGATAAATAGGTAATGCTAAAGTTTTATAGATAAAACAAAACTTTTAAGGATGTATTACATGAATTTTTTATCATTTATACAATTTTCTGGATGTTATTAAAGTCAAAATGATGAACTATATCAAAATAAAGAATAATGATATTTTATGAATATAATATTTTATAAAATTATTTATAACTATAAGAAATATTAAATAAGGAGAAATTGGATAATATATGGTAGAAATATTCTTCCCATGTTCATTTATATGACTTTTGGAAGCATTTGAATTATGAATATTTTTTTTATAATTTTATATTTTGAGAGATTCTCGAAGTGACCCTCATCTCATTTATCAAAGGACACCTCATCCCTCATATCATTACACCACTATGAGCCTTATAGATTAACAATATCCTAAAAAAATTTCTACTCAACCTCCATAATCATATTTTATTGGTTCTATTATTTCTAAAATAACAATCCTAGAGACCATTATAGGAGATCTATAGGAGTCATTTTGAAGAAGATGTAATATTCATAATCGATCATGTTCTTTTTCTACTATTTTTTACTTCAAAAAAATCGATGACATTTATAATAAAATAATGAAATAAATAACCTCAATATTATTAATTGTTATTAAAATTAATCAAACGCCAAAATTCAATATTTTTACCATCAAACAAGAACTGAAAGTATCACCCATTTATATGTATGACTTACCATATCCACTTAGCGATAAAATTCATTTCGCATATCCATATTTCATGGATTGGAATTATGAAGTATTTAATATTTATATGTAATATTTATAACTTAATTATATTTATTAAATTATAATACCACATCTAACTTCTTACCTTTTAAATCATTGGGAAACGATAACTTCCCTCATGCGTATGTGTACAGTACCACCACTACAAAGCGATGTGATTCAATTTTCATTTTTATTTTTCATGGATAGTAATATAGATGGATATGATGAATATATATGATATAAATTTCATAATAATTATTCTTTAAATATGAATTTATATTTAACTTTCTTTCATTTCATCCTTAAAAAGGAGAATGCAGCATTAATGCATACATATGGATTATCGTCTCCATGAACGATGTAATTCATTTTTATATATCTATTTTTTGAATGATTATAAAAAAGTATATAATGAAATATTTTATGTTTATAACATGATTTAAATTTTTTAAATGATGTTATCATTATCATATTATAAGGAATGAGACTACCAAATTAAAACATGCTTGGAAAATGAAGCATTTATCTCCTAGAAAAATAATTTTAATAAAACATTATTGATAAATAGGTGATAAGATGTTATAAATTAATCATAAATAAAATGATATATATATTTTTTTGGAAGAAATGTGAAATTAATCCATATTTATTGTACATGAGGTTTTTATATAAACAAGGACAGGTGATACTTCAGGTAAGAGATTTTCATCTCACATTTATTTTTGGGTGTCACATGTCTTATAAAATACATATAGTTTATAGTATATATAATATCCATGAGTAGGTAGGGGCTTACCATAGTGGTAAGGGATCCCTATAATCTGGAATTAGAACATGGATCAAATCTAGCTGGGAATAAAATTTTGATGGCAGGAGTTGATGTTTGAAAGACATAGGTATTTTGTGACGTGGAGATGACCCAGAAAAATGGTGATATAGGAATCATGCGGGCATGACATTGTAGTGGGATTTCAGGCCAGTTTTTTTAAATTTGGGACACATAATGGGTTTCATTCCCATTGGTCCTTCATTTTATGTATTTAATAAATAATGCTTGATGGGTGGGCTATCTAATGGGGGGATAAGGCCTCCCTTTCTGACCAGTGTGTGTGGTGTGTGTGTGTGTGTTTAATGTAATTGTGCCCCAAAATCACCTTATACATATACTAACCATGACCAAAATTATGGTAAATATTTTTAAATTTCTGGTTTATTATATCTATATATGTGTTTATTTCATTCATGGGTCTTATGATTCAAAATTTTCCTAAGAAGTAAGGTTTTATTTCACAATATCACCATTATTCAAGATTTTTTATTGTTAAACATGGGGAGATTTTTCTTCCATGTGAATTTATTCTAAAATATTTTCAAAATGTTTTTTATATTATCCAAAAAAATATTAAATTCATGTTTACCCATTTTTGACTTTTTACTAAATGTTTTTAATGGAATCTTATTTTTATTTTCCAAACAATGTACTTTCTGACTTTTATGAAAAAAAATATAGAAAAAATTATCATTAACATACACAAAATTAGTAGATTTTTTTCTATCATGATGATTCAATTATTTGAAGCATTATTTATAATTTTAAAATTTTATTTGATATGATTTTTTTAATTTACAATTGAACTACTTTTAAAAAGGTTATGTGGTTTAAATGTATTATAGTTATTTTCCTCATGATTTTTTCCAAGTGATCTATAAAAATAATTTTCTTTATATGTTGAAATCCTTTATTGTTACTTATACTTTACTATGTGTATTATTCAAGGATACAATAATTATTATTTCCTTATATAATTTATGTTTGTGATGAAAATATGAAATGTTTATGAAACCTATTTCTTTTTAGGGGTTTTGATATTATGAATGTTTTATGGTCCTGTGTTACACGTATGTATGGTTTTCATTATGAGATTGGTGGGAACTATATCTCCCTCTAATTAATTGGGTAAATTATTAGATATCCATAGATAGTTATTGTAAAAATGTTTAAGTGAATGATATGGTATAGAAAATAAGTAGTTGTTATTGATCATTTATGTGAAAAAATTCGATCTACTTGATCCATTATCAGAAACCAGTATTGATGCATGATCTAATGGTCTTGTTCATTAACCTTGTCATATTCAATGATATCTATACATATGATGATTCCAAACACATTTATGACATGCACTTGGGGTTTATCATTCTGTTATTATGAATTACCATTCTTATGATTCATGTACACTAAAATGATAACGTCAAATGCTATAACTCATTATAACAAGATTTTATAGACTTGGAATGAAATTAGTAAGTTATGGTCCACTTATCATGCAACTATCCTTATCTTATTCCTTCATATGATCATTTATTAATATATATCATGCTTACCGTTATTAAGAATCTAAGCTCAACCTTTATTATGTTTTCTTTTCCTTAGGTTATGAATAATGCTTTTAGTAGGGAATACTTATAAAGTGTACCCTGATGGAAGATCATTATTGGATATGTTGAATATCTTTCATAAAATAAGGAAATTTGATATCTAATCTCTAAAGACCCAAAACATAAGCGGTCATCGAGAATGTTTATTATACAATTTTTTTAATATTCATCTATTGTGATGTAATATTTATATATGAAATGCATGGGTTGTTATAGCCACCCACCACATAGCCATCGCCTTCCGCCTTAAATAGATTGAGGGGGAACAATCCAAAATAAACAAATATTTAAAGTGACTATATGGTATTGCATTGTGGTTTTTCAAGAATTGTGAAATCAGTGTTGGGGAATGTTGTTCCACAATATTATGATCTATACCATGCCATGAAATGGATATTTATTGCACATATACAAGTTTAGTTTTTTTATATACCTAAAATATGTTTCAACACATGTCTGGGATGATAGAACTGATATTTCATGTAGTTTTTTATTTCCATGTACTTAGAGTTGGATTTGGTTATTGATGAGGATAGAAAATGGAGATATATAGATATCCAAATAGGATGTTTTTTCTATAAATTAAGATGAGAAATTTACTCTCAAGGAATATTATAATCATTATAGAGATTGATCTTAGCTTAGGTTTTTCTAAAAACTTTGGGTTCTTGTTCATTTAGTTTTTTATTTTCCTCCTCATGGCTAGCATGAGGGGGTAGTCTTTGTGAAATTATTTTAGTAATGAAGGGTGTTTTATTATTTGAATTTTTTTAATGGTGTTTAATGTTAATATTTCACATAAATCCTTTATTTTTATTTCTATCCATCGTTCGTGAAGTATGACTATTTTATATTTGAGTGAGGGAGTACCTTTTAATGAACTTACTAGTGATTAATCTCTTAATGACCAAATGGTGGGTTATGTGATATGTTTAAATATGGTTATGTATTCCAATATTTCTTAGAAAACTGAAGTAAATAACCATAAAAATGGGATATTAGTTATTAGAGGGTAATGAAAAAGTTAAAGGATTCAATTAGATTTAATTCTGAAAACTTCATGACTCTCCATCATTCCTTTTACGATTAATTATTTCATGAACATTGATTGGAAAAGGCCCATTCCACTATCAGCATCCATCGTTTTTCAAAATAAAGGTATAATTCCTTTTAATTTTACATTTTTTGTGTTGAAAATTGAGTTAGAGTTTACTATGAGAAAATATATCATCTATATGGGTTGAACCTTAGTACCTACATATCATGTACTGCGATTTAATAGTGTTACTGATTTTGTATTATGATTATAAATTTATAATTTTTATTCAATATGAGAATGAATGACATGTCATTCATGTTAAATATTTTTGGAATCATTGTTGGGGATTTGGACTTCAAATGGGATCCTAATTAGTTAAATTTGGACAAAACCATTTATCGTCTCTTGTAATTTTATGATTTTAGTATAGGTTTGACATTGTTATTTTTTATTTTACTTGGTGTTTTTTGTTGGGAGTATAGGTTCAATACATAATGAGTAACCACATATTCTTGGAAGTATTGATGGATGTTCATAGTCATCAAATTTCTATACACATGACATTGAATCAAAGTCAAGGATATAAGACATAACTACCCAAAAGTTTCTATGATTAATTCCTCTACAACAAGGAAGAAGCATTAAAGGTGGTGTTGAAACTCGTGTAGTGAATGGGAAATGAGGATTATTAATAAAAGGATGCACCAAATTTGGAATCCAAATTTGAGGTTGAACTTGAAGAGAAATATGTGGGAAATATTGAATTTGTTGTTGAATTTATGGATACTTCTAAGGATGAAGCTGAATCTAAGACAGAAACTATGGATGAAACACTCACAATTAAAAAACTATATGAGGAATTAGAAGAGATATAATATATAATATGGGATGAGAAAATAGAATATGGGGTGATTAATACTAGAATATAGAAGAGCATTCAGAATTTTTAAGTAGTGATGAAAAAAGAAGTTATAAAAGAGGAGTATTAGTAGGTTAGAAAATCCAATCAGTAATCTCCTCATTATTTAATACTATACAAATTCTAGTTATATACACAATAAAGTGATAAGATGGTTTTATTTAGGATTAAAATATTTGTCACTCTGGATATGAATTGTTTTTTTCATCGTTAAATATGGACCGGGTAACTACTTTATATATTTTTATTACATGATACAAAGTGGTAATTTGATGATTAATGAAATTAAACAAATAAAATTTTTAAAGGTTACTTGAATTTTTTATGTTTTCATTAGAATTATTTTTTTATTATTTCTATGTTTTTTTAAAAATCATTTTTTGGAAATACATTTAATCAAAATTATTATTTTCTAACATTAATTGGAATTATATTCTCTATTTATTTTGATCAATGGATTTTAAATATCCATGATAGATGAACAAATTAAAAGATAATTAATAAGTAGTAAAAATTAAAAGCTTCACTGGATAGGGTATATGCCCTTTTAGTTTTCTTATCTCTTCTAATTTCACTATATTTATTCATATGATATTTTTATTAAACATAATTTTCATGAAAACATAGATTTATAGTTGTGTTTATTTATCTATGATTAAATTTTTAAGGAAAACCATTATTTCATGTTTTAGAGATCTTTCCTGATAAGGATGAATGAGTAATATGGTCTATATATGTGTACAGATAAATATGGGAATATTGATTTGATGGATCATGATTTGGGAAGATTTGTTGATTTATGTTAATGAAATTCATCTTATATTTCTATTCTTTGTTTTTTGGAATTTTATTTTGATTGATTTGTTATTATTATTCATTCCATAAGTGATTTTTTAGGCTTATGATTACCTTAAATAATAGAGTTTTAAGATAGTTTTTGACATTTTTTCATATACCCTATTTCATGAGAGATACATGGGGCATATTGACTACTGGAACATACATTAATATCTTTTTAAAGTAATTAAAGAAAAAACTTTGGTTAATATTATTGAGTAAATTTTGATTTGATAACTTTATGCCTTTTATACGCACCATTGTATTTTATATCTATTTTATTCCAATAAAATCTATGAATGACCTTAATGGGGAAGAAACATTACAAGACTATTTTTCCTTACTACCCTACTCTTGGTGTTTTTTAATTATAAAAAATCTAATAAATGTGGCGTAAGATATTATTACATGGTATGAAGGAGATAATGTGTATTAAAATGGTAAAGGGTGTGAGGTATTATCATTTGTTGTGGGGGAAAGGTTCATATATGGGGAAGATGAGTGTTGGGTGATATCATTTTTCGAAGAGTAGTTTCCATTGATCTTTCTACTATTATCACGCATTTTAATTTTTTGATTAAAATCTTTTCAATTCTTATAATTTTTCATATTAATTAAATATGAACCCTCACCTTCATATTCATTTGATCCTTTTATGTAATCACTCATGATGATAGTTTTTTCTCATTTAGATTATGCAGATTTAGATGTTTTTCAATCCAATAGATAAGAAGCATGTGTTCAAGGTATGTGAACAACTCTTTTAAAAAAACCATGAGTGGTGAAAGTTTTTTTTTCAGTAAGGTAGGTCACTAGTTCAATGCATACAAATAATAAGTATAAAGATCGCAACCAGAGATCAGCATAATGGTGGTGTTGGATTTTATCAGTGCTATGAAAAAACAATGATAAAAGAGGTCCTTTATCTGTGCTAGAAAAAAGAACTGGTAAATCTACCTCTATTAGTGCTAAAAATGAAGATATAGATGTACCCATTATCAATGTTTTTCTAGTGATGATAATGGGGTTTTTATCAGTGCTGTTATTAGTGCTGATAAAAGTTTTTAATAAAAAATAATTTTATTTTTATTATATTATTATATTTATATTCAAAAATAATGATTTTTCTACACATTAAATAAGAAACACATGTTGAAAATTATATTTTTAATAATTAAAATATATATATTCTTTAAAAAAATTATTTATAATATTATAATTAAATAAATTTATATTTAAATAATTATATGATTATAATAAATTTTGTTAAATAATATATATTTATTATAAAATAATTATATATTTATAATTAAATATAAATAATTTTTAAATATAAATATATATTTATAAAATTATTGTTATAAATATATAATTATTTAAATAAATATATGTTTCCAATGATTTTGGTGAACAAATATATTGTTGCATTTGTATAATTGATGTGTATATGTTATGTATTAATCCTGAATATTCATTTATACATTACACCATTATTATATTAATGTTGTCCAATATGTTATGACTCTTTTTTATGATCTATACATTACTAAGTATGTGATTCATCCCTTTATACCCATGATCCAATTATGTTCGCATAAATACTTATAAAATTATAACTAATATTTCATTAAATTTATAACTACAATTATAACTATATATATACACTTATGAAATTAAAATAGATATATATATCATAATTTAATAAATACATATATGTATATAATTATATAATATGGAGGAACTATAGAGGAGGCTTTCCTATCGCACCGACGACTCACATACCCTAATCCACCCATGTGGTGTAAATATTCATACGTTTGATTTGAAACTCCATGGTATTCAGTAAGGATCAGCAACATCTAAATGGAATATGAATTGGGAAACAAGAACTCTAAATGATCTCTCCTCATTAGAAGGTTCCTCTGGGGGGTATTTTATTCCTCTTACAAATTTTACTAAAAAAAGAATCATCCAAAAGGGTTCAAATTCCCATGTTTTGACCTTGGAAAATACAATATAAAAAAGGCTTGACTCATGAAAATACCCATATGTTTCTCACAACTCTTTAGATAAAGGTATGATTCCATATAAATTAATGCATCTTACATCCTAAATAGATGATATTTGGGGATTTACCGATTTCATGTGTGTGTCCCTCAATTTAGCTATTTACTACTTTATTTTTTTCCTTCAGCGAATATCAAAGTTAGATCTTGGAGTATTGGCTCTTTAATTATTAATCCAGGTACACTTTTCCTTCATGAATGGAAACAAATGTTTAACTAGAATTCTTTTAAGGACACTTTCACTCAGGTATGGATAAAAAAATATAGAATTAACTAGGTATTGTGGCATGCTGAGATTCTGTAAGACATTGCCTCTACAATTGGTGTTCCAATTAGAATGGACCATGCTACTGATGCTATAATTTAAGGACATTTTACCCATATTTTTGTGGAAATTTATTTATTGTCCGTCCTAATAAATAAAGTGGTTTTTTCAATACCAAAAGAAGATATTTGTATAACAATTTATTTTTCATAAATACCACCATTCTGTGTTTATTGTTTAATTATTTGACAGTCATATTCCACTTGTAGAAGATAACATTTCTGTTTTAATTGTCAGAATATAAAGTCATGATTTACAATTATGTATAAGTGTACTAAAACAATAAAGGGTTCAAAGAAATGATTGGGGTAAAAATATTAATGAAAATGAGAACTGTTTTTTCTCTACTTCTTTGAATAAAAACATAGGATAGAATCAAGATAATACTGATGAGACTGATGAAAAATATTAATGGTAGGGTGTGGGGGAACTATATTTAAGGGATTAATGCATTGCATATGAGGATTCCAAAACTTATTCTTCGACACATATTAATACAAATTTCCTGGTATCATGGGATGATATTTATGATGGAAGTTTCTTACCATATGATGACACCACTAGAATGAATATTCTAAATGGGATCTTTTTCAAAGATGTTTTGGAAAGGGGGATAGAGGTAGATGATAATGATAAGTCAATTGATAGCCAAGCTACTTTAGAACACTCAACTCAGGAAGATGTAGATTTTTGTTTTTGGTAGAAACAAATTATGTTGAAAGAAAAAATTATGAAGGGTAAGGATAATATGGATAAATCCATCTAAAAAATGATAAGGAAAAAGAGATTGGGAATTTTTATTTCAATTATGGACCTCTGGAAGATACTGAGAAGATGACTCCCCCATTTCAGTCATTTTCTTCAAGGAATGTTGTTGTCTCTTTGTTTTTAGTTGACATGATGGTGGTTGTTGAATCTTATACTTCCTCCTTAACCATTGTGGATCCTTATATAGTTATCGATGATTTTCGTGGTCATCAAATAATTCACATAACTTCTTAGTCTAGTATGGATAGGACCTCCCATGCATATCCTTCTCCTATATTGTTGGATGCTGATGAGGGCAAAGCACCTACTCCAACACCCGATGGGACGAATATTGGGATGAGCTCTTTGGTTGTACCTATAATATAATTCTTTTCACCCAAAATGGTTCCTGTAGAGGCCACCAAGTCTTAAAACGCAACCGAATTTAAACTTAGAGAGGTCTCCATAGATGCCAAGCAAGGTGTATCATCCCAGGTAAATAAAGAATATGGAATTTTAATATTCATTTATATTTCTGAATTAAATATTAACTTTAATTTATATAGGATGATATGTTTGATGGATTCCCCACCATGCAAAAAATGGATTTCACTGAAGTCTTATGTTGCACACAATATGGAGTCACACTGAAAATAATAATAATATAATATTATTTTTTTTATAATGATAGTTAACGCCTAGTCGTTTTATTAGTACTATTGAACAGAACTAACCATATTATTATTAAACATGTTTTTTAAATGTTTTTATGTTTATTTAATAAAATTTATAGGTTTAAAATAAGAATTAATCCGATTTTAAGCATGAAAAACTGTAATATTTTCAAAAGTTCATTTTACTGAATTTTTATGGAGAATCGTGATTAAATATAGTTTTTTTCCACTTTTTTGTGTTTAATTTGATAAAATTAAAATCTTCATTAGAATTGGTACATCAAATTTTATTTTGAGTAAAATTTTGTATTTTTCTGATAAAGTTCATTTTTTAATGAAAAATCTGAAATACTGCATTTTAATTCAAAACTGCCATTTCATATGATTTATTAACATAGATAGATTGTAATTTTAATTGTTTTTAAAGAGTAATTGGATTATATTTTAAAAATTTAATCCAATTTTGTTCATTTTAAGTAATCTTAATTTGAAATTGGACATAAAAAATGTCAATCTTTTGTAGTTATTATTGCTTTAAAATGCATTTTTTTGTTTTTACAATGGGAATTAATTTTAAATTAATGTCGGAATCTTCAGTATTTTGAATTTGGAAAAATGGATTCCATATTTTGAATTAGTAGGTCCAGATTGTGTAAATAGGTATCTTTTATTTTTAGACATTATGAATATTAACATCAGAATATATTTTATTTACCATGGTTAAAGATCATATCGGTTAAATAAGGGTAAAAATTAATATTATAATAATATTATATTACTCTAACCCATGCCCTAATCCTATTTCACGATACATATCTAACTATGACCATCCTTGGGTCTATTTTGGGACACTATATAGCCACTAGCAAGTGAATATGACACTTTATAAAAATTAATTTAATGTTAATGATAATGTAACATAAACATATATCTTTTTGTAAAACAATTTTTATATAGGGTTATGTAAGTGATATTTTAGACTATAACTATTCATATAAATATTAAAATATTTACTACATCATGGTATTTTACTAATAATTTTTAGATATCGTATAGATAAATTTATTTATGACACAATGGTGTTGAAGTGATTACCTTATTAATAAAAGATTTAAATAAATTAGATTATAAATATAAATATAAATTTATTTTAAAACTTTTTAGTCCAAAAAATAATTTTAGAGATAATTATTACTTGTTATATTTTAATTAATGAAGGTTTTTCGAAATAATTAAGTTGTTTTGAATTTTTAAAAAAGTCAATATATTAATAGTATATAAATTGACATGAATGAGTCTTTAAAACAAATATTATTTTTTTAATTTTTATAATAATCCTAAAATATAATATTCAGAAATAATACATATATGATTTTAAAAAATTAATTTATGAACCATTTTGGGTCTCTTGTCAATTTATATTAAATATATTTACCATATAGTAAGAATATAAAGAAGACATGTTAAAGGTTAAATAAGTTAACAAAGGGTTGAATAAAAGGGATAATGATTAAAAAATATCCAAAACCTATAACATTATTATTTGATGATTTTATTTAGACTTATATTCATCTTATATTATAAATTAATGAGTTTTAGACATTTTGAAACTGAAAATCATTTTATAATAAAATAATACATTCAAACATTCTAAAAGAGCCCCTCCTCCCTCTAATAAAAAGACACCACCTCTAACCAATTAATCACACCTCTAAATCCCCTTGGATCGTCAAACCTATGAATAAATAAGCTCACAATATTCCTATATTTCACTTATAAGACTTCCCATAGTCATAAGACAATACAAGATATCCCTTTAACTCAAACCAAAAGAAGTTACCCAATTTGAGGTAACGTCTTCCCTCAAGTTTCATTCTATTATTTTTCCTTCTCCAATCCCTAAGCTCTTATTATTATGTGATTATATAGAAACACCAGTATCCTAAATATACTAAGATGTTTTTATGAGAATTATTTGAGCTACACAAACACACACTTCTATTTAATGGATACGATCATACTGTTTCTGCATACGACAAACTACTGCCTCACAAAATGATGATTGTTTGATATTACCATACCACCACTCATGGTGGTCATTATGATGGAACTATTATTATATATGAAATTTTTGGTACTAATTTTATCTATACTCTTATGTAATTTTCATTTAGAACATACCTTTATGCTTTTCATGTTCTATAAATATGCTAATTTCATTTGAGGAAATGCGGTCTACCGTCTCCTCAAAGTCATATGAATTGTTCATACCATACGTGAAACATATAAAATATGGTGTTAATGAACTTATGTAATGAAAATAAAATATTATATTATACTGTAAAATTAATATACCTAAGTATAATTTGGTTTTTATTCACTTAAAATGGAAAAAATGAAATGAAAGTAGTGTTAATGAGTACATACGTCTTACGGTCTCCATGAATGGTGCATTTAATTTTCAGATATCAAAATAATATGGACTATTATAAATAAATATATACTGAATATATATCATATATATGATATCTAAATCATGAATATCATTGTGGAGATAATGGAATTTCATCCACACAGACAATTTGTAGTTATAACTAGTTCATTTTATACTCTAGTTCCAAACATCGATAAAATGACCGATATGAACTCAAATAATTTACTAACTGTTATAGAAAGGTAATAAGTGATATAAAAGGAATAATAAAATTTAAAAAAGTTTTTTAGCAATAATAAATTAACTTATGTTTATTATTTAGGAAGAACAAGGAACATACAAGATAAGTCAGAATTGAGATAAGGGAATCTTTCACCGTCCTCTTTCACTCAAAGACTTCTTTTATGTCTTTTAAGTTTCATTTTATTATTCTTGGAAATGTTATTATATATCCCCATTTGTACCACCCCAATATTTCATAGTACGTTATCTGTTCAATGAAATCCAATATCTTGCGCTACAGACAACACCGATTTCAAACGCACCAGGACTTACCAAACTAGCTGCTCAAAAAAGAGGTTATGAATAGTATTAAGTGAATTTAGAAATTTATATACTACATATAAATTTAGAATTCATATTTTTTGTTTATTAGACATATCATAAAGAAAAATTCAATATTTCAGTTAAAAGAATTATTTTAAAAAAAATGAAATTATACCGCCTATTTAATGTATAATCATTTTTAAAACAAATATTTGACTATTTTATATACTCAATTTAATGAAATTAAATTCTTCCTTAGAATAGGAACATAAAAATTTAATTTGGATAAATGTTTGGTACTTTTCTGATAACTATAATATTTTGATGAATAGTGAAAAATACTAAATTTTAATTGAAAACATATTTTTTTAATCAAAATAATTTATAGTGTTAAATTATGAATTTAAATGGATTTTAAGTATAATTAGATTATATTATTATCATTTAATAAAATTTAGGTCATTATAAGTAATGTCACATTTATATTTTACATAAACACATGTCAATATTTTGATAGTTTTTACTTTTTCAAAACCCTCATTTTGGTTTTGACAACGCGAATTAGTTTTTAATTAATTAATGGAACTTCTCTGATTTTAATTTGGTAAAATAGAGTTCAATTTTTAATTCAGAATATCAAAATTAGCTTAGGGTAAATCTTTGGTATTTTTCTGAAAACATTAAATTTTTGATAAATAGTGAAAAACACTATGTTATTGTTTAAAACTGACTTCTTTTTAAATAATTAATTATATTATCTAGATTTTTTAAGTAAAAATAGATATGTAACACCTATATAGGTTCAATATAATTCTTTGGAGTCATTTTATAATAAAATTAGATGTATAAATTTTTGTTGAACTTTTTACCGTCTTTTACCCACCTTTTAAGAGCATTTGAAAATTTGCATAAAACATAATTTTACAGCTTCTGAAAGTTGAATTTCAAAACTCTGAGAGGCATGGTTTATATTAGTAAGTAAAATTTGGTTCAATAAGATGTAAATAATTTTTGTTGAAACTTAACTTTGGACTTTAATTTACCACGGTTAAAGGTAAATAGATTAATTAAGGGTAAAAATGATATTATAATTACCCTAACACATTTCCTAATTCTATTAGATAAATTTAATTCGGCCAAAAACAACCATTGGATTAAAATATGATCCTCTTTTATCCACATGGATTAGATTATGACATTTATTATTATTTTATTTAAAGAATAGTTAAAAGTGTTAAATTCAAAGTTTAATGACTAAACCTTTTTAATATATGGTTATAAATATTCATTAGAAATCTAAAAAGATTTCCTACATCGTGGTAGTTTATTTATAATTTTTGGACATTAAATAATTAAATTTATTTGTGACACAATGATGATGTCATAATTACCTTTTTAATGAAATATTAAAATAATAGATATTATAAATATCAAAATAAATATAATTTGATACTTTTGATGATTTGAAAAATTTTATAGGTTAATATGAAATTTTATGGTTGATTAGATATATATTTTTTTCGAAGTGATATGGTTTTTATGAATTTCACCAAAACAAAATACCCAATAGTGTCAAAATTGACATAAATTCATTTTTAAAACAAATACTATATTATCGGTTGATATAATATTCCTAAAAATATAATTTAAGGAAAATAGTGCTTAAATAATGTTATATATTTAATTAATGAACCAATTTAGGTTCTCTTGGAAGTTTATAGTATGTTTATTAACTATATAGTGTATGAATACAAGAAGACACTGTAAAAGTTATACTATTTAACTAAGAGTTAAATCTAAAAGATAAGGTTATAGTGGTAATATAAACATTTCTAAAACCAATTGGTTGAGATTATGTCGACCCATAACCACCTAAGGCTAGAAATAAATTCATTTGGATCCATTATAAACCTAATATAATTTTATAATAAATTAATATTTTAATCTTTTCCTAAAGTTACCCCCACCCCTCATATAAAAGGGCACTTCCCCTTCCCTCCAAATCACATCTCCAAAGACATTTGGCTCAACCAACCCCTTCCCAAAAATCTTAAAAACTTCCCTTACATCAATCTAGAGTCCTTACATTGGTCGAAAATCTAGCCTAAAGAGCCCTTTTGATCAACTCAAAAGGAAACACCCGAAGAAGATGTAATAATTTCACCACCCTCTTTCATGTTTCTTTATTCATCCACTTACTCTTTTTTATTGTTTCCATTACAAAATAATAACTCCAGTAACTTATAAATATTTTTATGTTGTTATAAATATTTTATAACCATATTCGTTATTCTATCAATCCTATAAATGACAAAGTCACCATGCGTGCGTGTGTACGGCTTACCATCTCCACGTCGTGGTATAGTTTGTTATTCAAACACTTCATTATTTGGATGGGATTAATAATTAGTATAACTGATGTTAATAATAAATATAAAATTTTACTTATTTTTTATATATGATATACCATCCAATTACATATGATTTCACCATCAATATAATGATATTATGCTCGTGCGTATGTATGGATTACCATTTCCACGAACACGAAGATATTCATACCCCATCGTAATTGTTCAAGAATAATATTCATTTTATGATTAAAAATAATTATTAAGAACTTAATTTTATTCTGTATATGAATAAAACACATCCTATCCATAAAAAAAGTCTTATATAACCATGCATATAAAGGAAAACGGATCGGTTAACACCTGAAACAATGATACTACAAAAATATTATTAACAATGATATATTGGAAGAACATATACAATATCATATTTATGTAAAAGATTCTTCAATAATTTAAGAAACAATGATTTAACTATTTTACAGGAGGTTAACGTACCCTCGACCCAGGAAAATTATAATATAAGGATTAATTCTTCAATATCTTTACATATCTGAGGGTTTTTTATGTAAGTATCTACTAGGAAATATTTATTATCAATGTCCATGTTTCATAAAAGAGTTTTCAAAGGGATTTTGTTTAAGGGACTTTTTTTATAGAAACAACATTTTAAATGTTTTAATGATTTATTCTTCTAAACCATTCTCATTAATGTCCATGTTTTCAAAATGTATTTAAGGATTTATTTATATGGACATGAATGTTTTAAAATGTTAATTACTTTAAATATTTCAAAGTGGTATGGGAAACATTGATTCAAAACAATATTTCAAACGATTTCCTTTATAAATTATGGGATTTTTAAATGATTTCATGAAAAAGGGATATTTCTCTCAATGATTTTTACTGATCATTTTCAACTATGCCAACATCTTTTATGGGATATTATTCTTGATCGAGGCTGATTTATTTTGATACAAATCATCCTTATTTTATTAAAGGTTTTGTGATATGTTTCACTGTTGATGTGTTATTTTTATACCATTCATGGTTTATGAATAAAGTATTGACATTTCATACACAAGTTTTAATATGAATGTTTATGTTATGTTTAATCCTTTTTAGATGAGGAATGAATTGGACTTAGTAAGTGATAAGAGAGCCTTTTATAGCTCCTCTATGCATTGGTAGGTCACATGATACAAACTAGTGTCTTGGCAGAAGGCCTTGACTAAATCGTATTTGTCATCTTGGCACAAGGCCTTGACTATGTGGTTATAACGTTTGGTATTATGCATTACATCATTATGAAATTGGATATTGATATTACATGTGATTATTCGACTTATAGAATATCCATGTAAATAAGTAAATGGAATTATTTGATTTATATTTTCCATATTATGTAGATATATAAGTTTAGAATTAATTTTTTAATCTTATACATTCCTTTAATGTTTATACTTATTTATAAAAGTTTCTGCTATATTTTTATCCCTACTATGCATCTCAGCTCACCCCTTTCATATGTTATATTTTCCAAGGATTCCAAGAAGAGTATTATGATTGAGAAGCAGGGTTATGCTAGGGGATTAATGGAATTCTTAAAGGATCATTTATGTTGTGTTTTATTTCAGAAAGTGTAATGTAACATTCATGTATGCAATCTATTTTCCAAGATAGGTAAACTGATCGGTCTTTAGGAACATGATTCCTTGTAATCATGCCAATGTTATGTAATAATGCACAGAATCTGGGCTTCTGGGGTTGGGGCATTATAGTTGGTATCAGACTAAGTTTAGAAAAATCCTTGGAAATAGATTTAGATAAAATTTGATTAGAGAACATTAACCTAAGATAGACTTTGAGTATTATTAATGATCAACTTCCTTGAATTTTGGTAATGTAGATATTTTTTGTTTTTCCATGTAATACATTCCTATCGGGATACAAGCAGGTAGAGGCATCTCTAGCATAGATGTACCTAGGATTGAAAACTATGACAAGGCGTTTCGGGCTTGACCCTGGGTATCCTGGTACACGACAATGGGCCTTGCTGCACTTTAGGATATGACAATCATGAGGGATATTCTTAGGGTAATTCACATTTTAATTATAAGCCATTATGAAAGATTTAAGAGTAAATAAATCCTCAAAGAAAACATTTTATGATTATAGATTATATGCATAATATTTTAAAATTACGTTAGGTATTTTCCATGTTAGGTATTTTCCATGTTAGGAATTATTCATCGTGATTCGTAAACTAACCTAGTGTATTCCATTGTCTCAAAATGGTTCCTAGTAGAAGGAATGATAACTCCAATAATACGCATGATCCAAAGATAAAGAATTATCATATCATTCATGGTATTAAGACAAAATTTAGAAGGGAAATATTATACCACGTATTCTCATCATATGATGAAATTGTATCATGTGTTAAAAATATAGGTAAATAATTCTATGATTCCTATAGATTTGATGGGAAGAAAGAGAAGAAAAAGATGGAAGCCTGAAAGATGAATAAAGGGAAGAGGGGAAGAAGGATTTTCCCATATGTGCTAACTATCAAAAGAATCACCTTAGTGAATGCTGGAAGGGAATGGGAGTTTGTTATTATTGTATAGAAAAAGGACACCAAGTACGTGATTCAAGGGTAAGAAAAATGTTTCAAATGTATAATTATTCATATGCGAGGAGTTGGGATACTATGCGAATAAATGTCCAAATCAATAGAGTATACCCAAATGTTTCTATTGGATAATAATCTAGTTATGATACTACCGTAGATGAAGAGTAATGATTAGTTTTTTTATGTTTTTATTAAAGAATTTTGTCATTTGAGCATTGTATTAATGATTTACATGTTATAAGAATTATAAATTATATAAGGATTGTATTGTAGTACTATTACATTAATTATTTCATATTGTATTATACTATGAAATGTGACTCAATAGCATGTGAATATTTTTGGGAAATACATGGATGAGGAAAGATAAACCTTAATATGGTTCTGATACTGAGGTAGTGATTTGGGAATAACATATGATTGATTTGGATAAATTATATTCTATATTCTTGAATACTTTGAAACTAATTAGTTGTTTGTTTATTCCATTATTTTTGGAGTTCATAACATTTTGGGATATAAGGAATATATCCAGTATTATATAAGAAATAAGGGAGCATGAAGGTAATCAATAAGGTTTTATTGTAATTCATGGAATTAACATGTTTTAAAAGAATAGATGAAGAAGGTATTCACACGATATTACGTGGAAAAAATAATCTTCATTGTGTTTACCTTCCTTATAAATTTTGGACTGTAAATTTGGACATAAGTATTTTTGGATAAATCTAATGGTTGGAATAGATTAATATTGACATTGGATATTATTATTAAAGTTAAATCATTTCATAAGATTATTTTTGGATTTCCATACAAAGGATTACCCGGAGGTCGGGCGACAACCCCTCGCGTCTGGCAAGTCCGTGAGACTAGAACCCAAAACCGAAGGGTGACAAGGGTGCATTAACTACCACTGGCCTATGTGATGTACTGGTTTGTGTAATGTAGTTTTTTTAAATAGTATAAAAAATGAATTATAAAGTCATTATTTATGTAACCCTATACAATTAAGATAAATAGAATATTTTTTAATTCTATTATCTTTTGGAGTGAAAGAGGAGTTTGTGGTATGAATTAGTTCAACAGTGATACTCTACTTGTCATGTATTTTTCTCTCTTATTCTATGAATAAATTAACTCTTAAACGTTAGGGAAGGTATCTTAAAACCAAAAATGTGTTATCCTAATAACTTATGTTTTTTTGAACCGATGATATTTTAAATCATCACAAATTGATGATTTCGAGGCCATCAATATTACACTTGTTTGAATTTTGATGACCTCAATCACTCCCTATAAATATTTATAATTTTCATCCAAATTTGGGTCTTTAATTTCCACCAATGTTCTCCTAATTGAGATCATAATTTGGTGGTGAATTGTTCATTTCTCTTTCTCTCTTATTAACACTAAATTTCATTAATCCAATTTTCGATGTGGGTTTTCTACAAAATAATTTTTCTATTTTAGCCTATTATTTTAGAAGAAAAATTAAAAATTGAGAGGAAACAATTTATTGAAGTAGGTGATAAAGTAACACCCTAATATTTCATAGTACATTATGTCTTCAATAAAATTCAATAACTTATTCATCACCCTACACCGAGTTCGAGCACACCACAATTTACCAAACTAGCCATTCAAAAAAGAGGATATTAATTGTATTAACTAAATTTTGAATTTTATATACTCAATATAATTTTAGAATTTATATTTTTTGTTTCTTAGACATAATATAACGACAATGTCAAATTTTCGGATAAAAGAAGTATTTTTCAAAAAAAATGCAATTAAACCGCCAATTTAATGGAGAATCATTTCTAAAACAAATATTTGACACTTTTATATAATCAATTTAATTAAATTAAATTATTTTTTATAATCAGGACATAAAAAAATTTATTTGGATAATTTTTTATTATTTTTTCGAAAACATTCATATTTTGATGAATAGTGAAAAATACTAAATTTTAATTGAAAACAAATTTTTTAATTAAAATAATTTATAGTGTAAAATTATGCATTTAAATAGTTTCAAAGTATAATTAGATTATATTTTTACCATTTAATACAATTTATTTCATTATAAGTAATTTCACATTTAAATTTGACATAAACACATGTCAATCATTTAATAGTTTTTACATTTTAAAAAAACAGTTTTTCGTTTTGACAACAAAAATTAATTTTAAAATAATTAATGAAACTTCTATGTTTTTAATTTGGTAAATAAAAATTAATTATTGAATTCATAATATCAAAATGAACTTTGTGGGAATTTTTTTTTCTGAAAACATTCAATTTTTGATGAAGAGTGAAAAACATTGTGTTATTGTTTAAAGCCAACTTTTTATTTAAATAAATATTTATTTTATTTAAATTTATTTTAAGTAAAAATAGAAATATAATACCTATATAAGTTCAATGTAGTTAATTGGAGTAATTTTAAAATATAATTAGAGGTATAAATGTTTATTGAGATTTTTACTATCTTTTACCCATCTACTAGGAGCATTTGAAAATTTGGATAAAACATTATTTTACCGCTTCAGTGAGTTGAATTTAAAAAATCCAAGAGTCATGGTTGATATTAGTAATTAAAATGTGGTTAAATCTGATAAAAATATTTTTTGGTGAAAAATAACTTTTTACTTTTATTTACCACGGTTAAATGTAAATACAGTAATTAAGGGTAAAAATGAAATTATAATTATCCAAAAACATGTATTAATTCTATTTGATAAATGTAATTCGACCAAAAACAACCTTATGAATAAAATGTGGTCAACTTTGGTCAATATGGATTAGATTAGGACATTTATTATTATTTTATTTGAAGAATAGTTTAAAGTGTTAAATTCAATGTTTAATAACTGATCCATTTTTAATATAGGCTTATACATAAGATAAATTTGACTATTAAAAGTAATTATAAATTTAAAACGATTTACTACATCGTGTTATTTTATTTAGTATTTTTAGACATTATATAATTAAATTTATTTATGACACAATGATGATGCTTTAATTACGTTCTTAATGAAATATTAAAATAATTGAGGTTATAAATATCCAAATAAATATAATTTGAGACTTTTGATAAATTCAAATAATTTTCTAGGTTAATATGACATGTTTGGCTTGCACCAAAGGAATCTTTCACAGCACACAATACTGACTTGGCTTGCATTACACGCAATCGCGACCTTCCTCGATAGCGTGTGTAGTACGTAATACCGGGTTTCACTAAACAGTGATATATTATTATGGACTACTCGTTATGAATAGTATTAACTACATTTTGAATTTTATAACATTATTATTTATCTTACTCATTTTCTAGAACATGGTATGAGAAGAAAATAATTTTTTCTGGTAAAATAAGTATTTTCCAAAAAATGAAATTATGCCACCTTTTGATGGCGCAGCCACATTAAATCTAGTTTTTGACATGTTTATAAGTTCAATTTGACAAAATAAAATTATTATTTGGAATCAGGATATAAAAAGTTACTTTGGATAAATTTTTGATATTTTTCTGATAACTTTCATATTTTGATGAATAGTAAAAATACACTAATTTTTAATTTAAAACAACTTTTTTCATTGAGATAATTTATATGGTTAAATTATAATTTTTAATGGTTTTAAATTATAAATATAATATGTTTTTACTATTTAATATAATTAATTTATTATAATTAATTTCACACTGAATTCATAGGTAAAAACATTTCAATCTTTGGCAATGTCTTAACTTCTAAAACCTGTTTTCTTAACAACGGGATTAATTTTAAATTAATTACTACAAGTTATGTTTTTTGAATTCTGTAAAATGGATTCCATATTTGGAATCAGTGGGTCCAAATTATGTTAATAGGCTACTTTTTTTTGGGCATTATGAATAGTAACTATGGTTAAATTTATTTACCATAGTTAAAGGTAAATCAGGTAATTAAGGGTAATATATGACTATAAAATTACCCTAACACCTGCAAAAATCATATTGAATGACTAGAAGTCGACCCATATCACCTAAGGGTTGGATTAGATTCATTTAATAGACTTTGTTCCATAAAAATAATTTAATTATTATTAAAACCAAAGAAACTGAAAACATGTCACTTTATTAAATCTTATAAGTATAATAATTTTAATTTAGTGATAAAATTAATGAAACTTAGAACATGAATAGTCTCCAGAAATATAATACAATTATTTACATCATATGAATTTATTTAGAATTTTTATGGATTAAATAATTATCATTAATTATGACACAATAGTGATGTTGAAATTATTTTATTAATTAAAATATCAAATAAATGGTTTTAAAAATATTAAAATAAATATTATATGAAATATTTAATGTGCTAAACTAATTCTATAGTTACATATGGAATTTTATTAATCTATTAAAGCTTTTAGTTTGAACATATTTTCTGTATATATTTTATTTAAATTCAAATAAATGAATAGTGTCAAAATTGACACTATTGTAATTTTATAAAAATAACATATTATAAAATTGTTTAAAAATCAAAAAAATATTTAATAATTATAAATTAAACTTTATATGGTCTAAATATTCATAAAGTGTCAAATTATGGAAAATTCACGACACATATGTAATTATTTATAATAATTCAAAATTTAGAATATTATTACCACAATTAAAATAAAATTTATAAATAAGGATAAATCAAGTTGATAATGTTTAAAATAAATTCCAAATATGTGTAAATTTTACTTATTGATGATATTAAAACCCTATCACATCTAATATTCGTATATGAGTCATTTTGGATGTTTTTATGTGGGTTTGGGATTTAATATAAACTAATATTTATTATATTTCCAAAGGTGCCCCTCTCCTCCCTTATAAAAGGGCACCTCCTCCCTCTCCTCCTCACACCAATTTGAGACTTCATGCTCGGTCAAAGCCTGCCCATTTCACTTCCCCACTTCCCTAGAAACATCCTAGAGGTCCTGGTCTTCTTCAAAGACCAATGTTAGTTCCCTAAGAGGAGGTCTCAAAAAGGCACTTCAAAGAAGAGGTAATGTCTGTTACCGATTCTTTCAGCTTTATTTCTTCTTCTACTTCTTCTTATTTAGTTTTTTCATTACGAAGTAATAACATCAGAATCACTCATATACTGATATTTTTTATAATTATGAAACAACCCTATTTCACCAGTTATCCATCCTACGGAAAACGAAATCGTCGCGCGTACGTACGTACGGAATACCGTCTCCACGCCGTGGTGTAATCTATTTTCCACCACCACCTTACTTAGATGGGTATAATGGTGTAAATAATGACTATAGATGATTATTGTAAAGTGATATTTATTCTTAAATTGTATACATACAATCCAATACAATTCCACAACCATGGGAACGATATCATCGCTCGTGCGTACGTACGGAATGTCGTCTCCATGATGTGATGCGACTCGTTCTACATGATCATCATTGAATAATGATTATATAAATGAATTCAATAAATAAATATGATATATATTACACTAATACCATTCTATAAATGAGGTGTTTATAACCTAAAAATAGGAATAATAATTTATTCAACAAAACACACATACGAACATAAAGTAATAAGCACCCAAATAACAAGTAGCAATGAAATATTACTAATAAGAAGCTACGAATATGAAAATATATGATATCATAAAAATAAGTATGATTCTGGAATAAGTCAATGACATTATTTAAATCATTATACAGAAGATTCAGACACTTACGAAGCAAATCGAACCTAAGGTAAGGGAAAATCTCACAATCTCATTTTTATATGAGATTGTTTATACTTAAAAATTTACTAGGGAATATTTATCATCCACATCCATGTTTCTTCAATATGTAATATTATTTCCATCCACCTAAAATTTTTTAAATCCAATTTTACCCTTCGGTGAGTTTTTAGTAAAAGATATGAAAGGAATCTTTTTTCATTATTCGTATGAGGTACTTTTTTACTTTTCCGGCCAAAGTACGGGAAGAATGCTTTTTTAACTTATACAACATGAATGGATTTTTAGAACATTATTTCCATGAATCTTCCTTTACATGTTTTCAAGTTTATTTTTAGTCAACTTATTTTAGTTTAAAATTAAATCACATGTTAAGAAAGGAAAAATGTTTTTAAAGTAGAAAGATTATTTTCCTCAAGAATGGAGTTCAAGTGTTTTATCAAAATTATTTTCCATCTAAGATAATATAGGGTTCTGTTTATATCCCTATTTTTACATTGAATTGATTATGTTATGATGGAATTATTTTTACGATATCCTTTTATGGATTATGTTATGATAACGTGATTTTTAAGAATCCCATTTTTATTACATGGTTTATGATATGATATATGGTTTATGATTTTGTGGCACACATAAGAATGGTTTCATTATGAGATGGTTGGGACCTATATCTCCCTCCAATCCATTGGTTAAAAATGTATATCTCATGATATATACATGGCTGGAACGGCAGGTTAAACTAGTTCAGTGAAACGGGACTGAAACGAGGAGTGAACTCGGTTCAGAAAAGGACTTTTTCCACTAAGATAGTCTTGGAAATGAGTCTTGACTACTAAGAAATGATTTTCTATGATTATGTGTGTATTCCAAAAAGCCTCAGGTTTTATGTTATGATTATTGTAATTAAATTTCTCTTCTATGATTTATCCCATGTTATGATCTCTTTTGTATGATAATATTTTCAAAATGTTATGTTCTTATAAATATGATATGTTTGATATTTCTTTTGTTTACCCTTAATAAGCATTTGAGATCACCCATTTATATGTTTTCTTTTCCCCAGGTCAGGAAGAAGGATATTAAGTAGGATATGACAAAAAGGGACTCTATATATGATGAACTAAATGGGAGACAACGTAGATGATTTATGAACCAGTTTTTTATGTCTCCGAGTTTCTAAAGAAACTATACCTATATGGTCCTTTAATGGTTTTGTTATATTTTGTAAAAATTATTCTTTTATTCAAATGTAATAACTATGTATGTAAAGTATGGGTCGTTATAGTTGGTATCAGAGGAAAGGTATAGTCAACCTTTGGAAACTAGGATGTGAAAGCCTTAGAACACAATCTTAGTCTTTTAGAGATGGCCATGAACAACCTATGATAAGACGTTAAGTGTAAAATTTTATTCTTGATTATGTGGTTTTCCTATTATAATTAGTGTTGCTCAGACTATTATTCTTAGTTTTAGTCAATGGCTGGAACCTGAAGGAACCGTGTTAATGCGGAATGCGACGGGCAATGCAATGATTATCCCCCTGGGAAACCAAACGTTATGGGAGAAGGAATGAAAAATCTTGTATCCATGCTCACACAACTTTCTCAAGATATGAATCATGCAGGACTTCCAAATGAGCAAAGGAAAGAGGAATATTCTGGTGAATCCTTCACGAGGCAGTTTCCACCTTCATTCAGTGGGTCTTCTAATCCATTAGTGGATGAACAATGTATTAGTACCACTGAAATGATATTTTTAGTTCTTCAATGTTTTGAACATGATAAAGTCATCTTATCAGTGTATCGTTTTGAAGGTGATGATGATAAATGGTGGAATCTTATTAAGAATACGAGGGAAAGGTATGAAATTGAGTTCATGGAATGGGACGAGTTCAAGAAATTATTTTTCAATAAGTATTTCCCTTGTATTCTTCAAACAAAGATGGAGAAGGAGTTTCTTAAACTTAAGCAAAAGGATTAAGAATCTGTTGGTACCTATGAAGCAAATTTTACAAGACTTGCAAGGTATGCTTCAGGAATTATTATCCAACCTAATAGTAAGATCGATCTATTCTTTAGTGGCTTAAAACCAAGTCTTCTAAGGGAGTTATCCATAAGGGACTTCAATAGCTACGAGGAAATTGTTCGATGTGATCTCAACGATTAGATGGAGATTGGTGTAACCCATCAATCACATAGGTTTGATAAGAAGAGGAAAATGGAATTCAAATGAAAATCTAAAGGCCACACTGAAAAGAAGATGAGTTTCTACTTATGCTCATTGTGTGGAAAGAAACATGGAGGAAATTGTCTTAATGGGACAATAAAATGTTATAAGTGTGGAAAAGATGGTCATCGGGCAATTGAATGTCAAAATAATGGTAAAATGATGTCTAATGATGCAAACAAAAGGAAGGGATACATAGAATTAACCTACTACACTTCAATGTTTCAATTGCAAGGAGATGGGAAACTATGCCAATCAATGCCCAAATCCAAGGGTTGATGATGATGACCGACGTAAACAAACTCTTAAGGACAAAGACAATGGAAAGTCACATGCAATTACTATCGGCGATGTGGAGTATGACAAAGAAGTGGTGAGAGGTACACTTACTTCCACTCTAAAGTATCAAATGTTTTATTTGATTCTGGATGCACCCACTCTTTTATTTCTGAAGAAATTTCTTAATGGTATATCCATATTACCTCAACAATTAGATGTTGAGTTGGCTGTGACAACTCTTAATGGCACAACATTCACATCAAAAGTTTACAATTCTTCTCCGATTGATGTTTGTGGGAAAGTGCTTCCTACAAATCTTGTGATCCTTCCTATAGTGGATTTTTATGTGATTCTTTGCATGGATTGGATTTATTTATAAGGAGCTCATATCAATTTCCAAACATGGGAAGTCACATTTCATATTCCAGATCAATCTATGATCAACTATATATGCAAGGATGAACATAACCTTCCAGTGGAAATTTCTTCCATCTTATGTGTTTTGATTCCACTAAATGAAGGTTATTTATCTCAAATGTTTGGAGAGAAAATCATGATTAATAATATTCCCATTTTACGGGAATTTGATGATTTCTTTTCGGAGGAATTTCCAGGTCTTCCACCAAATCATGAAGTTGATTTTTCAATAGAACTCAAACCAGGTGCTTTGCCTATTTCAATGAAACCTTATAGAATGGCCCCAATTGAGTTGCAGGAATTAAAGAAGCAACTCCAAGAGAATCTTGATAAAGGATTCATACACCCTAGTGTGTCACCTTGGGGAGCACATATTCTGTTTGTTAAGAAGAAAGATGGATCAATGAGACGTTGCATTGATTATCGAGAACTTAACAAGATCATGATCAAGAACAAATATCCTATCCCGCGCATTGATGACGTATTTGACCAACTACGTGGAGATCAATACTTTTCCAAGATTGATCTTTGTTCATGGCATCATAAATTAAGGGTCAAAAGGGAGGATATACCAAAGACGGCTTTCCGTACAAGGTATGGACACTATGAATTTATAGTGATGCCATTTGGTCTTACTAATGCCCCTGATATCTTCATGGATCTGATGAATAGAGTCCTTCGAGACTATCTTGATCAGTTTGTGGAAGTCTGTATAGATGATATTCTTGTCTATTCAAAGAGAAAGTAAGAACATGATGATCACTTGATAATTGTATTAAAGACCCTAAGAAAGGATAAGATTTATGCCAAATTTACCAAGTGTGAATTTTGGATTCAAAATTTTTTATTTTTGGGTCACATAATCTCAAAAGAGGGGATATCTGTGGATCCAGCAAAAACAAAGGATATCGAAAGATGGTCGAGACCAACAATAGTAACCGAGATCCAATGTTTTCTTGGTTTGCCTGGATATTATCGAACTTTTGTGAAAGATTCTTCACGATTATATAATCCACTCACAAGGTTGACTCGAAAAAGAGTTAAGTTTGTGTGGATGGAGGAATGTGAAGAGAATTTCAAGGAGTTGAAAAGAAGGTTATCCAGGGCACCTGTGCTCACACTTCCTTGTAGTGGAGAAAGGTTTTTGATCTATAGTGATGTATCCAAGAAGGGATTGGGGTGTGTTATCATGCAAAACGATATGGTGATAGCTTATGTCTCACGACAGTTGAAAATCCATGAGCAAAATTACCCAACTCATGATTTGGAATTAGCTACAGTAATCTTTGCATTAAATATTTGGAGGCATTATCTTTATAGAGAAATGTGTTATATTTATACTGATCATAAAAGTTTAAAGTATATTTTCACACAAAAGGAGCTGAATATGTGCCAAAAAAGATGGTTGGAGCTGATTAAAGAGTACGACTACTCAATTAATTACCTCCCTGGTAAAGAAAACAAGGTGGAAGATGCATTAAGTCGACAAGACCATGATAGCTTATCCATGATGAGGATCACACAAGATCCAATATTTATGGATTTACAAAGGATGGATCTTGGAATTATAATGGAAGGGGAAAATCGTATCTTTCTCAAATGAATGTTCAACCATTTATACACGTGAAGATGAAAGAGGCACATAAAGAAAATGTAGAGTTACAAAACAAGGTGAGAAATGTTCCTGAATTCAGTCTTGATTGTGATGGGATAATAAGGTTCAGGAATCAAGATTGTGTTCCTCCCATCCCAGAATTAATGAAGGAGCTCTTGGACGAGGCTCATAGTTCTTCATTTTCTATTCATCCCGGAAGTACAAAGATGTATAGGGACCTGAAAGAGTACTTCTAGTGGGATGGAATGAACAGAGATGTTGCTGAATATGTCTCTCGTTGCTTGGTTTGTCAGAAAGTTAAGGCTGAGAGACAAAAGTCTAAGGGGATGTTACAACCATTACCCATACCAGAATAGAAATGGGAAAACATCACTATGGACTTTGTCACTGGACTTCTTAAAACATCAAAATACAATAATGATATCTGGGTTATAGTTGATTGTCTTACTAAGTCTGCACACTTCATTTCTATTAGAGAATATTTCTCTCTTGATCAGCTTGCCAGGATATATGTAAAGGAAGTGGTAAGATTGCATGGAGTACCACATTCTATTATATCTGATCGGGATCCGAGGTTTACCTCAATGTTTTTGCGAAGTCTTTAGCATACTCTGGATATAGAGTTGAGTTCCAGCACTGCTTATCATCCTCAGACAGATGGTCATTCTGAGAGGACAATTCAAACTCTAGAAGATATGTTGAGAGCTTGCTTTATGGATTTAAAAGGTGGTTGGGATCAACACCTATCTTTGGTGGAATTTTCTTATAATAATAGCTTTCACTCCAGTATTCAGATGGCTCCTTATTAAGCTCTCTATGGAAAGAAATGCAGGACTCCAACTTGCTGGGATGAAGTTGGGGAAAGAAAGCTATTAGGACATGATCTTGTTGATGAGATGGAAGAAAAGTTCAGATCTATTCAACAACACAAAAGAGCAGCTCAGAGTCGACAGAAAAGTTATGCCGACAACCGAAGAAAAGACCTCGAGTTTTAAGTGGGTGATAAAGTGTTCTTACGAATATCTCCCTAGAAGAGGGTCATTAGATTTGAAAAGAAGGGAAAGTTCAGCCCTAGATATATCGGTCCTTTAGAAATACTGGATTGTGTTGGGAAGGTAGCTTAGCGATTGGCGCTTCCACCGAATCTCTCTCAAGTTCACGATGTGTTCCGCGTATATCTCCTGAGAAAGTACATACCAGATCCTTCACATGTACTCAGTTCAGATGTTGTACCGCTGGAGCAAGATCTTTCTTATGAATAACAACCGATAGAGATTCTAGATTTTAGCGAAAAAGTACTACGGAACAAGACTACTTGCTTGGTGAAAGTTTTATGGAGGAACCACCAATTAGAAGAAGCTACATGGGAACTTGAGGATATGATGTGGGAAAGGTATCCTCAACTGTTTGTAATGAAGTGACGAATTTCGAGGGCGAAATTCATCTTTAAGGGGGGTAGAATGTAACACCCTAAGATTTTATGAGAAATATTTTTTTATTCCTTATGTTATACGCAACACCAAAGGAATCTTTCATAGTACACAATACTGACTTGGCTTTCATTACACGCAATCACGACCTTCCTCGATAGCGTGTGTAGTACGCAATACCGAGTTTCACTAAACAACGATATATTTTTATGGACTAGCCGCTATGAATAGTATTAACTACATTTTGAATTTTATAACATTATTATTCATTTTACACATTTTCTAGAACATGGTAAGTGAACAAAATAAATTTTTCGTGTAAAATAATTATTTTCTAAAAAATGCAGTTTTGTTGCCTTCTAATGGCGTACCCACATTAAATCTAGTTTTTTAAATGTTTATAACTTCAATTTGAAAAAAAATAAAATTCTTATTTGGAATCAGGATATAGAAATTTACATTGGATAAATTTTTGATATTTTTCTGATAACTTGTATATTTTTATGAATAGTAAAAATTCGCAAATTTTTAATTAAAAACAACTTTTTTCATTAAGATAATTTATATGGTTAAAATATAATATTGAATGGTTTTAAAGTATAAATAGAATATATTTTTACCATTTAATATAATTTATGTCAATAGCATTAATTTCACATTGAATTCATAGGTAAAAACATTTCAATCTTTGGCAATGTTTTAACTTCTAAAACCTGTTTTCTTAACAATGGGATTAATTTTAAATTAATTAATGCAACTTATGTGTTTTGAATTTTGAAAAAGGGATTCCATATTTGGAATCCGTGGGTCCAAATTATGTTAATAGGCTACTTTTTATTTTTGGCTAATATGAATAGTAACTACGGTAAATTTTATTTACTATAGTTAAAGGAAAATCAGGTAATTAAGTGTAAATATAAGAATAAAATTACCATAAAACCTGCCAAAATCCTATTGTATGACTACAAGTCGACCCATATCACCTAATGGTAGTATTAGATAAATTTAATGGGCTTTTTCCATGAAAATAATTTAATTATTATTAAAACCAAAGAAAGTGACAACATTTCACTTTTTTAAATCTTATAAGTATAATAATTTTAATTTAGCGATAAAATTAATGCAACTTTGAACATGAATAGTCTCATAAAATCTAATACAATTATCTACATCATATGAATTTATTTATAATTTTTAGGGATTAAATAATTATCATTAATTATGACACAATAGTGATGTTGAAATTATTTTATTAATTAAAATAATAAATAAATGGTTTTAAAAATATTAAAATAAATATTATATGAACTATTTAATGTTCTCCACTAATTTTCTAGATACATATGTGATTTTATGAATCTATTAATGATTTTAGTTTGAACATATCTTCTGTCTATATTTTATTTAAATTCAAATAAAATAATTGTGTCAAAATTGACACTATGGTTATTTTATAAAAATAACATATTATAAAATTGTTTAAAAATCACAAAAATATTTAAAAAATATAAATTAAAATTTATATGGTCTAAAATGTCATAAAGTGTTAAATTATGGAAATTTCACAACACATATTTAATTATTTATAATAATTTAAAATTTAGAATATTATTAGCACAAATAAAATAAAATTGATAAATAAGGATAAATCAAGTTTATAATGTTTAAAATAAATTTTTAATATGTCTAAATTTTATTTTTTGATTCTATTACAACCCTATATCATCTAAACTTCCAGATATGAGTAATTTTGGAAGTTTTTATGTGGGGTTGGGATTTAATATAAACTAATATTTATTATATTTCCAAAGGTGTCCCTCTCCTCCCTTACAAAAGGGCACCTCCTCCCTCTCCTCCTCACACCAATTTGAGCCTTCAAGCTCTGCCAACCCCTGCCCATTTCACATCCCCACCTCCATAGAAACATCCTAGAGGTCCTGGTCTTCTTCAAAGACCAATTTTAGTGCCCTAAGAGGAGGTCACAAAGAGGAGCTTCAAAGAAGAGGTAATATCCATTACTGATTCTTTCAACTTTATTTATTCATCTACTTATTCTTCTTTAGTTGTTTCATTATGAATTAATAACATCACTATAACTCATATAATTATATGTTATTATAAGTATGAAACAATTCTATTTCACCGTCTATCCATCCTAAGGAAAACGAAATCATCGCGCGTGTGTACGTACGGAATACCGTCTCCACATCGTGGTGTAATCTATTTTCCACCACCACCTTACTTGGATGGGTATAATGGTGTAAATAATGACTATATATGATTATTGTAAAGTGATATGGATTCTTAGATGTTATACATACACTCCAATACAATTCCACAATCATGGAAATGATATCATCGCTCGTGCGTACGTACGGAATACCGTCTCCACGATGTGATGCGACTCATTCTACATGATCTTCATTTCATAATGATTATATAAATGAATTGAATGAATAAATATTATATATATTACACTAATAAAAATATGTAAATGAGGTGTCTATAACCTAAAAAGAGGAATAAGAATTTATTCGGCAAAACACACATTCAAAAATAAATCAATAAACACGCGAATAACAAGTAGCAATGAAATATTACAAATAAGAAGCTAACAATATGACCATATATGATATCATAAAAATAAGTATGATTCTAGAATAATTCAATGACATTATTTAAATCATTATACATTAGTTTCGGACACTTACGAAGCAAATCGGACCTAAGGTAAGGGAAAATCTCACAATCTCATTTTTATCCGAGATTGTTTATACATCAGAATTTACTGGGGAATATTTATCATCCACATCCATGTTTTCTCAATATGTAATATTATTTCCATCCACCTACAATTTTTTAAATCCAATTTTACCCTTCTGGGAGTTTTTAGTAAAACATATGAAAGAAATCTTTTTTCGTTTTTCGTACGAGGTACTTTTTGACTTTTCCGGCCAAAGTACGAGAAGACTGTTTTTTTAACTTATACGGCATGAATGGATTTTTAGAACATTATTTCCATGAATCTTCCTTTAAAAGTTTTCATGTTTATTTTTAATCAACTTATTTTAGTTTAAAATTGTGTGACAAGTTATGAAAGGGAAAATGTTTTTGAAGAAAAAAATATTTCCCTCAAGAATGGAGTTCAAGTGTTTTATCAAAATTATTTTCAGTCTAAGATAATATATGGTTCTGTTTATATCCCAATTTTTACATTGATTTTATTATGTTTTGATGGAATTATTTTTATGATATCCTTTTATGGAATCTGTTATAATGACATGATGTTTAAGAATCCCATTTTTATTACATGGGTTATGCTATGATGTATGGTTTATGATTTTGTGGAAAACATAAGAATGGTATCATTATGAGATGGTTGGGACATATATCTACCTCCAATGAATTGGGTAAGGATTATATCTCATGAGATAGATATGGATGGAATGGTAGGTTAAACCGGTTCAGTGAAACAGGACTGAAACAAGGAGTGAACTTGGTTCAGAAAAGGACTTTGTCCGCTAAGATAGTCTTGGAAATGAGTCTTGACTACTAAGAAATGATTTTATATGATTATTTGTTTATGCCACAAAGCCTCATGTTTTATGTTATGATTATTGGAATTACATTTCACTTCTATGATTTATCCCATGTTATGATCTCTTTTGCAGGATAAGATTTTCAAAATGTTATGTTCTTATAAATATGATAGGTTTGATATTTCTTTTGATTACCCTTACTGAGCATTTGAGCTCACCCTTTTTATGTTTTCTTTTCCCCAGGTCAGGAAGAAGGATATTAGGTAGGATATGCCAAAAAGGGACTCTAGATATGATGAAATAAATGGGAGAAAACGTAGATGATTTATGAACTCGTTGTTTATGTTTCCCAGTTTCTAAAGACATTATACCTATACGGTCCTTCCATGGTTTTGTTATATGTTGTAATAATTATGCTTAGATTTTGAAGTAATAACCATTTATGTAAAGTATGGGTCGTTATAGTTATGACTTTCACAAAAACAAAATTCCAAATAGTGTCAAAATTTACATAAATTTGTTTTTAAAACAAATACTATATTATTGGTTGATAAATTATTCCTACAAATCCAAGTTTCGAAAAAGGGCTTTAATAATATTATATATGTAATTAATTAACCACTTGAGGTTCTCTTGGATGTTTAGAGTAATTTTATTAACCATATTGAGTAAGAATATAATAAGACACGGTAAAAGCTAAACTATTTTACTAAGAGTTAAAACCAAAAGATAAGGTTAAAATGGTATCCAAAACTTGACTAAAACCTATTGGTTGAGCGGTTTGAGACCCATAACCACATAAATCTCGAAATAAATTCCTTTTGAGGCTTTATAAACTGAATATGATTGTATATTAAATTAATATTTTAATCTTTTCGTAAAGTGACCCTCACCCCTCTTATAAAAGGGAACTTCCCCTTCTCTCCATATCACACCTCTAAATCAATTTGGCTCTGCCAAAAACTACCCAAATATCCTACCAAAATACCTCAAATAAATATAGATTCCTTAATTTGATTATAAATCCATCCTAAGGATCCATTTAAATCTATTCAAAACTAAACACCCGAAGAAGAGATAATAATTTCACCACCCTCTTTCAAGATCATTTCTTCATCCACTTTCTATTTATTTGTGGTTTACATACCAAAATAATAACTCCAGTGCCATCAACATATTTAGAAGTTATTATAAATGTGGTATGACCACATTCTTTACTCTATCAATCCTATAAATGACAAATTCACCATACGTGCGTACGTACTACTTACTATCTCCATGTCGTGTTGTAGTTTGTTATTCAAACACTTAATTATTTGGATGGGTATAATAATGAGTATAAATGATATAAATAATAAATATTACATGTTAATTATTATATATATACTATATACCATCAAATTACATACTATTTCACCATCAATATAATGATATTGTCGCTCGTGTGTATGTACGGATTACCGTCTCCACGAACGGGATGACATTCATTCTCGATCATAATCATTCAAGAATAATTTTAATTTTATGAATAAAATAATGTTTAAGAACTTAATATCATTCTAGATATGAAGCAAATACATCCTATCCATAACAAACATGGATTACATAACCAAGAGTATAATGGAAAATGTACTAGTTAGAAACTGAAACGACGATACTACGAAAATATTATTAACAAACCAATATTGGAAGATCTTATATGATATCATATTTATGTATTAGATTATTGTATAATTTCATAACAATGATTTAACTATTCTACATGAGGTTAACATGCCTTTGACCAAGGAGAATTACATGTTAAGGGATAATTCTACAGTCTCTTTACTTATCTGGGTTTGTTTTTATGTAAGTATCTACTGGGAAATATTTATTATCAATGTCCTTGTTTCATAAAAGAGTTTTCAAAGGGATTATTTTTAAGGGAATTTTTTTTACAAAAACACAATTTTAAATGTTTTAAAGATTTATTCTTTTATACCTTTCTCATTAATGTCTATGTTTTCAAAATGGTTTTACGGATTTATTTATATATACATGAATGTTTTAAAATGTTAAATACTTTAAAAAGAATCAAAGTGGTTTGGGACACATTGATTAAATACTATATTTTAAATGAATTCTTTATAAATTATGTGACATTTAAATGATTTCATGAAAAAGGGATATTTCACTCAAAAAAATTTACTGATCATTTTCAACTATGTCAACAGCCTTTACGGGATATTATTCTTGATCGAGAATGATTTATTATGAGACAAATCTTCCCTATTGTATTGATGGTTTTGTGGTATTTTTGACTACAGATGTGTTATTTATATACCATTCATGGTTTATGGATAATGTATTGACAATTCATATGTTATTTTTAATACGAATGTTTATGTTATGTTTAAACCTTTTCATATGAGGAATGCATTGTACTTAGTAAGTGACGACGGAGCCCGCTATAACTCCTCGATGCATCGGTAGGTCTCAAGAGAAAAACTAGTTTTTTTGGCACAAGGCCTTGATGGAATCTTTTTTGTAGACTTGGAACAAGGCCTTGAATATGTTGTTATGAAGTTTTTCATTATGCATTCCATCATTATAAAATTGGATTTTGATATTACATGTGATTATTCGACTAGTAGAATATCCATATGAATAATTAAATGACATTATTTGATTTATCTTTGCAATATTATGCTTAATTTTATGTTTAAAAGGATTTTTTTATAGTCTTATACATTGCCTTAAATGTTTATGATTATTTATTAATGTTTCCACTATATTTTTATCCGTACCGAGCATCTAAATACACCTCATTATTATGTTTTATTTTCCCAGGATTCCAAGAAGTGTATTAGGATTGATAAAAAGGGTTAATCTAGGATATTAATGGAGTTATCAAAGGATAATTTATGTTGTCTTTTATTTTCTATTGTGTAATGTAATGTTATTTTATGTAATCTATTTTCTAAGAATGCTAAACTGATCGGTGTTTTGGGACATGTTTCCAAATAATCATGCCAACGTTATGTAATAATGCACCATATCTGGGCTTCTCGGGTCAGGGAATTACATTTGGTATCAGAAAACGTTTAGCAACTACCTCGGAAATAGATTTAGATAAACTCTGATTAGAGAACATTACCCTAAGATAGACTTTGAGGATTAGTATAGAAGAACTTCCTATAAATTTGGTAACTTAAATATTTTGTGTATTTTCCATGAAATAAATCCCTGTCTGGATAAGATCAGGTAGAGGCAGCTCTGGCACAGATGTACATAGGTGTGAATACACTAACAAGGCATTTCGGGCTTGACCCGGGGTATCTTGGTTCACGAAAATAGGCTTTTCTACACTCTTGGTTACGACACCCCTGAGGGATATGCATAGGATAATTCACATTTTCATTACAATCCATTATGAAGGATTTAGGAGTAAATACTTCCTCAAAGAAAACATTATATGATTACAGATTATATGCCTAATCTTTCCATCTTACATTAAGTATTTTCTATGTTTCGAATTATGTATTGTGATTAATAAACTAACCCAGTGTATTACATTGTTTAGAAATGGTTTCTAATAAAAGGAATGAGAAATCCATAAATACCCATGATCTAAGGATTAAGAAGGATCATATATTTCATGGTATTAAGCCAGCATTTTTAAAGGAAATAACATCCCATGTATTCTCATCATCTGAAGTTATAGTGTCATGTGTTAATAAGATATGTAAATAATTCTATGAGTATTATGGATTTTAAGGGAAGCAAGAGAATGAAATGATGAAAGCAATAAAGATGTATAAACTGAATAGGGGAAAGAAAAATTTCCCCATATGTGATAGTTGTGCAAAGAATCACCTTGGTAAATTCTTCAAGGGAATGGGAGTTTGTTATAAGTGTGTAGAAAATGGACACAAAGTACATGATTTCATGGGTAAGAAAAAGGTTTCAAATGTACAATGCTTCATCTACAAGGACTTGGGGCACTACGTGAATCCATGCCCAAATCAACAGAGTATACCCAAATGATGCTATTGGATAATAATCGAGTTATGATACTACCGCAGATGAAGAGTAATTATCAGGGTTCTTATATTGTTATTAAAGAATTGTGTCATTTGAGAATTGTATTAATGATGTTCATGTAATAATAATTATAGAGTTCATAAGGATTGTACTGTATCAATATTTCATTAAGGTATTGAGGTTGAATGGTACTAAGAAAAGTCACTCAATAGAAATTGAATCTTTTTATAAAATACATGGTTGAAGAAAGATAATCCTTAATTTGGTTCTGATACTGAAGTAGTGATTTCGGAATAAGATATGATTGATTTAGATAAATTATATTTGATATTCTGGAACACTTTGAAACTAATAAGTTTTTTTTATGCCATTATTTTTGGAGTTTACAACATTTTTGGATATAAGGAGTATAACCAGTATTTTATAAGGAATAAGGGAGCATGAATGTAATCAATATGGTTTAATGGTAATTCAAGGTGTTACCATGTTTTAAAAGAATACATGATGAAGGTATTCACAAGAATCATCATTATGTCTACCTACTTTATAATTTTTTTTTGGAATTTAGATATAAGTATTTTGGATAAGTCTAAAGGTTGGAATGGATTATGTTTTATGTTGGATACTATTATTAAGTTTAAATCATTTCTTCGGATTATTTTTGGATTGTTATAAGAAGGACAACCCGGAGGTCGGGTGACAACCCGTCGCGTTCGGTAAGGCCACGAGACTTTAACCTACAACCAAAGGGAGACAATTGTGCATCCCATACCACTGGCCTACATGATGTCAATGTTTGTGTAATGTAATTTTTTTTAAATATTCTGACAAATGAATTATAAAATCATTATTTTCGGAACCCTAAATGATTACGATAAATAGAATATTTTTTTATTATATTATCTTTTGGAGTGAAAGTCATGTTTTTTATTTGAATTTGTTCAATGGTGAAAGTCTACCTATAATTTATTTTTTTCCTCCTTTTCATCGAATACATTAATTATTAAATAAAAGTAAAGGGATATTAAAACAAAAAATGTGTTATCCTAATACCTTATGTTTTTTTTTGAACTGGAGATGTTTTAAATCATCATGGATTGAGGGATTTGAGGCCCAAATTTTACACTTTTTTGTATTTGATGACCTCAATCAGTCCCTCTAAATATTTATATTATTCCTCCAACTATTTTTTTCAAATTTCCAACATTGTTCTCTTAATCGAGATCATAATTTGGTGGTGAATTGTTCATTTCTCTTTCTGTCTTATTGATACTAAATTTCATTAACCCAATTTTCAATGTGGGTTTTCTACAAATGTAATTTTATAATTTTAAACTTTTATTTTCAAAGAAAAATTTCAAATTTAGAGGATGCAATATATTGAATGAGAGGAGAATGTAACACCTCAATATGTAATAGTACATTATCTCTTCAAATAAATTCAATAACTTGCGCAACACGCAACACCGAGTTCAAGCGCACCACGACATACAAAACTAAACCTTTATAAAGGCGGTTATGAATAGTATTAACTGAATATTGAATTATATTTACTCTATATAATTTTATAATTCTTATTTTGTGTTTCTTAGACATAATATAAAGAGAAATTCAATTTTTCAGATAAAATAATTATTTTTCAAAAAATGAAATTATACCACATATTTTATAGAGAATCCTTTTCAAAACAAATATTTCAAACTCTTATATAATCAATTCAATGAAATTAAATTCTTCTTTAGAATTGGGACATAAAAATTTAGTTTGGATGAATTTTTTTGTACATTTCGGATAACTTTCATATTTTGATGAATAGTGAAGAATAATAAATTTTAATTGAAAATAACATTTTTAGTTGAAATAATTTATAGTGTAAAATTATGAATTTTAATGGTTTTGAAGTATAATTAGATTATATTTTTAACTTTTAATAAAATTTAGGTCATTATAAGTAATTTTACTTTTAATTTTGACATAAACACATGTCAATCTTTTGATAGTTTTTACTTTTTAAAAGCCCGCTTTTTAGTTTTAACAATGGGAATTAATTTTAAAATTTTTAATGAAACTTATATGTTTTGAATATGGTAAAATAGAATTCATTTTATAATTCAGAATATCAAAATTAACTTAGTTTTAATTTTTTATATTTTTATAAAAACATTTATTTTTTGATAAATAGTGAAAAACGCTGTGTTATTATATAAAACCAGATTTTTATTTAAATAATGATTTATTTTATTTAAATTTAATTTATGTTAAAATATATATATAATACTTTTATAAGTTCAATATAATTCATTGGAGTCATTTTATAATAAAATTATATGTTTAAAATTGTATTGAACGTTTTACAGTCTTTTACCCATCTTAGAGCAGCATTTGTAAATTTTCATAAAATGTAATTTTACCACTTCTATGAGTTCAATTTAAAACTTCTGAGAGAAACTATTAGTATTAGTAAGTAAAATGTGTTTCAATAAGATGAAAATAATTTTTGTTGAATATTAACTTTTCACTTTTATTTACCACGGTTAAAAGTAAATAGGGTAATTAAGGGTAAAAATGATATTATAATTATCATAACACATGTCCTAATTCTACTGGATAAGTGTAATTTGGACGAAAAATCATTATAAATAAAATATGATCCTCTTTGGTCCACTTGGAATAGATTAGGAAATTTATTATTATTTTATTTAAAGAATAGTTAAAAGTGTTAAATTAAAAGTTTTGTAACTAAACCATTTTTAATATAGGGTTATACATAAGATAAATTCAACTATAAAAACTCATTAGATAGATAAAAATATTTCCTACATCATGGTAAATTATTTATAATATTCAGACATTATATAATTAAATTTATTTATGTCACAACGATGATGCGGTAATTACCTTCTTAATGAAATACTAAAATAATTGATATAATAAATTTCCAAATAAATATAATTTGATTCTTTTTATGAATTAAAATAATTTTATAGGTTAATATGACATGTTAGGGTTGACTACGTAAATTGTTTTTGAAGTGATAAGGTTTTTATGAGTTTCAAAAAAACAAAATACCAAATAGACTCAAAATTGGCATAAATTAGTTTTTAAAACAAAAACTATATTATTGGTTGATATAATATTCCTAAAAATCTAAAGTTCTGTCAAAGGGCTTAAATAATATTATATATTTCATTAATGAACCACTTTATTTTCTCTAGGATGTTTAGAGTAAGTTTATTAACCGTATAGTGTGAGAATAAAAGAAGACACTATAAACGTTAAACTATCTAACTAAGAGTTAAATGTAAAATATAAGGTTAAAATGGTAACCTAATCATTACTAAAACCTATTGGTTGAGAGGATGGAGACCCATAACCATATAATACTCTAAATAAATTCATTTGGATCCATTATAAACTGAATATGATTGTATAATAAATAAATATTTTAATCTTTTTCTAAAGTGACCCTCACCCGTCTTATAAAGGGGCACTTCCCCGTTCTCAAAATACCACCTCCAAAGCCATTTGGCTTAGCCAAACCCTTCCCAAATATCATACCAAATTTACTCACATCAATCTAGAGTCCCTACTGTGATCATAAATCCTACATAAGGAGCCCTTTTGACAACTCAAAAGAAAACACATGAGGAAGAGCTAATAATTTCACAACCCTCTTTCAAGTTATTTTCTTTTTCCTCTTCTTCATTATTGGTTGTTTCCATACCAAAATAATAACTCCAGTACCATATACATACTCTGATATTATTATAATTATGGTACAACCATATTATTTATTCTATCCAAACTATAAATGACAATGTCACCATACGCGAGTACGTACGGCTTACTGTCTCCACGTCATGGTGTAGTTTGTTATTAAAACACATCATTATTTGAATGGGTTTAATAATTATTATAAATGATGTAAATAATAAATATAACATGTTAATTATTCTTTACATTTGATATACCATCCAATTACATATGATTTCACCATCAATATACTGATATTGTCGCTCGTGCGTACGTATGGATTACCGTCTCCACAAATGCGATGACATTTATTCCCCATCATAATCATTCAAGAATAATTTTCATTTTATGATTAAAAATAATGATTAAGAACTTAATAAAATTTTGGATATGAATCAAACGCATCCTATCCATAACAAACATGGCTTATGTAATCAATCAAATAAACTAAAACAGATCAGTTAACACTCGAAACGATGAATCTACAAACATATTATTAACAAAGGAATATGGGAAGATCATATACAATATCATATTTATGTATATGATTCCTTTATAATATAATAAAAATTATTTAACTATTTTACTGGATGATAACATACCCTCAACCAGGGAAAATAGAAAAGATAGGATTAATTTTACAATCTCTTTACTTATCCGAGGTTTTTTTTACATACATATCTACTAGGACATAATTATTATCCATGTCCATGTTTCATAAAAGATTTTTCAACGAGATTATTTTTAATGGAATTTGTTTTTACTAAAACATCATTTTAAATGTTTTAAAGATTTATTCTTATAATCCATTCTCATTAATTTCCATGCTTTCAAAATTGATAATTGGATTTATTTATATGGACATGTTTGTTTTAAAATTATAATTAATTTAAAAAGTTTCAAAGTGGTATGGTAAAATTTGATTAAAAATTATATTTTAAATTAATTACTTTCTAAATTATGTGACTTTTAAGTGATTTTCAGAAAAATGGATATATCTCTCAAATATTTTTACTGATCATTTCCAGCTATGTCAACATCATTTACGGTATATTATTCTTGATCGAGGATGATTTATTATGATATAAATATTCCATATTTTATTGAAGGTTTTGTGTTATGTTTGACCATGGATGTGTTATTTTTATACTATTTTTGGTTTATGGATAAAGTGTTGAAATTTCTTATACTGGTTTTAATAAGAATGTTTATGTTATGTTTAAACCTTTTAATATAAGGAATTTATTGGACTTAGTATGTGACAGGGGATCCCACACTAGCTCCTCGATCCATCGGTAGGTCTCATGAGACAAACTAATGTCTTGGCACAAGGCCTTGACAAAATCTTATTTGTCGTCTTCGCACAAGACCATGACTATGTGGTTATGAAGTACGACATTATGCATTCTATCATTATGAAATTGGATATTGATGTTACATGTGATTATTCGACTTATAGAATATCCATGTGAATAATTAAATGTCATTATTTGATTTATCATTTCCATATTATACTGAAGATTAAGTTTAAAAGTATTTTTTAGTCTTATACATTACCTTAAATGTTTATTCTTATTTATGAAAGTATCTGCTATATTTTTATCCTTATTGAGAAACTGATCACACCCCTTTCTTATGTTTTATTTTCCTAGGATTCTAAAAGGTGTATTATGATTGATAAAAAAATTATTCTAGGGGATTAATGGAGTTCTCAAAGGATCATTTCTGTTGTGTTTTATTTTCTAATGTGTAATGTAACATTCGTGTATGTAATCTATGTTCCCAGAATTCTAAACTGATCAGTCTTTCGGGACATGATTCCTTGTAATCAAGCCAATGTTATGTAATAATGCACCAACTCTAGGCTTCTGGGGTCGGGGCATTATAGTTGGTATCAGAGAAAGTTTAACAAGAACCCTGGAAATAGATTTAGATAAACCCTGATTGAGAACGTTACCCTAAGATATATATTGAGGATTAGTATAGAATAACTTCATTGAATTTTGGTAATGTTGATATTTTTTGTATTTTCCAAGAAATACATCCCTGTATGGATATGAGCAGGTAGAGGCAGCTGTGGAAAATATGTACCTAAGCGTGAAAACTCTGACAAGGCATTTTGGGCTTGACCTGGGGTATCCTGGTACATGACAATGATCCTTACTGCACTCTTGGTTATGACACTCCTGGGTTATATGCTTAGGATAATTAACATTTTCATTACAAGACATTAGTAATTATTTAGGAGTAAATATTTCCTTAAAGAAAACATGTTATGATTAAATATTATATGCATAATCATTTCAACTTCTGTTATGTATTTTCCAAGTTTAAAATTATTCATTGTTATTTATAACTATCCAAGTGGTTTCCATTGTTTATAAATGGTTCCAAGAAGAGGGAATGAGATCTCCAGCAATACGGATGATTCAAAGATTAAAAAGGATCATATCTTTCAGGGTATTAAGTGAACATTTAGAAGGGAAATAATATACCATGTATTCTCATCATATGAAGAAATAGTATCATGTGTTAATATGATATGTAAATAATTGTATGTGTCATGTGGCTTTGAAGGGAAGGAAGGGAGGAAAATTATGGAAGTGAGAAAGATGGATAAAGTGAAGAGGGGAACGATGGATTTTCTAATATGTGATAATAGTGGAAAGAATCAACTTGGTAAATGCTTTAAGGGAATGAGATTTTGTTATAAGTGTATAGAAAAAGGACACCAAGTACATGATTGAAAAGGTAAGAAAATGGTTTCAAATGTACAATGATCCATCTACAATGATTTGGGACACTACACAAATCAATGTCCAATTCATCAGAGTATACCCAAATGATGATATTTAATAATAATTGAGTTATGATACTACCACAGATGAAGTGGAATAATTAGTTTTCAAATGTTGTTATTAAACAATTGTGTAATTTGAACATTGTATAAATTATATACATGTTATAAGAATTATAGAGTGTATAAGGACTACAATGCAGTACTATTTAAAATAGGATTTGAGATTGTATGGTACTAAGACAAGTGACTCAATAACAAGTGAATATTTTTGGAAATTACATGGCTAGGGAAATATTAACCTTAATATGGTTCTGATACAGAGGCAGTTATTTTGGAATAAGATATTATTTATTTGGATAAATTATATTTGATATTCTCGAATACTTCGAAACTAATTATTTGTTTTTTTATTCCAATATTTTTGGAGTTTACAACATTTTTGGATATATGGAGTATATCTAGTATTCTATAAGGAATAAGGGTACATGAATGTAATCAATAAGGTTTATGGTAATTCAAGGTGTTACCATGTTTTAAATGAATAAATGACGATGGTATTCACATGCTATTACGTGGAAAAAAGAATCGTCGTTATGTTTAACTTCCTTGTAAATTTTGGACTATGAATTTAGATAGATGTATTTTGGATAAGTCTAATGGTTGGAATGGATCAAATTTGAAATTGGATTATATTATTAATGTTAAACCATTTCTTAAGATTATTTTTAGATTGTTACAATAAGGACAACCTAGAGGTCGGGTGATAACCCATCGCGTTTGGAAAGGCCACGAGATTTGAGCCTGTAATTGAAGGCCGACAAGGGTGCATCACCTACCACTGGTTTACGTGATGTCCTAGTTTGTAAAATATAGTTTTTTTAAATATTCTTACAAATAAATTATAAATTCATTATTTTTGGAACCCTATAAAATTACAATAAATAGAATATTTTTGAATTCTATTAGCTTTTATAGTGAAAGATGAGTTTGTGGTAGGAATTAGTTCAATGGTGAAAATCTACTTGTCATGTATTTTTTTCTCTGATTCTATGAATAAATTAATTCATAAACTTTAGGGAAGGGATCTTAAAACCAAAAATGAGTTATCAAAATACCTTTTTTTTAACCGATGATATTTTAAATCATCATAGATTTATGGCTTTCATGCCCTCCATTTTATACTTATTTGTAACTGATGACCTCAATCACTCCCTTTAAATATTTACATGTTTACACCAATTATGTGTCACTAATTTCCACCAATGTTCTCCTAATTGAGGTCATAATTTTGTGGATAATTTTTTATTTCTCATTCCATCTTATTAAGACTAAACTTCATTTACCCCATTTTTTATGTCGGTTTTCTACAAATGAATTTTTTTATTTTTAACCTCTTATTTTCAAAGAAAAATTACAAATTGAGAGGAAATAATATATTGAAGGAGGGGACAATGTAACACCCCAAGATTTCATATTACATTATCTCTTCCAATAAATTCAATAACTTGCGCTACACGCAACACCGAGCTTGAGGGCACCACAACTTACCAAACTAGCCATTCAAAAAAGTGGTTATGAATAGTATTAAATGAATTTTGAATTTTATATGCTCCATATAATTTTATAATTCATATGTTGTGTTTCTTAGTCATAAAATAAGGAAAAATTCATTTTTTCAGAAAAAAAAGTATTTTTTACAAAATGCAATTATATCGCCTATTTAAATGAGAATCCTTTTTAAAACAAATATTTGACACTTTTATATACTCATTTTAATGAAATTAATTTATTCTTTATAATTGGGACCTAAAAATGTAGTCTGGATAAATTTTTGTCACTTTTCAGAGAACTTTCATATTTTGATGAATAATGAAAAATACTAAATTTTAATTGATTTTTTTAATTTAAATAATTTATACTATTAAATTATGAATTTGAATGGTTTATAAGTGTAATTACATTATATTTTTATGATTTAATATAATCTAGGTCATTATATGTAATTTCACCTTTAAATTTTACATAAACACATGTCAATCTTTAGATAGTTTATACTTTTTAAAAACCCATTTTTTTATTTTACAATGAGAATTAATTTTAAATTAAATAATTAAAATTCTATGTTATTAATTTGGTAAAATATAATACATTTGTTAATTCGGAATATCAATTTTAGCTTAGGGTGAATTTTTGGTATTTTTCTGAAAACATGCAATTGTTGATGAATTGTGAACAACACATCGTTATTGTTTAAAACCCAAGATTTATTTAAATAATTATTTAATCTATTTAAATTTATTTTAATTCAAAATATATAGTAATACCTATATTTTTTCAATGTAATTCATTGGATTTATTTTATAATTAAATTAGATGTATAAATTTTTAATGAAAAGTTTACCATCTTTTAACCATATTCTAGGAGCATTTGAAAATTTGCATAAAAGTTAATTTTACCACTTCTGTGAATTGAATTTAAAAACCCCGGGAGACACAATTGATATCAGTTAGTACAATATTGTTGAATAAGATTATAATAATTTTTGATGAATAATTACTTCTCACTTTTATTTACCATAGTTAAAAGTAAATAGGGTAATTAAGGGTAAAAATGATATTATAATTACACTAACACATTTTTAAATTCTATTGTATGAGTTTAATTAGACCAAAAACAAAATTATGAATAAAATATGATCCTATTTGGTCCACTAGGATTATATTAGGACATTTATTATTGTTTAATTTAAAGAATTGTTAAAAGCGTTAAATTCAACATTTAATAACTAAACCATTTTTAATATAGGGTTATACATAAGATAAATTGGACTATAAATATTAATTATAATTATAAAAATATTTCCTACATCATGGTATTTTATTTATAATTTTAGACATTATATTATTAAATTTATTTATGACACAACGATGATGCAAAAATTACTTTTATAATAAAGTATTAAAATAATTGATATTATAAATATAAAAATAAATATAATTTGAGACTTTTGATGAATTATAATAATTTTTAAGGTTAATATGACATTTTAGGGATTTTTAGATAAATTTTTATCAAAGTGATAAGGTTTTTATATCTTCCACAAAAACAAAATACAAAATAGTGTCAAAATTGACATAAATTAGTTTTAAAAAACAAATAATATTATATTGGTTGATATAATGTTTTAAAAAATCCAAGGTTCGGAAAAAGGTTTTAAATAATATTATATATATCATTAATGAACTAATTTAGGTTCTATTGTAAGTTTATAGTATGTTAATTAACCATATAGTCTAAGAACACAAGAAAATACGTTAAAAGTTAAACTATTTAACTAAGAGTTAAATCTAAAAGATAAGGTTAAAATGGTAACCTAAAAATTAATAAAATCAATTGGTTGAGAGGATTGAGACCCATAACCACATAATGTTATAATAAATTCATTTTAAGCCATTATAAACAGAATATGATTGTATAATAAATTAATATTTTAATCTTTTCCAAAAGTGTCTGTCACCCCTCTTATAAAAGGGAACTCCCTCATCTCTCAAAATCACTCCTCCAAAGCCATTTGACACAGCCAAACACTGCCCAAATAACCTCAAAACTTCCCTAAAATAAATATATATTCCTGGAATTGATAAAAAATCCAACCTAAGGAGCCCTTTTCTTCAACTCAAAAAGAAACACCCGAAGAAGAGGTAATTATTTCACCACCCTCTTTCATGTTTTTTCTTCTTCCACTTCTTCATTCTTTGTTGTTTCTAAACCAAACTAATATGTCCAGTAACTTATACATATTGTGATGTTACTATAAATTTGGTACAACCGTATTCATTATTTTATCCATCCTATAAATGACAAAGTCACCATACGTGTGTACGTACGGCCTACTGTCTCCATGTCGTGGTGTTGTTTGTTATTCAAACACTTAATTATTTGGATGTCTATAATAATGATTTTAAATTAAGTGAATAATAAATATTACATGTTATTGATTCTTTATCTATTATATATCATCCAATTACATATGATATCACCTTCAATAGAATGATATTTTTTCTCGTGCGTACGTAGAGATTACCATCTCCACAAATGCGATGACATTCAATCCCCATCATAATCATTCAAAAATAATATTAATTATATGATTAAAAATTATTTTTAATAATTTAATATCATTCAAGATATTAATCAAATACATCATATCCATAACTAACATGGCTTACACCACCAATAATATAAAGGAAAACAGATCAGTTAGCACCTGAAACGATGATACTACTAAAATATTATTAAAAAACCAATATTGGAAGATCATATATGATATCATATTTTTGTATATGATTATTGTATAATTTAATGAAAATTAACTATTTTACATGAGGTTAACGTACCCTAGACCAAGGAAAAGTACATGTTTAGGGTTAATTCTACAATCTCATTACTTATCTGAGGTTGTTTTTACGTAAGATTCTACTAGGACATATTTATTATCCATGTCCATGTTTCATAAAAGTGTTTTCAAAGGGATTATTTTTAAGGTATATTTATTACTAAAACATCATTTTAAATATTTTAATGATTTATTCTTCTAAACCTTTCTCATTAATGTTCATGTTTTCAAAATGGTTTTAAGGATTTATTTATATGGACAAGATTTTTTTAAAATGTTAATTACTTTAAAAAGTTTCAAAGTGGTATGGGACACTTTAATTTAAAAAAAAATTAAATGAATTCCTTTATAAGTTATGTGACTTTTAAATTATTTTAGGAAAATGGGATATTTCTCTCAAAGACTTTCACTGATCATTTCAACTATGTCAACATCCTTTACGGGATATTATTATTGATCGAGGATGATTCATTATGATACAAATCTTCCATATTGTATTGTAGGTTTTGTGATATGTTTGAATGTGGAAGTGTTATTTTTATACAATTCATGGGTTTTTGATAAATTATTGACATTTTGTATTCTAGTTTTAATACGAATGTTTATGTTATGTTTAAACCATTTCATATGAAGAATTCTTTGGACTTAGTAAGTGATGGGGGGGAGCCCGCTATAGCTCCTCGACACATCGGTAGGTCTCATGAGACAAACTAGTGTCTTGGCACAAGTCCTTGACTATGTGGTTATGAAATATGGCATTATGCATTACATCATTATGAAATTGGATATTGATATTACATGTGATTATTTGTCTAGTATAATATCTTTGTGAATAAGTAAATTGAATTATTTGATTTATCTTTTCCATATTATGATGAAGTTTATGTTTAAAGGGATTTTCTTTTTGTCTTATACAATGCCTTAAATTTTCATTCTTATTTATGAATGTTTTTAGTTTTTGTTATGCTTAATGAGAATCTGAGCTCATCCCTTTCTTGTGTTTTATTTTCCCAGAAATAGAAGAAGTGTATTACGATTGATAACAAGGGTTAAGCAATGGGATTAATGTCATTATCAAAGGATAATTTTTGTTTTGTTTTTTTCTAATGTTTAATATAATGTTCATGTATGTAATCAATTTTCCAAAACTGCTGAACTGATCAGTCATTTTGGACATGAATCCTTGTAATCATGCCAATGATATTTAATAATGCACCGACTCCGGGATTCTGGGGTCGGGGAAATACATTATTACTATAAATTTTATGTACAAGTGATGAGATACACATTTATCTCTAATCTACTCATTTTATGAATTTTATGTGAAACTGTTAGCCTACCGAATTTTCAAAACAGAATTTCTAAACTCAATTTCCTCTCATTAGGTTTTACGCATACTTCATTGATTATATTATTCCAATATTATGTGTGGAATCACTGTTTATCTATTTATGTTTTAATTTACACCTCTCTTTGTGTGGATATACTTTTTCAAAACATAATCACCCCATTGATAAAATCATGCAACATTTATATGATATTTGTAAGGGATTTTGTCTCAATTTACATTCCATATAGACTTAATTGTTTTTGTACACAAATTCACTTTATATGGTGTATATACTTCCCTTTGATATAATATAACATGAATCTCCTTATACTCATGATATTGTAATCCTTTTTAATGTCATTCTATATATTCTCATCTGGTAAGGGACACATTAACTAAAACATTTTTTTTAATGTTTTAAAGATATATTCGGAGAAATCTTTTCAATTGATGTCCATGTTTTCAAAATGGTTTTTAGGATTTATTTTTATGGACATTAATGTTTTAAAATTTTAATTCATTTAAAATCCTAAATGTGGTGTGGGAAACTCTGATAAAAAAATATCTTTATCAAATTTTTTAAATTGTATTGAAAATGGTTTTGATAATGGATTAATTTTTTCAATATCATGAACTAATATATTGTGATTTCAATGTGAAAATGTTATCTTTCCTTTATGCTTGTTCATGTGTTATGATTATGTTCTTATTATTGGAAATTTCTTACATATATGGGTGGTTCTATGAAAAACCTAGGGCGAGTGAGCTCGAGACAGCTCTCCAATGCATTGGGTAATGTGATAGTGGTAAACGTTATTTTTTCTCCAAATAGAATAAGGGAATATACTATAATGGTTATTCCAAAAAAACTCCCTATGAATCTATGAAATCTAAAACATAAGTATGTTATTGATTCCATATGTTTCATTTATGATTTATGATTTCTATGTGTTATTTGTAAATCTTATGATTTCATGAGGTATGTTAAATATCTTATGTTTTGTATGTATTGATGGTATAATGTTTTATTTCCTTGTTTTATAACCCTTATTGAGCTATTTATTCTCATCTCGTGTTTTTGAAATGGTCTTCACAATGTATAAGAAAGGTTAAGAGAAAGAATGAATTCAATAATATTTATAACAATAAAGGAATTCTTGTTTTCTTTTAAGAGTTTTTATTTTATGAAAAAATGGATTCTGAGTAAAAGTTTCTACTTTGTAATATTTGAGATGTAATAGTTATGCCTAATTATCTAAAACTATTAACCTAAATATATCCTCAATGTAAATTCTTGATTTAACTCAATTTTATGTAATTTTATAAGGTTGGGGCCTTATATATTGTATCATAGGTTGGTTTAGATATCTTTAGATGTTGTGGTGTTATTTAAATATAAGTGACATAACCATAATGGTTTGAATATTAGAAAGAGTAATAGTCATTTTAGATAAATTGAATGAGTTTAAGATAACATTAATATGTATATCTTAGTCTTTACCCTACTTATAAGATATTATATTATGATTTTTCTGATATACTCACACTAACCTTTTTGGTTATAGTAAATTGATTGATATAGCAGGCACCAAAGCTACAATGAATGTGAGGAAAACTGTGATAGTTTTCTGAATTAGCATCTGAATGAATTGGGAGATCCAATTTGAACTCTTGTGTTTATTCTCAACCAACTCACTAAATTCATGATTGACTATTTGATCCTTGTTTATTTTTCTAAGGCATCATATACGCCTGACATGAATCCCAATGGAATTTAAGGTTATAATCATAAATGTAACTATATTAAATCACTTATGTGTTAATTATGTGGAAATAAACACCTAGAAAAATTCTGAAAAGGGATGGGAAGATTCTATAGATGTTTAAATGAAGGTCATAAAGAAAGAACATGTCATTGAAAGGGGAAGCATCTAATTGACTCCATGAAAGAGAAAGAACTTATTTCAGAAGAATCAATTGAATGTTTTCAATTTTTGTGCATGGCTATTAGGAAAATAAATGTCCTATAATGAATGATAGGGAATGGGATCAGAAGGATTGTACAAATATAAGTTTACCAATTCCTAATGCCATTCTTATTGATGATGAGGAAACTGAAAATGACCTATGTAATGTATGGATTATTTCTTAGCTCATGTTTTGACATTACTAAAATCATAAGACATTATAAATGATTTTGTTTGTAAGAAATAAGTATAAATGAATAAAATTTAAAAACAAGGATAAAGGATCAAGATGAATGTTAAATGATTATGATTTGTATATTTTCATAATTGAATAGTTGTATTTGATCTAGGGATGATGATATGTTTAATTGCATTAATTATGGGATTACTTTATTATATATGTAACTATGAAGTTTGATATGTGAAAATTTTATTCATGAAATACTCTTCCTTTCTTGTGTGGACAAAATGGATAACCTTAGGATTTCAAATAATCTTTTTTAGATGCAAAATGGTTATTACATTTTCAGATGAAAAATGAAAGGTATCAGATAACATTTGAGGATAAAATATTTTATCATTATTTTTGAAGAATATAACCCATTTTCTGAAATTTTATTAAATTATATAATTATTTAAAAATGAAAAAGCGTCGAACGTGTGACAACCTATCATGTTGAAAAATTCTACAGGAATCGAACCCTCAACCCAAGTGAAATTGGGATTTATCGGCTACCACTGAACTACATGAAGCCCCTGATTAGTATGACTAATCCTTTTTAGTTAGATGATTTTATGGATCAATAATAAGTTTATTTTGGGAACGTATGTTTTATCAAATGGTTATCCTTCGTATAAGAAAAAATATTTGGTGATTAAGTGATACAAGTTAGTTTGGAATGTGTTCTCTCTTTTGGGAACACTATATGATTAAGGAAAATAGAACACTAAGGGAACTTGTTTTTAAAGTAATAGTTGAGATTTTATTTAGGAAGAATCTATATTTTTATAGTGGACATATAGAGATTTGGGGTATTTATGGAAATGATTAACCTATTAAAGAGAATATGTGATTAGGTTAATTATTTTTCAGTACGATTATTTAATAATTACTAAAGTTATTTGGAGATAAATGATTACATTTTTGTGGAAGATAATGTCATCAAATCCATCTGAATTTCGGGTTTCAATATTATTTTTAATTATATTGAAGGATTTTAATGGAAATTGTTTATTGAATGGTCTTTGTTAAACTTTGGGTGCTCTTTCTTCAATTTTGGAGATTATGTGTACTATTTATTGTTATCATTTTGGAGATTATCTAATCTTTTACTAACCATTTTGGAATTGGTTAATGTCTAAAGACAATGGAAATATTTAGTTCAAATTTTTTAAAATATGTGATTCACTAAATGGGGATTATAGCGCTTCATGTGGGATCATGTTATCATGAATACTCATCTTTTGAAGAAAATATGATTTTTTGGAAGAAACTTATTAAAGGATTAAACCCTACATGAAAAGAAAGTATATTTCCATATTTCCTTAGTGAATCTCATAAATAAAATCTAGAACATTATAAAAGGTAATGTAAAACAAAAAACATTGTCTGTTTACTTTTCCTACAAGGGAATCAAAGAATTTTTAACCCATCACAAGTTTGTGTTTTTTCTTGTTATTAACTTTTTTCTAATCTTGTTTTCTGTCACTCTCCATCAGAACAGGACACTTAGTTCATCTTCTATATCAATGGTTTCAAACATTGAATCCTATTATGAGTTATCTCAGGTAAACTTTATACTTATCTTTCTTTATTTTAATGTGATAATTTTATTGAATATTCTATATAAATGTGGGAATTTCATTGATTTTTTCAAGTCCAAATTTAATAATTGTGAGGACTCAATTTCCAAAAGGGGGGATGGATGTAACATTCTAGGTAAATAAAGAATATGACAATTTCATATTTATTAATATTTGTAAATTAAATTTTAATTTTACTTTAAATGGTATGATGTGTTTGATGGCATACCCAACATGCAATAATGAGTTTCTTCAACATCTTATATTACACAAAATGTGGAAACATACTGATAATAATAATAATATATTATTATTATTTTAAATTGTAGTTAATATCTAGTCATTTTATTGGAGATAATGAATATAACTAACCATATTATGATTAATGAATTTTTTTAAATGTTTTAAAATCTATCTAATAAAAATTTGAGGTTTAAAATGAGAAAGAATCCTATTTTAAGATTAGAAAACAACAATATTTTGGAAAGGTTTTTTTACGGCCTTGTGATGGAGAACCCATTTTCAATATAGTTTTTTTCACTTTTATATGTTCCATTAGACAAAATAAACTTTTTATTTAGATGTGGGACATCAAACTTTAATTGGGTGAAAATGTTTGGTATTTTTCTTGACAAAGATCAACTTTTTAATGAAGAGTGAAAAATACTACATTTTAATTCAAAACATTCTTTTCATCTAATTTTTTATATAGTTAGATTGTCTTTTTAATTTGTTTTAAAAAGTAATTGGAATATATTTTAACAATTTAATACAATTTTTCTCATTAAAAGTAATTTCATTTTGAAAGTGGACGTAAAAAAATTTCAATCTTTTGATAGTTATTATTTCTTTAAAACACGGATTTTGGTTTTGACAGTGGAGATAAATTTTAAATTAATTTATGAAAATTATGCGTTTTGAATTTGGAAAAATGGATTCCATATTTTTAATAAGGAGGTTAAATTTTTTTAAATAGATAACTTTTATTTTTATACATTGTGAATAATAACTTCAGTAAATATATTATTTTTCATTGTTAAAGGGTAAATTGGGTAAATAAGGTTAAAAAATAATATTATAACAATACTAACTTACCCTAAAACATGTTATAACCCTACTGAAGGATACAGTTTTAAACATGGGAATCCTTTGGTCGATTTGGGGACCCCATAGAGCCACTTGTAACTGAAAATGACACTTTATAAAAAATATTTTAAAATTAAGGAAAGTGTAACATAAACATATATCTTTTAGTAAAAAAACATTATTGGGTTATATAAGTGAAATTTATGACAATAAATATTCATTAGAAATATGTAAATATTTAAAACATCATGGTATTTTATTTAAAATTTTTAGACATCATATAAATAAATTTATTTATAACAAAAAGATATATTAGTGATGAACTTTTTAATGAAATATTTAAGTAAATTTGATTATATAAATAAAAATAAATTTATTTTCAAACATTTTATACCATACACGAATTTTAGAGATAATTATGACTTCTTATATTTTACTTAATTAAGGTTGTTCTAAATAATTATGTTGTTTTGTATTTTTTAAAAAGTCATGATATGAATTGTATATAAATTGACATGAATGAGTTTCAAAAAAAAATATTATATTATTAATTATTATAATAATACTTAAAATATAATATTTGTCCCAATGGCATATATGATGTTACAAATGAAATTAGTAATCCATTTTGGGTCACTTGGCATTTTATAGTAAATATTCTAACCATGTAGTATGAAAATACAAGAAGAAATGTTAAAAGATAAACAAGTTAACAAAGGGTTAAACAAAAAATATAAGGATTATAAAATATCCAAAACAAGTCCAATTATTATTTTATTATTTTATTTATACTTTTAATCATATTATATTTTTATTTAATGAGTTTTGGTCCTTTGGAAACCGAAAAACATTTTATAACAAAATAATACTTTTAAACTTTCCTATAGAGCCCCTCCTCCCTCTTATAAAAGGACACCACCTCTAACCCATTATGCATACCTCTCAGGCCCCTTTTATCATCCATCCTCTCACTAAATTATCTCAAAACATCCCTATGTTTCTCCCGGATGACTTCTCTTAGGCATAAGGCAATTCAAGAGATCCCTTTTCCTCAAATCAAAAGAAGTTTTCCAATTTGATGCAACGTCTTCTCTCAAGTTTAATTCCATTATTTTTCTTATCTAATCACTATGACATTCTTATTATTCATTTATATAGAAAAACCAATATAATAAATATACTAGGTTTTTTTTATAAGAAGGATTCGAACTATACTTACCCACACCCCTATCTAATGGATACGAACATTCAATTTCTCTGTACGGCGAACTCTAGCCTCACGAAATAATGATTGTTCGATTTTCCTCTACCACCTCACATGGTGGCCATTATTATGGAACTATAATTATATATGAAATTTATGAAATTTTTAGAATCTATAAGATTCTTTAATTCTCATTTATAACATACTTTTATTCTTTTCATATTGTTTAAATACGATAATTTCATTTGAGAAATTGCGGACTACCGCCTCCTCAAAGTGATATGGCTCATTCATACCATACAGGGAACATATAAATCATAGTGTTAATGAAATTATGTAATGTATCTAAAATATTATATTATACTGGAATAATAATATACCTATGTATCATTTTATTTTCATTCCATTAAAAATGAAACACAATAAATTGAAAGTGGAGTTCAAGCGTACGTACAACTTTTCTTCTCCATTAACAGTGATTTTCATTTTCATACATAAAAATGATATGGACTATTCTAAATACATATATACTAAATATATATTTTATATATTATATATATAACAGGAATATAAATATGGATATAATGGAATTTTGACCACATGGACAATATGTAATTAAAACAAGTTCATTTTTTACTAAAGTTCCAAACATCAACAAAAATTTTGATATGAAATAGAATAATTAAATTATTGTTATAGAAAGGTAATAATTGATATGAAATGAATAATAAACTTGAAAAGGTTCTTAATAAAATATAAATTCACTTAAATATTTTATTTAGGAAGAACAAGTAACATACAAGACAAGTCAAACTTGAGTTAAGAGAACTTTTCTCTGTCCTCTTTTAGTAAAATTATTCTTTTATGTATTTTAATTTCCATTTTATTAAGTTTGGATATATTCATAAATATAATAATAACTTTGAATTTTATTTCCAAATGATGATATACCCATTTCAATCTCATCTACTCAATTTTGGAATTTTTATTTGACGTTATTCGGCTCTCGAATTTTCATAATGGAATATCTAAAATCAATTTCATCTCATTGGGTTTTACTATAACATTCCATAATTTACATACATTGTTAATAAATAAGATTTGAAATACAATTATTACTAAATATAAAAAACCACGATAGGACCGTATAGGTATTGTGTCTTCAAAAACATGGAAACATAAACAACTGGTTCATAAAGTATCTACGTTGTCTCCCATTTATTTGATCCAAACTAGACTCCTTTTTGGCATATCATATTTAATTCCCTTATTCCTGAACTGGGGAAAGGAAACATAAAAACAGTTACCTCAAATGATCATTAAGGGTAAAAAAGGAAATTATAATCATATCATATTCTAAAGATAATAACGTTTGAAAATATTATCCTTCATAAGATATCATAATATCATGTCATGGGTTAAATCATAGGACTACAATGTAATCCTAATAAACATAAAATAAGACAATAAACTTCTTTTCATACACACATAATCATATAAAATCATTTAATATTATTCATGGCTCATTTCCAAGACCATCGTAGTAGACACAGTCCACTACTGAACCGATTTCACTCCTCATTCTAGTCCTGTATCACGAAACCAGATTAGCTTACCATTCATGCCATATAAATATTATGAGATATAAATCATTACTCAATGAATTGGAGGTAGATATAGTTCCCACCAATATCATAGTGAGACCATTTTTATTTCTTCCACAAAATCATAAATAATACATCATAGCATAACCCATGTAATAAAATGGGATTCTTAAACATCATTCCATCATAACATAATCCATATAAGATAAAAGGGATTAATAAAAATAATTCCATCATAACATAATAAAATAAAAGTAATAATAGAGATATAAAAATATCCCTATATCATCTTAAATGGAAAATAATTTTGATAAAACAATTAAACATATTTCTTGAGGAAGATATATGTTCGTCTTCAAAAAACAATTCTCAGTATGTCATGAAATTTGAAAATAAAAGAAGTAAATTGAAATTAAACTTGAATAATTGTAAAGGATGATTCATGGAAGTAATTCTCTATGAAATCATAAAATCTTATTCCTGCCGTATAAGTTAAAAAAACATTCTTCTCATATATTGGCTGAAAAGGTCAAAAAGTATCTCGTACTGAAAGCCATAAAAGATTCCTTTCAGATATTTTACTTCAAATTCACCAATGGGTAAAATTGGATTTAAAATTTTTTTGGAGGATATAAATAATATTACATATTTAGGATACATGTATGAGGATGATAAATATTCTCAAGTAAATACTAAAGTACAAACAATATCAGATAAAAATAAGATTCCAATATTTTCCCTTACCTTAGGTCTGATATGATTTGAACGCATCCAAACCTCAAATATAATGATTTAAATAATGTAATTCAATTATTCCAGAGTTATATTAATTGTTATAATTTCATATATGTTCATATTCTTTTCTATTTATTACTATAATTTCATTGTTACTCGTTATTCAGGTGTTATCTGCTTTATGTTCATAGGCATGTTTTGTCGAATAAATTCTTATTCCTCTTTTCAGGTTATAGTTATATCATTTACAGAATGGTATTAGTATAATATATATCATATTTATTCATTAAATGAATTTATATAAAAATTCTTCTATAAAGATCATGTAGAACGAATCACATCACATTGTGGAGACGGTAGGTCGTACATACGCACAAGCGATGATAACATTCCCATGATTGTAGAATTTTATTGAATTGAATGGTGTACAATATTTATGAATCAATATCACATTAAAATAATTATATATATTTATTTCTTCTATTATTATACCAATCAATGTATGTTCATGATGAATAAAATATTACACCATTGTGTAGAGATGGTAGGTCATACGTACGCATGCGTGGTGATTTTATTTTCCATAGGATGGATAGAAGATGGAATATGATTGCTTAATATTCATAACAGCATATCAGTATACAAGTGATATATAGTTATTACTTAATAATTAAACAAATCAAATAGATAATGTTGATGAATAAATATGTTTGAAAGAATCAGTAAAGGATATTTCCTCTTCTACGATGTGCATCATCTAAAACTCTTATTTGGGCTCGAAAGTACGTATTGGAAGTATACCAGAACCTCTAGTATGTTACTAGGGAAGTTGGAAATGGAAATGGGCAGTGTTTGGCTGAGCTTGAAAGATGAAAACGAAGTGAAGGGGAGAGGTAGGAGGTGACAGTTTATAAGAGAAAACAGGGGCACTCTTGGAAACCTCAAAAATATTAATTTATAATAAAACCCCCCTTAAAATCCTCCGAAATGACTCAAAATCGAATATGAGATGAGATAGTGTTTTAATAGATTCTACCAAAAAAATTTATACATGTTTGGATTTTATTTTAAACCTTATCATTTTGATTTATCCTTATTAAATTTATTAAATGTTATTTGTGGTGATAATATTCTAAATTTTAAATTTTTATAAATACTTACCTATATGTTATGAATTGACCATAATTGGATAAGTAGTGACATACTCGACTTTATAATTTTAAATTTGTAATTATTTAATATTTTTTATATCTTTAAACAATTTAATAGTATGTTATTTTTATAACATATCAATATTGTCAATTTTGACACTATTCATTTATTTGAATTTAAATAAAATCTAGAAAGAATATATTTTCGAACCAAAATTTTAACTAGATTCCTAAAATATCATATTTATCTTGAAATTTCGTGGATCACATTAATTAGTTCATATATTATTTATTTTAATAATTTTAAAACCATTTATTTGATATTTTGTTTAATAAAACAATTACTACAGCATTTTTGTATAATTATTTAATATACTTATTTATAGAATAAAAATTAAAAATAAAATTCTATGATGAAGATATATCTAATAGAGTTATTAATAATACTTTTAGTCTAATTTATCTTCTAAAAAACCATAATTTTAAAATGTTATATTTATTAAATTATGAAGGTTAAAACTTTGACATCATTAAAATAAAATAATATAAATTTCATAATAACTTTTATAACGCTTAAAATGGTCTAAAAGTAAAGGCTTGGATGCTTACTGTTTATATTTACTCTAAAAATAATGTGTTTTCATGTTTTTGGGCCTTTTGATAGGTACTATTATTTTAATAAAAAAACATTATTTATTTTTCACTAAATAAATTATTTCTGCGTCATTAATGAAAAAGTTATTAAGGTAATTATATATTTCATAAAAATTTAAAATAAATTACCATTTCTAAAGAAAAAAATTTATCCTTTAAAATAGTATTTATAATCAAATTTATATTCTATATAACCTTATATTAAAAAAATAGTTATTAAAGTTTGAGTGAGACGTATTTCACTGGCCTTTAAATAAAATAACTTTAATGTCTAATTCTCATCCAAGTGAGGTCCAATAAGTACCATTTTGACCCAAGTATGTTTTAGGAAAAAATATAATCATCCAATTATATTAATATATATTTTAGTATAATTTTATAATATTATTTGTACCTTTAATTACTTTATTTACTATTAATTTTGGTAAATAAATTTAATGTAGTTACTATTGTTAATGCCCAAAAAATAAAATAAGCCAATTTACATAATTTAGACCTACTGATTCCAAATATGGAATCCATGTTTCCAAATTCAAGACATAAAAGTTGCAGAAATTAATATACAATTGATCTCGTTGTTGAGAAAACAGGTTTTAAAAGTTAAAACATTGCAATATATTGAAAAGTTTATACCCATGAATTCAATGTAAAATTAGTGGTCAAAACATAAAATATATTAAACGGTAAAAATATATTCTATTTATACTTTAAAACCATTAAATATTATAGTTTAACCTAATAAACTATCTCGATGAATAAAAGTTGTTTTTAATTAAAATTTAGCATTTTTTACTATTGATCAAATTATGATGTTTATCAAAAAAATATCTGAATTTTAACCAAAGTAAAATCTTTTATCCTACATATGAAGGAAAGGTTCAAATATTCATATTGAAATTATTAATGCATCTAAAACATAAATTAAAAAAAATCCACTAAAAGGCATAAAAACATTTTTTAATATCTATGTGATGAATATAAAAAATCATTTTAATTAAATAACAAACATATCTTATTAATTTCATTCACCCAAATAACTAATATGAAATATAATTGATTTAAAATTTTTTTAGATTTTTGAAATTTAGTTATATTTATTCCCACTAACAGAACAGCTAGGTTATAATAGTAATTTATATTAAGGGCATATCACATTTCGATTAGACTCACAATTGTGTGAAAAACAATCTACTGGTGAATAACAATTATTTAAATATTTCATTTAACATATAGGGGTTACATTCAATCCCCCTTAAACTGAATTTTTCCATTTAAATTCTTAATTTGGAAAAAAAAAGATGAGGATACCTCTCCCTCATCATATCCTTATGTTCTCATGTAGCTTATTATAATTGGTGGTTTCCCAATAAATCAATAACCAATCGAGTGGTTTTGTTTCGTATAAAATTTTTTCTACGATCCAGAATCTCTATCGGTTGTTCTTCATAAGAAAGATTTTGTTCCACCGGTATGACTTCTGAGCATAGTACATGTGAAGGATTAGTTATGTACTTTCTTAGGAGGGGTACATGGAACACATATTCAATATGAAAGAGATTCGGTGGAAGTTCCAATCAGTAGAATACCATCCCAACACGGTCTAGAATTTTAAAAGGACCAATATACCTAAGGGTCAGCTTTCCCTTATTTCCAAATTTCATTACTCTCTTCCAATGAGATATTTGTAAGAACACATTATCTCCCACTTCAAACTTCAGGCCTTTTCTTCGGTTGTCAGCATAAATTTTTTGTCGACTCTGAGCTACTCTTATATTTTGTTGAATATATCTTACCTTTTCTACCATTTCATCAATAAGAGTAGTTCTTAATAGCTTTCTTTCCCAAACATCATCCTAGAAATTTGGATTTCTGCACTTCATTACATAGAGGGATTCATAAGGAGCCATCTGAATACTGGAGTGAAAGCTATTGTAGTAAGCGAATTCCACAAATCATATGTGTTGATCCCTATAACATTTGAAATCCATATATCAAGTTATAAACATGTCTTATAGAGTTTGAATTTTCCTATCAGACTGACCGTCTTTCTGAGGATGATAACTCATGCAGAAACTCAACTCTTTATCTAGAGAATGTTGAAGAATTTTCCAGAACATCAAGGTAAACCTCAGATTTTGATCAGATATAATGGAATCTGGTACTCCATGCAAACTTAAGACATCATTTACAAATATCTGAGAAAGATGATAAAGAGATATATCCTCTCTAATAGCAATGAAGTGTGCCGACTTCATAAGAAAATCAACTATAACCCAGATAGAATTATTGCCTTTGGATGTTTGGGGATGTCCTGTGACAAAGTCCATAGTGATGTTTTCCCATTTCTATTCTAGTATAGGTAATGGTTGTAACATCCCCATATATTCTGTCTTTCAGCCTTAACTTGTTGACAAACCAAGCATCGATAGACATATTCAGTGACATATCTTTTCATTTCGTCCCACCAAAAGTAATCTTTCTAGTCCTTATACATCTTTGTTCTCCTAAGGTGAACAGAGAATAAAAAACTATTACCCTCATATAATATTTCCTTCATTAATTCTGGTAATGGAGAATCACAAACCCGATTCCTAAACAATATTATTTCTTCCCAATCAAGGTTGAATTCTAGAAAATTTCCCACCTTCTTTTGCAACTCTTTATCTTCCATGTGTGCCTCTTTAATCATCACATGTATAGACTGTTAAACATTCATTCAAGAAATATAACATTTCTCCACTTTTGTTATAATTTCAAGATCCATCCGTTGAAAATAAATAAATATTAGATCATTCTTGATCTTCATCATGGATAAGATGGCATTGTCTTGTCATCTTAATGCATCTTCCACCTTGTTTTCTTTCTGAGGGTGTTAATGTATGGATCAGTCATAATCTTTAATCAACTCCAACCATATTAGTTGGAACATATTCATCTCCTTTTGTGTGAAAATATACTTTAAAATTTTATGATCAATATAAATATCACACCTTTCACCATAAAGATAATTCCTCCATATTTTTAATTGAAATATTGCCACAGCTAACTCAAAATAATGAGTAGGGAAATGTTTCTCATGGATTCTCAATTATTGTGAGGCATAAGCTATCACCATATGATTTTTCATGACTACATACCCCAGTCCCTTCTTGGATGCATCACTATATACCACAAACATTTCTCCACTACAAGGCAGTGTGAGCACATCTGCACTGGCTTACCTTTTTTCAACTTTTTAAAATTCACTTCACATTCCTCCATCCAAACGAACTTAACTACTTTTCGAGTCAAATTGGTGATTGGATTAGATAATATTGAAAATATTTCAAAAAATGTCGATAATAACCATCCAAACCAAGAAAACATCAGATCTTAGTTAATGTTGTTGGTCTCTACCATCTTTCAATAACCTTTGTTTTTTATGGATCCATATTGATCCCCTCTCTTAAGATTATGTGACTCAAAAATGAAACTTTTTGAAGCCAAACATCGCACTTGGTAAATTTTGAATAAAGTGTCTCATTTCTCAGGGTCTTCAATATAATTATTTAGTGATCTTAAAGTTCATACATTCTCTTAGAATAGAAAAGAATATCGTCTATAAACACTACCAAAAACAGATCAACATAGTCTCAAAATAATCTATTCATTAGATCCATGAAGAGAGTAGGGTCATTAGTAATACCAAATGGAATCACTATAAATTTATAGTGTTCATGCCTTAATCGGAAATACTTCTTTGGTATATCCAACTTTTTGACTCTTAATTGATGATAACCTGAATGAATATCAATCTTGAAAAAGTATTGAGCTTTGCGTAGTTGGTCAAATAATTCATCAATGCGAGGGAGAGGATATTTTTTCTTGATAGCGATATTTTTATGTTCTCAATAATAAATGCAGAGTCTCATTGATCCATCTTTCTTCTTAACAAAAAGAATAGGTTATCCCCAAGGTGATTCACTAAGGTATATGAATCTATTATCAAGATTGTCTTGGAGTTTCTTCTTCAATTACGGAAACTCAAATGGGGTCATTCTATAAGGTGTATTTGAAATAGGCATAACACTCGATATCAGTTCTATTAAAAACTAAACTTCACGATTTGGTGGAATACCTGGTAATTCCTTTGTAAATATGTTGTCAAACACTTGTACAACCAGCGTATTCTTAATCATGAGTTTCTCGCCAACCATTTGAGATATATAACCTTCATTTACAGGAATCATGACCCATAAGAAGGATGAAATTCCCACTGGAAGCTTATATTCATCCTTTCATCGTTAGATGGTCATATATTGATCTAGAATATGAAACGTGACTTCCCTTCTTTGGAAATTGATATGAGCTCCTTATAAGGAAAGCCACTCCATGAAAAGAATCACATCAAATTCCACTATTGGATGGATCACAAGATTTGCAGGAAGCTCATTCTCGTAAACATATATTGTAGAATAATTATAAACTTTTGATGCGACTGTTGTGCTATTAAGAGTTGTCACAGCTAACTCAACATATAATTGATGATGTAATACAATGATTCCCTTATAAACATCTTCGGAATTAAAAGAGTGGGTGGATCCAGAATCAAATAAAACATTTCCACCTTTAGAGTGGATGGTAAGTGAACCTTTCACAACTTCATTATCATACTCCACATCACCGATAAAAATTTCATGTGACTTTCCTTCGTCTTTGGCCTTAAGAGTTTCTTGACGTCGATCATCATCAACAACCCTTGGATTAGGTAAATGATTGGAATAATGCCCCATTTCCTTGAACATTTAACATTGATTTGTATGAGGTGCATTCTGTGTGTCATTATCGTTATTTGCGTAATTAGAGATCTTTTTCCTATCTCTTCAACATTAAATTTCCCGATGACCATTTTTTCCATACTCAAAACATTTACTTTTCCATTTTATACAATTACCTCCATTTTTCTTTCCACACATTGAGCATAAGGGAAAATTCAAATTCTTTTCAGTGTGGTCTTTAGATTTTCCTTTGAATTTCATTTTACTCTTCATATAAAACCCATATAATTGATGGGTTACTTCAATATTCATCACAACCTTGAGAGCACATCAAAAAAAATTCTTCTTAGCTATTGAAGCCCCTTATGGCTAGTGCCCTTCGGATACTTGGTTTTAAGACACAAAAGAATCGATCTATCTTACTCCCAGATTGGATAATAATTCTAGAAGGGTACCTTGCAAATCTTGTAAAATTTTCTTCCTAGGTACCAACATATTCATCATTCTTTTTCTTTAGATCAGGAAAATCTTTCTCCATCTCTGTTTGAAGAATACAAGGGAAGTACTTATTGATAAATATGTTCTTGAACTCGTCCCATTCAAAGGACTCATTTCATCTTTTTTCCTCATATTATTTATAATATTCCACCCCTGGTCAGCTACACCTTCCAAACGATATACTACTAATATGACTTTACCATGTTCAGGACATTGTAGAACTAAAAATATATTTTTAGTGTTACTGATCCATTGTTCATACACTAATGGATCAAAATACCTGATGAATGAAGGTGGACGCCGCCTCATAAATGATTCAATAGAATTTTTCTCCATCATTTTCTTGTTTGAAAGTCCTACATGATTCATAGCTTGATAAAGTTGTGTGATCATGGATACAAGATTTTACATTCCAACTCCCATGACAATTGGTTGCTCGGGGGGACAATCATTTCATTGCTCGTCGCATTCCCCATTAACAAGGTTTTTTCGGGTTCCATCCATTGACTAAAACCAAGAACTATAGTGTGATAAACACTAATCATAATAGGAAAACCACATAATCAACAATAAAATTTCACACTTTAGGTCTTATCATATGTTATTCATGGATATTTCTAAAACACTTTGATTTGGTCTTATTCTTAGACATATCCTTAGGGTTATTACAAAGGAGTTCACATCCAAGTTTCCAAAGGTTAACTATACCTTTCCACTGATACCAACTATAACGTTCCATAATTTACATACGTTGTTAATACTTCAGAATACAAGTATGTTTATTACGACATATAACAAAACCATGACAGGACCGTATAAGTATAGTGTGTTTAGAAACTTGTAAAAATAAACAACTGGTTCATAAATCATCTATATTGTATCCCATTTATTTCATCATAACTAGACTAATTTTTGTAATATCATATTTAATACCCTTCTTCCTGGCCTAGGGAAAAGAAACATACAAAAGGGTGATCTCAAATTCTCAGAAAGGGTAAACAAAGGAAGTGTCAATCATATCATATTCTTAAGATCATAATAATTGAAAATCTTATCCTGCAAAAGATATCCTAATATCATGTCATGGGATAAATCAAAGAACTGCAATGTAATCAGAATGAACATAAAATAAGACATGAAACTTTGTGTCATACACTCATAATCATAGAAAATCATTTCATATTAGTCATGGATCATTTCCAAGACCATCTTAGCAGACAAAGTCCATTACAGTACGGAGTTCACTCCTCATTCTAGTCCTATATCACTGAACCAGATTAACATTCCATTCCAGCCATGTCTATCTCATGAGATATAAATTTTTATCCAATGTATTTGACAGATATATAGGTCCCACCCATCTCATAATGGGACCATTCTTATGTGTTCCACAAAAGCATAAATCATACATCATAGCATAACCCATATAATAAAATGGGATTCTTTAACATCATGCCATCATAACATAATCCATATAAGATAAAAGGACTTCATAAAAAAATTATTCCTAAAATAAGAAAATCAAAGTAATAATATGGATAGAAACATAACCCTCTATCATCTTAGATGGAAAATAATTTTGATAAAACACTTGAACTTAGTTCTTGATGAAAATATATTTTATTCTTAAAAAACATTTTCATTTGTTAATATGTAATTAAATTTTAAAATAAATAAAGTTAATTGAAAATAAACTTGAAAACTTGTAAAGGATGCTTAATGGAAATAATTCTCTATGAATGCATAAAAATCTTTTCATGCCGTATAAGTTAAAAAAAATTATTCTCGTACTATAGCCAAAAAATTCAAAAAGTATCTCATACTGAAAATGACAAAAGATTCCTTTCATATATTTTACTAAAAAAATTTCAATGGTTAAAATTGGATTTAACAATTCTAGGAGGATATAATTAATATTTCATATTTAGGAAACATGGACATGGATGATAAATATTCCCCAGTAAATACTGAAGTATAAACAATCTTGAATAAAAATGATATTGAAAGATTTTCCCTTACCTTAGGTACGATATGCTTTGTACATATCTGATCCTCCTGTATAATGATTTAAATAATTTCATTGACTTATTCTAGAGTAATAATAATTTTTATGATATCATTTTCGGTCATATTATTATCTGTTAATTACTAACATTTCATTGTTACTCGTTATTCGGGTGTTAACTACTTTATGTTCTTATGCATATTTTGTCGAATAAATTCTTATTACTATTTTTATGTTATAGTTATATCATTTACAGAGCGTTATTAGTATAACATTAATCAAATTTATTCATTAAAATCATTTATATAATTATTCTTCAAAGAAGATCATGTAGAATGAATCACATCATATCGTGGAGACGGTATACCGTACGTACACACGTGCGACGATATCAATCCCATGATTGTGGAATTGTATTGAAGTGTATGGTGTATAATATTTCTGAATAAATATAACTTTACAATAACAATATATTGTTATTTATTCCATCATTATACCCATGCAAGTATGTTGGTGATGAATAAATATTACACCACTGCGTGGAGACGGAAGGCCATACGTACGCACGTGTGGTGATTTTATTTATCATAGGATGGATAGAAGATTGAATATGGTTGTATAATATTCATAATAACAGATAAGTTTACAATTGATACTGGATTTATTACTTAATAATTAAAAAACTAATATATAGGAAGTAGACGTGGAAATAAGTTTGAAATAATCGGTAAAGGATATTATTTCTTCTACGGTGTGCCTATACTAAAACTCCTCTTAGGGAATTAATGTTGGACATTTAAGAAGACCAGTAAACTTATTATTTTTATAGGGAAGTCGATATGAAAAATTGTCAGGGTTTGACTGAGTTTGAAATCTCAAAATGAAGTGACGGTGAGAGGGAGGAGGTTCACTTTTATAAGAGAGGAGAGGGGCACTTTTGGAAACCTCAAAAATATCAATTTATAATAAAAGAAAACCCCATATAAAAACCTCCAAAATGACTCAAAATTAAAGATTATATGAGATATGGTTGTAATAGCATTTTAGACATATTATAATATTATTTTAAACCTTATCATTTTGATTTATCCTTATTTAATCTATTAAATTTTATTTATGGTAATAATATTCTAAAGTTTAAATTGTTAAAATACTTACTTATATGTTGAGAATTATCCATAATTGTATATTTTATGACATTTTAGAGCATATAATTTTTATATTTTAATTTTTAAATATTTTTTCTATTTTTAATTAATTTAATCATATGTTATTTTTAAAAAATATTAATATCATCAATTTTCAAACTATTCAATTATTTGAATTTAAATAAAACTTTCACAGAAGATATATCTGAACCAAAATATTTAATAGATTCCTAACTTCTCATATTAATATAGAAAATTCCTGGAGCACACTAAGTAGTTCATATAATATTTATTTTAAAATTTAAAAAACCATTTATTAGATATTTCTCTTAATAAAATAATATATAGAAATTTTTTGTATAATTATTTTATATACTAATATTTTCATAAAAATTAAAAATAAAATACGATGATGAAGTAAAATCTAATATATTTTTTAATAATATTTTTATTCTAATTTATTTTCATAAAATCCAACTTTTAAAACGTTATATTTATTAAATTAAGAAGGCGACAACTTTAATATCATTTAAAATAAAATAATATAAGTTCCATAATCTCAATTATAATGCTAAAAATGGTAAAAAGGTATAACCTTGTATGGTTATGGTTTATCTTTACTCAAACAATAAGGTTTTATCTTGTTTTTGGGCCTTTGGATGGGTATTATTATTTTAATAAAAACTACATTATGGATTTTTCACTAAATAAATAATTTCTGCATTATTAATGGTTAAGCTATTAAAGTAATTATATATTTCTTAAAAATTAAAAATAAATTTCCATGATAACTGAAAACATTTTAACTTTCAAATTATTCTTTATAATCGAATTTATATTCTTTATAACCTTATATTAATGATAATTTCAATATTAATGTTGGATTGAGACATATTTCACTTTCCATTAAATAAAATAAATTAAGTGCCCTAATATCATCCAAGTGGGTTCCAATAGATACCCTATCGACCCAAGAATGTTTTAGGGACATATATAATCATCTAATTATATTAATACAAGTGTCAGGGTAATTTTATAATATTATTGTCCCCCTTAATTACCTGATTTACCTTTAATTTTGGTAAATAAAATATACGGTAGTTACTATTCCTAATGCCCAAAAACATAAAAGAAGTATATTAACATTATTTGGGCATAATGATTCCAAATATGGAATCCATTTTTCCAAATTGAAGACACAAAAGTTATAGTAGTTAATTTAATATTAATCCCATTATTGAGAAAACAATTTTTAAATGTTAAGACATTGAGAAAGATTTAAATGTTTGTACCCATAAATTAAATGTAAAAAAAATGGTAAATACATAAATTATATTAAATGGTAAACATATATTATATTTATATTTTAAAACAATTAAATATTTTAATTTAACCATAAAAATTATCTCGATGAAAAAAAGTTGTTTCTAATTAAAATTTAGGATATTTTTAAAATTCATCAAATTATAAAGTTTATCAGAAAAATATCATAATTTTAATCGAAGAAATTTTTTTATCCTACTTCCAATGAAAAGGATTACATTTTCATATTAAAATTATCAAGGTGTCTAAATTTTAAATTAAAAAAGGTTTCCATTAAAAGGTATAAAAACATTATTTTAATATCTATTTAATGAATATCAAAAATATCTTTTTAATTATATAACATACATATCTCATTAATTTAATTTACTCAGATAACTAATATAACATATAATTGATTTACATTTATCTTATATATTTAAAATTTAGTTATATTTATTCTCATTAATGTAACGACTTGGTTATAATGGTAATTTATATTAAAGGCATCTCACATTTTGTTTACACTCACGATTGCATGCAAAACAAGCTAGTGAAGAATAAATATTATTTAAATATTTCATAAAACTTATGGGCATTACGTTTATGAATACATCATTGATTATATTTTGAAAATATAATGCCTTGAATCACTGTGTGTTTATTTATTTTTTAATCTCCACTTCTATTTGTGTGGATATACTTTTAAACACATAATCACCCCATTGATAAATTCTTACATCATTTATATGATCTTTGTAAGGGATGTTGTCTCAATTTACATTACATTGAGACTTATTTGTTTTTATACTCCAATTCAATTTATATGGTGTATATACTGCCCTTTGAAATATTATATCATGAAAGTTCTTATACTAATGAAATTTAAGGATTTTTTTAATGTCATTATATAATTTCTCAAGTGGTAAGGAATTAATTTACTAAAACATTATTTTTAATATTTTAAGGATTTATTCTTCTAAATATTTCCCATTGATACACATGTTTTCAAAATGGGTTTTAGGATTTATTTATGTGGAAATTAATTTTTTAAAATGTCAATTCCTTTAAAAGCTTCAAAGTGGTATGGGAGACTTGATTCAAAAATATTTTTACAAAATATTTTAAATGGTATTGAAAATGGTTTTGATAATGGATTTATTTTATCAATACCTTGAACTAGTATATTGTGATTGTATTGTGGAAATTTTCACATTCCTTTATTATTGTTCATTTGTTGTGATTAAGTTATGATTCTTGGGAATTGTACACATATAGGGATGGTTCCGTGATAAACCTAGGGCGGGTGAGCCCGGGATAGATCTCTAATGCATTGGGTAACATTATAGAGGTAAACGTTAATGTTTATCCTAATAGATTTATGGAATATGCTGTGATGGGTATTCCAAACATAACTCTTTACATAGTTATGAATGCAATAGTGCAAGTATGATATAGATGCCAAAAGTTTCCTTTATGATTTATGATTTTTATGTGTTATTCATAAATATAATAATTTAATGAGTTATGTTAAAGAGCTTATGTTTTTTATTTTTTGATGGACTAATGTTTTCATTCCTTATTTTTTAACACTTGAAATGCTTTTTTTCTCATCCCATGTTTTTGAAATGTTTTCCATTGGGTATACGAAAGGGTTAGAGAAAGGAAGAATTCAAGAATATTTATATGAAGAAAATAATTCTTGTTTTCTTTTAAAAGTTTTTATTTTATGAAAAAAATGGATATTGAGTATAAGTGTCTACTTTGTAATATTTAGGATGTAATAGTTATGGCCTAATCCTCTAAACTATAAAACTAAAAAGATCCTCAATGTTAATTCTTGATTAAACTTAACGTTAAGTAATTTTTTGAGGCTAAGGCCTTACACAAGGGCATGAAACTATTTGTCTTTATGATTCATCTAGTTGACATCAATCTGTTTAGTTACCTAGATAAGATTATTATACCTCCCAAGGCATTCTAAATTCTACTGGTTTGAGGGATGCTAAAGTAGGCTGAATAATTTCTTCGACAGAAATCCAAATGATCATGGCCTTCCTAACAACTAAATACTTTCAATTGAAATGTGGAAATATCTCCATTGATATCGAATAGGTAACATATGATACGGCTTTGGGTACTAAGGGTATTAAAAATACACCTCCTGTTCCACCACAGTTTCAGAACCAAAAGGAATGTAGCAAGGAGAGTACTCAAAACTCATTTGAATTGCTAGCTTTAGTAAACCATGATGTTGATCAGAATTCAAATAATGATCAAGATGAAGTTAAAATTATAAATTTCGATGAGACTACTGAGTTCCCAGATGATGGTGGTGGACCATTGATGCAAGTCAAGACATATAGGAGGGAAGACCTCCTTGTTGAGGGCTGGCCAACTCAGTCACCACTGCTTGAGCACCCACTCTCGAGTGCATTGATGTCTTTTGTGTCTGTTTTGGGGACTGCCTTTATCTTGTTTGTTCTTTTGTCTTTCTGAGTTTTGGCTTTTTTCAATAAAAGTTCCTTAGAGCCTAAACCTTTAAAAAACATTATAATTATATAAAAATATTTAACAAGTAAATTTATTTATACTTATAATTATAAATATATATATGTAAATAATTGTGTTATTATAATGAATATATTTATTATACTAATAATGTTTTTTAAATATATAATTAAATAAATATATAAAAACATATAAAAATCAATACAAATATTTATAATTATAATTCGGAATAACTATGGAATTATTTAAATAAATAAAAAAATATAATAAATATTTTATTTAAATAATATTTATAATAAATATATTTGTTATAATTTTATAAATATTAAAATATATATATATTTGTATAATTATAACCATAAATAAATAAATATATATATATATAGTTTTTAATTACATATAAAAAATATATATTGTTAAAATTACAAATAAATATTTATTTATTTAAATAATTATAAAATTATAAAAAAATATTTTTATTATACTTATAAGGTTATAAATATATATAATTATTTATAATTTTTTTTAAATAAATATATATAAATTAAAATAATTTAAAATTTTAATACATATATTAATAATATATATTAATAAAATTATAAAGATAATAAATACAGTTATTATAATGTTATAATTATTTAAATATATATATATATACATATATATATTTATTAAAAATTATAGCTATATATATATATATATTTGGTGTGGGGGGTATAATTACATTCAAATAAACAAACACACATGTACATGCCTTCACTGAGTAACCCATTCCATAACTACCCAAGGCATAGACAAAAAAAACCCTTCTTTGTATAGATGTGTATATATATATATCTATATATCATAAATCCATGAGCCCAAGCACATTATTTCAATTTCAGAAAGAAGCCCCACTCATCTCATTCTTCACTGTCTGATCCAGCTCAACTACCACATTCCGCATGCCACCTACAACATCGTTGCTCACAAGATTTTCCCACTACATCAATCAAAAGAGTACAACACCACAGTCCCCTCAGGACCCACCAAATGAAACCTACACCATCACTCCCATGGAGAACTTCCACATGGGATCTTTCTTTACATGATTACCTCATTCATAGACACAATCGGTCATCCCAATAGTACCCGACACATTTTTTCCCACCTTCACACATTGCACAGAGTCACTGATGGAATAATCAGCCGATAAGTTTTTTGAAATGTGTGCTTTCAGATGTTTTTTATGTCTGCGATGATGGTATTTTCCTCAATTCGAGGATGGTGTGATATTGTCACACATCCCATTTATACTGGACTTTTTTATTTTAATAAATTCCTTTTGAACATTAAATTTGTTTCCAATTCATGTCTCACTTTATTTAAAAAATAAATATATTTATTATTGTTTTATAATTATAAATAAATAAATATTAACTAATTATATTTATAAACATATGAATATATATAATTATATAATTGTATTTATTATATATTTAAATTTTAAAAAAATACATATCTATTTATAGATATAATTACAAATAAATAAATATATTTATTATTTTAGTATATATATAAACCTATAAACACATTTAATAATATAAATAAATTATTAGTAATTTATCTTTATGAGTTCTTTTTTATCACTCATAAAGGCTTATCATTCTCAGTTCTTTCTATTTAAGCACTAATAAAAATATTCCCCCAATGTTATAAAAATAACCCCCACAGTCACCTAATATTATGCCATAAAATCTTTCATTGAAATGTATTGCTACCCCACCGCAATATCTCAATGCCCTGTTTCTCTCTCTCTCTATGCCTTATCCTTCACCTTCATCATCATTGTCGCTGTTTCTCCCTACCCCGCCACCCTCTCTCGTGCTGACTTCACTCCCCGAACTACTTTCTTCCCTCTCTGGCAACACCACTCCCTAGCGTGGTCTCTGCCTTCAACTGTTGCTCTTTAAAATGTAACCCCTTTGAGATCTCACCACTCGCTATCAGGGATCTCATTATTGGAAATTTTTTCTATATAATTCTTCTTCCAAATTTTTTTGGAAAATTTAATCCCATGTTAAATGTCATTTAGCAGAGGTAGATTATTCATAGACTATTTCTATTTATTGATTGATAATCTATTCTCTATAATTATTCATCAACATTATTCCAAGGTTGCCCCATGAATTTTTAGGATATAATTGTTCTGATGTAATGTTGTTCTTTATTTTTTATAATTTCCCTATGATGATTGAAGAAGAATATGGAAACTAATTAATCTATATTGCCTCATTTTAATTCTCTCTCCTCTTTCCCTCTATCTTATCCTGGGACATCACTTTCATACATCCCTATGGTCGAACTAGTAGTCATAAACATACATATGGTTAGTGGTAGCAAGGATTGATTTTATTCTTGGAGGGTGACAATGTAGTACAAATTGTTAGAGATAACCAAAATGAAAGCAGTGGAAGGTTAATTGATAATATTCAACATGAGGATTCAACTACTATATCGAAGGCCAAAAAATGTCAGTGTCATCAAGGATATCTACATGATCTCTGGAGGTTTCACGAGTAGGGGTGATATCTAAGTAATAAATAAAGAGAATATAGGATAAAGTATAACAAAATAAAGGAAATTGATTATCAAAAGCAATACATAAACTTAATTATATTTTATTTTTTCCTATTCCTTAGAATGATCACCTCATGTTTGTCAAGAATTTCCATAGATCTATATTGGATAGAACCAAAATTTATTGAAGTAATCTAGTAAAGGAATACCTTGAAAATAGTTTTGTGGTTGTTAATATTTATTATTAATCCATATTTTCATGAATTTCCATAGTATTCCTTTTGAAGTTTTCATCAATCAAGTACTTCGTACCATTTTCTTCAAAAAAATTTATTTTTAATTCTCTATAATATTCAAAATTTGTGATGAATAAATTGAAATATTATAGTTCATCTACATGGTTCACCTTTTTAATCAAGACAAATTAGACTAGCTCTTATACAATATAAAAAATTAACTATCCTAGATTAAAATTAATGTACACCTTCCCCAAGAATATGAAATTTCGTTCAATGATTATTAGTACTTTTCATTCTTCCAAAATTTCTAGAATGATTATATCAAAGGGGATGATTAATTCCCCTATATATAGAAATTCATCATCCTAAATTAAAATTAAATACTCAATGGACTAGTCTTATAGTTATAGAATAATATATATATTTTATATGGATTAATTGTTTTGAAAATATTTAGCATCATATACCGAATATCCCACAATAAATAAAAAAGGATATTCTAAAAGGTTCAAGCACTGATATTGCATGGAATATAAAAACTACAAGGATCACTATGTTTTAGTGGAATATTTCATTGAAAAATAATTTATATATCCTCTCTTAGAAAAACCACTCCTATATATTATCATTTTTTATCATTAATTTGTTCCATAAGGATCATGGCACATGATGACATTTATGAGAATACAATGGAGAATGTGATATTGATGTACAGTTTCTCGAACATTTCTATTATCATTTCATATTAATATTAATAAATTCCATGGATCATCCACTTTATAAAGGGTTTATGTGTTTTTTATGGATATACTTTGTTTATATTTCTTGTGTCCTTCTCAGTCCTCGTTATGTCATCTTATTTTTACTACCATTTTTATATACCATTTTCTCTTTATTTTTCTTTCTCCTTCAAATTTTCTTTATCTTTAAATTATTGTTGTTTTGAAATTGTTTCATTATTATACTTATGCATATATTATTTCCAATGATGGATAAATTGTGTTTTTCAAGTGGTTTTATCCTTTTTTATGAAATGATATTCGATGAAAAGTAATTGGGAAAATGAAAAAATTAATTTCTTAAACAATTATTTTCATTTTAAAATCAGTTGTAATCACTAAAATGATGTTTTAAAAATTATTTTTTTGTTAATTGGATTTAAAAACAATTTTTTGGGTGATTTTAAAGTGTTAAAAATGTTAAGAAATGTTGTATTATTTTTAAAGTTCCAAGTTAACCCTTATGATCTATATTTAATACTAATTTTTCTACCTTGGTTAATTTTTATAACAACTTTTTACGATTTTCAATTATTATATGATTTCAAAATGAGATGGATTTTTCCAAAAGGGTGTGTTTTCCCATGAAGATTGGATTTTGAAAATTATTGTGTCTTTGAATGATTTTCAATGGTTTTTTAAAGGGTACTGTAAATTCCCATATGATTTTCATAGGTGTTTGGATAAAACTGGTCTAAAGACTAGATTGGGATGGATTTTATACATGATAAAATGTCTTTTCATTTGATGAATGTGGTGTAAAGAGTAGTCCCATTTGAAATTTTATAAAAATGAGTTTTCATAAAAGGTGTGATACCCTCATTATCCCAATTGATTCTGGTATAACCATTGTAGCTTGTGATCCCATATGGGGAAATTTATTATTGAAAACCTATTTTGATGGGATATTTAGGGGTGGGGATAGATATATTAGTGAAGAACTAGTTTCAATATCTCAAATTAAATTCCTTTTATTAATAGATCCTAGTGACGATGTCCATGAAACTAGAATCATTTTTAGGATCATTTTGGGGTTTTATTTCTCTACTTATATTGTATCCCCTAACAATTATATTATTATTTGGAATATATTTTCTTGTCTTCTTACCCACGTTGTGTGACATTACTTTGTGGTTCTTGTCTATTTTCTTTCTTCCTTCTTTTTATACTTTTTATTTTTGATTTTTTGAAAAGTTATTTTTGAAATGTTTTTAAAAAAGGAAAAATTGAATGTGTTATTTGGATGTGTTTTCAAACTATTTTAATAATGATTTTGAAAACTATCCCCAAATGAGAAATTTTATAATGGTTTTTATTTGAAACTCCAAGAATGTGTATGTTTTTAAAATGGGGTTTTAGGCCCCCATTCCATGTTTTATGAAAATGGTTCGTTTTCAAACATGTTTTAAAATACTGTATGAGAGTTGGTAACCTCTTTCAGTTTTAAAAATAATATTTTATTAAATGGGTGGTTTTGAAATATTTTAATGCCATATTTTATAAAGGTGATTTTAAGAAGAGGTATTGGTAAAGGAAAGATATTCTCCAAGGGAATTTTTTCATTTATTTAAAATCATATGAAAAGGGGTTTAGCATACTTTTATGTCTTCCTATTTTGTAAAGACCCATAAATTTGAAGGGAAATTTTTTCTTAATATTCTTTGGGATTTTAATGAGCACGTAGTTTCTAACGGCACCTGATTCTGAGGACCGGTGTGCGCGGGATCAATTTCCAAAGATTAGCTTGGGTACGTTCAGTGAATGAACGAGCGGGTTTTCCTAACTTTTGAACTGGTGCTCAGAATCGAAATCTGAGGGCACCGATGGAATCGCAACGCCGGTAATTGCTTAGGAACACCTTTTCTGGAGTTGTGTTTGCTCAAGGATAGTTGTTAAAATTGCATTAAGATTAAAGTGAAATAAAAATCGTGTTACAATTTTTATTCCACTTCCTTAAGTGGTTTAGCCCATGTGAGGGATTTGGGGTGGGACCCACTGATGTTCTAACTCCCCTTGAGAGGATTTAAGATGAGGTGGGGCCCACACGAGCCCCCACCTTTTCATTTTTCCTTAACTCTTTTTTAAAAACCTCTTTTGTCATTAAAGATTCCAACTTATCACTTCAATTAATATTGACATGTTAAGTTTAATTAAATGAAGTGAATTAAATTTTGAATTTTTGAATTTTAAAAGTGTTGGAAAAAGTAATAAAATAAGGCTAAAGCCTTATTTTATTTTGGTTTCATCATTGTGTTGAGAGAGGGAGAGTTCTACCATCGAAGAACATCATCATCCTCCTTGAAAAACGCAAAGAACACCGATGTTACTTCCTTCATTATTTTTTCCACGTCAAAGGAAGGGGGACGCCGTTTCACCAGGGACAATCTCCATCAACATGTACGGAGCCACACCCCACGATGCTGATTTTCGCGACGCTCATCGATCATCAACTCGTTATCGAGGTAGGGGTTTGATTTTGTTCGTGTATATTCTCTGTCATTCATCATCAATTTCCTTGGGCCGCTTGTTATCAATTTAACGGGAGTAGGTCGGACCGCACGAAAACGGTCGACCCTCCACCCCCTTTTGTTGTTGTGTTCGTTACGGCTTGAACGAAGGAGGCGCGGTGCAACGGCACCGTGCGGAAACATGGAGGAATGCGGCGAAGGAGCGTGGCATCGTCGGGTCGCGCCGTTGAGGCCGAAAGAAGCCGCGACCGGAGTGGGGTCGCGGCAAAGGGGCGTAGCGCCGTCGCGCCACACAGGAGAAGGACGAAGAGACCACGGCCGGAGTGGGGCTACGGTAGAGGGGTGTGGCGGAGCAGGGAGCGGCGGTCGGAACCGCCGGTCGCCGGCACGTCGGATGGGCGGGACAGCGGGATCTCGCGGCGGCGGCATCGGCCGGCCAGCCGGGCTGGCCGTTCGGAGAAGGCCGGGGGTCATAACCCCCGGTTGGAAAAAGGATAATCCCCCACGTGGGGGCCGCCATTTCAAAATAGGGGGGCAACGTCCCCCCCCCCCCCCCCCCCCCCCCCCCGCCCGTCCGCGGTGGCTCGGCCAGCGCCGAGCTGGCCACGCGGGCCGCGCCCACGCCAGGCCAACTGGCCTCCCAGGTCGGGCCGGCCGCGCCCGCGCCTGGCCAACCGGCCGCCCAGGCCAGGCCGGACCACACCGGCCGGGCCGGACCCGTACTCGGGTCGGGTCACCCCGGTTCGGGTCGACCCAGGGGGTCTTGTGCCGGGTCGGTCCGGGCCCAAAACCCCCTAAAAACCAGACAGCACGTTTAAATGCCCATAACATGGGCTACAGACCTCCAATTGTTTCACTGTTAGTTGCGATACGATTCTTGGATCGAGATGGTCGTTTCAGTATATTACACTCAATGTTTCGGAGAACATAGGGTATGGCCAGGTTGGTTTGAACACCAAACCAACCGGGGCCTCAGAGCGGAAATAGTTATAACTTGGGCCCCGGACATCCGATTGACATGCCGTCGACTTTGTTGGATTACTCTTAGTGAGACGGACCTTTTGACTTACTCCGCTTGAGGTTTGGACATAGTTGGAGTTCGGTCGGTTTGGTTTTGACTTAAAAACCAACCAGGACCCTGGAATGAAAAGGCCAATAATTCTCAGACCGGGGTTCTGATTGACGCGCTGTCTGTCACATTGACTTCCTTTTTTCGAGACAGAACTTTGGGATACATCAACTCCAGACTATGTGTCAGTTGATGTATCGACCCCCCTTGGCTCATGGAGCGGACCCTCCCGAAAACGAGCATGCTGTGTGCGGGAACTCTAGAGCTGGCTGCGACTACGACGACGAAGACGATTGCACTGAAATCCTCCATGGGTTCGGAAGCGATGACGACTACACTGAAATCCTCCATGGGTTCGGTAGTGATGATAACCATACTGAAATCCTCCGTGGGTTCGACGTCGAGGACTACTGTTCTTGTATCCTACGTGGGTCTGGAAGTACTACCGTTCTTGTATCCTACGTGGGTCCGGCAGTGTTTGACTCTGTTCTTGTATCCTATGTGGGTCTGGTAGAGTAGCTGGTTTGTATCTTATGTGGGTCCGACAGCTTAACTGGTCTAGTATCCTACGTGGGTCCCAGCTTACATGAATCAGTTACTACATCTGATCATCTCTATCACCTTATGAATAAGTATACCTGTGTGGGCTTAGTCTTGACTTCTAATAATTATCTTCGATATGATTGACTTGCTTTCTTTGTGGATTGGGTTGTGTTATCCCGTGTGGATTGGGTTGACAATCCTTTGTGGACGTGATCGAACTTGGTCTCGAATGTTGGAGCCGAACTAGAATTGATGACTTAGGTATATGTATGGGCATATACCTAAGTAGTGTTGTATGTTACTTCGTGATTGTATCTTTCCTTTGTGGTTTATCCTTTGTGGATTCTGGGAGACCTTCGGGGGTCTCGGGGTCCCTATTGAGTAGCGTATACTCACCCATGCATGAGCTATGCCCGCACTATGTTGTTTTGGATGCAGACGACAGACAACGCTGATCGAGGTTGAGGCTTGTGGAGCAAGTCGGTACCTAGAGGTGAACCACTGGGCGGGACGTACATGGAGAAGACGGCTGGATCCGAGGATCTGAGGAGCCTATCTGTACCCACCCTTCATGTGGGACTTCTACTGGACATCTTGACGTTGCTTCTTTACTTTCAGTTGTTGTACATTCCTTCCAGTTGTACTTTACTTTCAGTTTGGGTTTGTATACTAGCCCATTTACTTTCCGCACTTAATATTGTACCCAGTTTTACTTAGTGTTTACGTCTGCCTGCATACTCTATGGTGTTTGTTTACTTTATAAAGGCAATGCCTTCCCCTTTTTGTTGGGATTTATGCCTTGGTGCTAGTCACCAGCCCCTAGCCTATGGGAGGTGGGTGTGGGGTAGTCACGGCACGGGTCCCGAGGACAGGTCGTGACAAATTGGTATCAGAGGAGTTCGGTTCTACCACAGAACTCAGGACACTAATCTTTCTTCTATGTGAAGAAATAGTGTTAAGGGTATTGAGTGTGGTTATCAGTCTAGGGAGTCCAGTGTTGGTGCGAAGGCCGACGTATCTGTAAACCAGGACCCTGACTTCTGATTTCCGACTCAATGCACGAAAACATTGATTGCATGTGTGTTTCAAAAGTATTCTTTGTGATTACATTGTGTCAGCTCACCAGGTATACTGTTTTGACCGTGGAACACCTGTTTCTTTTCAGGATGGCCCCACGACGGCAGCCAGCTATGGTTTAGAGCTTTGTGCGAGACGATAACTCATTGAGCGATGAGGCCTCGGTGCAAGGCCTTTTTTTAGCGGAGGCACCGGCGGTACCACTACCCGCCGAGCCACTGATGCCGCCAACCCCAGCCGCTGAGAGTGTACGTTGCCTTAGTGCACTTCACGAGTTTCTGCGTTAGAGACCGCCCAGGTTCCATGGGGGGACGGACCCTCAGGCAGCCGAGGATTGGATGGAGGCTCTAGTTCGAGTTTTCAAGCTAGTGGGGACACCAGCTGAACTCATGGTGATCCTTGCAGCGAGCCTCCTACACGCGGAAGCAGGCAGATAGTGGAGCGTTATGCTCCAGGTGCAAGACCAGGAATCTATCCTCTGGACGGACTTTGAGAGCCCCTTCCGCTCAGAGATTTTCCCAGCCACCCTCCGTGTGGTGTGCATCCAGGAGCTACTACAGCTGCGGCAGGGCAGCATGAGTGTTGCCCAGTACTCGGCGAGATTTACCGATCTCTCACGCTATTCGACGGACATGGTACGAGACCCATTCTTCCGGGCCTGGACCTTCGATCAGGGACTGAGGCATGAGATCAGGGCATCGATGATCTCCCCCAGCATTCTGACGCCGGTAGGAGTACTGGAGCGAGCCCTTCTCATAGAGAGCTTTCTTGCTGAGCCTACACCAGCAGCGAGACCTAATGCAGGGCAGCACGTAGTAGAGTCTTCTGCAGCTGGCCGTCGATGGATGTCACAGGGGTTCAGGAGGACTGGACCATCAGGAGGACAACCTCAGGACACTGGCTCAGAGGTGCGGGGCAGATGGCATAGAGCCAGTATTCTGAGGAGCATACATTGCTACCCATGCGGCGGGCAGGGACACATGACCCGTGACTTCCCGACCTGCTGTACAGAGGAGCAGCAGATGGTTGAGGGGCCCCCTAGGCAGAGGCAGAGGGTCGACCGTGGTGGTCCGCAGAGAGTAGGCGGATGAGGCAGGGGAGCTGGCCGAGCAGTAGGTGGTGGCCGACACTTTGAGGTTTTACCACCACCACCACCAGGAGGTCCACCCTGACTACAAGGAGCTGGCGGGTAGAGGCAAGCTCAGCTTCCGGAAGCATAGGCCTATGACCACGGCGCGCCAAAGATGATTCGAGGTACTATCTTTGTATACTCCACCCTTGCTTCAGTTCTTATAGACACAAGAGCGAGTCATTCTTTTATTTTCGCTACCCTTGATCGGAGCTCGGAGATTCCAACGAAGCCGTTGGCTAGATCCTTATGGCTAGAGACTCCAACAAGAGCAGACTCGACGATTACGCACTGGTGCCGGCAGTGTGAGCTTACTCTAGGAGGTGAGATCATCGGCTAGGATCTTCTTGTAGCGGCGTCAAGGCCTTACAACGTCATCTTGGGCATGGATTGGTTATCTACAGTCCATGCACAGATCGACTGTATTAGGCACAAGGTGAGGTGTGTTCGCACCGACAGGAGCAGGTTCACCTTCACTGGCGAGAAGGGAGCCTTTGCAGCATAGGATGGACTCACGCAGAGGAGAGGACAGCCCATCACTCATCAGTTGGATAGCCTCATCATAGGATCAGTTGACGTGCGGAGTCCATGTTTTCCTGTAGTGCTGGATCAGTATGCGGAAGTTTTTCCTGACGACGTTTCAGGACTACCTCCTCAGAGAGAGGTAGACTTTTATATTGACATGTACCTCGGGATAGCCCCGATATCCAATCCAGCATATCTAATTGCTCCCGCTGAGCTTTGAGATCTACAGGTACAACTAAAGGACTTGCAGTGCAAGGGATTCATCCGACCCAGTGTTTCACCGTGGGCTTCCCGATTTTGTTCGCCAAGAAGGAAGACAAGAGCTTGCGACTGTGTGTCGATTACCGTCTCCTGAACCAGGTGACTGTGAAGAAAAAGTATCCACTTCTGAGAATTGACGACCTCTTTGATCAGCTCAAGGGAGAACGGTGGTTCTCGAAGATAGACCTCAGGTCAGGCTATCATCAGCTCAGAGTTCAGGACAAGGATGTGCATAAGATGGCCTTCAGATGTCAGTATAGCCACTATGAGTTCTTGGTTATGCCTTTCAGCATAACCAACGCTCCAGCAGTGTTCATGGGTCTCATGAACAGGATCTTTCAGCCATACCTCGATCGATTTTTCGTTGTCTTCATTGAAAACATTTTGAAATACTCGACCACTAAGGAGGAGCACGCCAATCACTTGCGGGTTGTACTAGACAAACTCCGAGAGCACCAGCTTTATGGTAAGCTCTCAAAGTTTCAGTTCTGGATACGCAAGGTCCACTTCTTGGGACACATCATCTCTGAGGCGGGAGTTGCTGTGGATCCTGCAAAGATCGAGGCAGTGCTAGCTTGGGAGCCACCCAGGAGTGTGAGAGAGGTGTGGAGTTTCTTGGGTCTAGGTGGGTACTACCAAAGGTTTGTGCTAGACTTCACCAGAGTTTCAGCACCACTCTCAGCTTTTACAAAGAAGGGGAAACCCTTCGTGTGGTCAGAGAGATTCCAGGAGAGCTTTCAGAAGCTGAGACCGAGATTGACCATCACACCTATCTTGAGGCTTCCAGAGGAGGGAGTGGGGTACATAGTCTACTGAGATGCAGCAGGGACCAGAGTCAGATGTTTCCTAATGCATGAGTGAGTACTGATCGCCTATGGATCACGTCAGTTGAGGCATCATGAGCAGAACTATGCTACCCATGACCTGGAGTTAGCAGCAGTGTTCTTCGCTCTGAAGATTTGAAGACACTATCTGATGGGTGGGCACTTTACAGTTTATTCTGACCACCAGAGTCTCAGGTACATCTTATCGCAGAAGGACCTGAACCTGAGACAGCGGCGATGGCTCGAGTTCCTCCAGGACTATGACTTTGAGATAGTCAATACTCCTGGAAATGGAAACGTAGTAGCCGATGCTATCAGAAAGAGGAAGGGAATTCAGCTACTCGGGGAGGCGACAGAGTAGCTAGAAGCTTTGCAGATATCCTTCATGGATATAGATGGAGCAGCATTTCTTCAATCACTCACACTCACTCCTCCACTACTGCAGCGGGTCAGAGAGGCACATCGTGGAGACACTGACTGTGAGATGCGGCGTGGACAGATATCCTTAGGATAGACACCTGATGGATTCTCTGTGGGAGGAGAGCACGTCGTCCTTTTTAGAGGACGTACCATGGTACCAGCTACTTTACAGTAGGAGGTGTTGATAGAGTTTAACAATTCCCCTTTAGCGGTACATCTAGGAGTGGCGAAGATGTACCAGGATCTCAGACAACAGCACTGGTGGCCGTTGATGAAGAAGGATGTGGCAGAGTTCGTATCTTAATGCCTTACCTGTCAGCAGGTAAAGGTGGAGTACCAGGTACCAGCAGGCTTGGTACATCCCTTAGAGGTCCCGAAGTGGAAGTGGGACAAGATATCGATGGATTTCGGGACTGTACTTCCACGTACTTCCAGAGGTCATGAATCCATTTGGGTGATTGTCAACTGACTCACCAAGTCAGCCAACTTATTACCCATTAGAGAGCAAGGCTCAGTAGAGATCTTGGGACGTCTCTAAGTTCAGGAGATTGTACGGCTTCATGGTGTGCCATCGTCTATAGTCTCCGAACGAGATGCTCGCTTTACATCCCGGATTTGGAAGGGGTTGCAGGAGGCATTCGGAATGCAGTTATGTCTGAGCACTGCCTTTCACCCTCATACGGATGATCAGACGGAGAGGACCATTCAGACCCTCGAGGAAATGCTCCGTTCATGTGTCCTCGACTTTGGTCGTAGCTGGGAGGACCACCTACCCTTGGTGGAGTTCGCGTACAACAACAACTACCACTCCACCATTGGAATGGAACCATACGAGGCATTGTACGGGCGACCTTGCATATTACCGTTGTGCTGCACAGACCCTAGGTAGTCAGCACTTGTGGGACTGGAGATGGTCCAGGCCACGATAGAGAAAGTACAGGTCATCCAAGAGCAGATGAGGACAGATCAGAGCCGACAGAAGTCTTATGCTGACAGGAGGCGGAGACCACTAGAGTTCGAGGATGGCGACCATGTCTTTTTGCGGGTCTCATCTCGACGTGGATTACAGATATTTGGCCGGTGCGGCAAGTAATCTCCATGCTTCATCAGACCATTCCAAATTCTCAGCAGGAGAGGCGAGGTGGCTTGCCGCCTAGCTCTACCACCTCAGTTGCACCGGGTACACGACATCTTCCATGTATCTCAGATGAAGAGATACGTGCACGACCCGACACATATCATCGACCATGGGGAGTTGGACATTGATGATGGGGTGACTTTTGCAGAGGTCCCGGTGGTGATCGAGTATTGACAGGAGTGGGTCCTCCATGGTCGGTTGATTCCTCTAGTGCGCATCATATGGCAGCACAGGAACCTCCCAGAGATCACATTGGAGCAGGAGGCTCAGATGCATGCTCAGTACCCTCATTTGTTTCCCTAGTTTGTATGTATCTTAACGGGGACGTAAATCCCTGAGGTGGGAGTATTGTAATGACCCATAAATTTCAAGGGAAAATTTTTCTTAATTTTATTTGGGATTTTAATGATTACAAAGTTTCTGACGGCACCTGATTTGGAGGCCCGGTGTGCCCGGAATCAATTTCCAATGTTTAGCTCGGGTACGTTCAGTGAACGAACGAGCAGTTTTTCCTAACTTTTGAACCGATGCTTGGAATCAAAATCTGAGGGCACCGATGGAATTGCAGCGCCGATAATTTCTGAGGAACACCTTTTCTAGAGTTGTGTTTGCTCGGGGATATTTGTTAAAAATTCATTAATATTAAAGTGAAATAAAAATTGTGTTACAATTTTTATTCCACTTCCTTAAGTGGTTTAGCCCATGTGAGGGAGTTGGGGTGGGACCCACTGATGTTCTAACTCCCCTTGAGAGGATTAAAGATGAGTTGGGCCCCACACGAGCCACCACCTTTTCATTTTTCCTTGAATCTTTTTTAAAAACCTCTTTTGTCATTAAAGTTGCCAACTTATCACTTCAATTAATTTTGACAAGTTAAGTTTAATTAAATGAAGTGAATTAAATTTTGAATGTTTGAATTTTAAAAGAGTTGGAAAAAGTAATAAAATAAGGATAAAGCCTTATTTTATTTTGGATGCATCGTTGTGTCGAGAGAGGGAGAGTTCTACCATCGAAGAACTTCATCATCCTCCTAGAAGAATGCGAAGAACACCGACGCGCCTTCCTTCATTCTTTTTTCCGTGTCAAAGGAAGGGGGATGTCGTTTCACCTCGGGCAATCTTGGTCAACATGTACAGAGCCACACCCCATGACGCTGCTTTCCGTGATGCTCATCGATCGTCAACTCGTTATCGAGGTAGGGGTTTGATTTTGTTCGTGTATATTCTTTGTCGTTCATCATCAATTTCCTTGGGCCGCTTGTTATAAATTTAACGGGAGGAGGTCGGACCACACGAACACGGCTGACCCTCCTCCCCATTTTGTTTTTGTGTTTGTTACGGCTCGAACGAAGGCGGCGCAGTGCAACGGCACCGCGCAGAAACATGGAGGAATGCAGCGAAGGAGCGTGGCGCCATCGCGCCGCCCCGTTGAGGCCGAACGAAGCTGCGGCCAAAGCAGGGCCACGTCAAAGGGGCGTGGCGCCGTCATGCCGCACGGGAGAACCACGAAGAGACTGCGGCCAGAACAGGGCCGCAGCGGAGGGGCGCGGCGCCGTCGCACCGTGTAGGTCAGACCAAGGCCGCGACCTTTGGCCGTGGCAGAGCAGGGAGTGGCGGTCAGAACCGCCGGACGCCGGTGCGTCGGAGGGGCGGGACCGCGGGGTCCCGCGACGGCGGCACCGGCCGGTCAGCGGGGTTGGTCGTTCGGAGAAGGCCAGGGGTCATAACCCCCGGCTGGCAAAAGGAGCGGCCCCCATGTGGGGGGCGCCGTTTCAAAACGGGGGGGCAACGCGCACCCCCCTTCCGTGATAGCTCGGCCAGCGCCGAGCTGGCCACGCGGGCCGCGCCCGTGCCAGGCCAACCGGCCACCCAGGCCAGGCCGGGCTGGGCCGCACTCTATTGGGCCGGAACCGGACTCGGGTCGGGTCGCCCCGGTTTGGGCTGACCCAGGGGGTCTTGGGTCGGGTCGGTCCGGGCCCAAAACCCCCTAAAAACCGGACAGTTCGTTTAAATGCCCGTAACATGGGCTACGGACCTCTGATTGATGCACCGTCAGTTGTGATGTGATTCTTGGATCGAGATGGTCATTTCGGTATATTAGAATCAAATTTTCAGAGAACTTTGGGTAGGGCTGGGTTGGTTCGAACACGAAACCAATCGGGCCCTTGGAGCGGAAACGCTTATAACTTGAGCTCTGGACGTCCGATTGACGTGTCGTCGACTTTGTTGGAATACTCTTAGTGAGACGGACCTTTTGGCTTAATCCACTCGTGGTTTGGATGTAGTTCGAGTGCAGTCGAATTGGTTTTTACTTAAAAATCAACCGGGCCCCTGGAACGAAAAAATCTAATTATTCTCAGACCGAGCGTCTGATTGACGCGTCGTCTGTCAGGTTGAGTTCCTTTTGTCGAGATGGAACTTTGGGATACATCAACTCTAGACTACGTGTCATTTTATGTATCGAACCCCCATGGCTCATGGAGCGGACCCTCCCATAATCGAGCATGTTGTGTGCGGGAACCCTAGAGCTGGCTACGACTGCGACGACGAAGAAGACTGCACTGAAATCCTCCGTGGGTTCGGTTGTGATGATGACTGCATTGAAATCCTCTTTGGGTTCGGCAGTGATGACGACCGTACTGAAATCCTATGTGGTTTCGATGATGATGACTATTGTTCTTGTAACCTACGTGGGTCTGGCAGTACTACTGTTCTTCTATCCTACGTGGGTCCGGCAGTGTTTGACTCTGTTCTTGTATCCTACGTGGGTCTGGCAGAGTAGCTGGTTTGTATCCTATGTGGGTCCGACTTCTTAGATGGTCTAGTATCCTACGTGGGTCCCAGCTTAGACGAATCAGTGGCTAAATCTGATCATCTCTATCACCTTATGAAGAAGTATACCTGTGTGATCTGAGTCTTGACTTCCAATCATTATCTTCGATATGATTGACTTGCTACCATTGTGGATTGGGTTGTGCTATCCTGTGTGGATTGGGTTGTACTACCCTGTGTGGACGTGATCGAACATGGGATCGAATGTTGGAGCCAAACTAGAATTGATGACTAAGGTATATGTATGGTCATATACCTATGTAGTGTTGGATGTTACTTCGTGATTGTATCTTTTGTTTCTGGTTTATTCCTTGTGGATTCTGGGAGACCTTTGGGGGGTCTCGGGGTCCCTACTGAGTATCGTATACTCACCCCTACACGGGATATGCTTGCACTAAGTTGTGTTGGATATAGACAACGGACAACGTTGATCGTGGTTGAGGCTTGTGGAGCAAGTCGGTACCTGGAGGTGGACCACTGGGCAGGACATACACGGAGCGGACGGCTGGCCCCGAGGAGCTGAGGGGGCTATCTGTACCCACCCTTCAGGTGGGACTTCTAGTGGATGACTCGACGTTGCTTCTTTACTTTAAGTTGTTGTACTTTCCTTCTAGTTGTACTTTACATTCAGTTTGGGTTTGTATTCTCACCCATTTACTTTCCGCACTTACTATTGTAACCAGTTTTACTTAGTGTTTACTTCTGCTTGCTTACTCTGTGGTGTTTGTTTACTTGATAAAGGAAATGCCTTCCCATTTTTGATTGGATTTATGCCTTGGTTCTAGTCACCAGCCCCTGGCCTAGGGGAGGCGGGCTTGGGTTAGTCATTCCACGGGTCCTGAGGACGGGTCGTGACATATTTATTTCATAAAACATTATAGAAAAGTTTTATTCTTCTAATGTATTTCAAACGAGATTTTTTAGGGATGTAATATAAAAGTGATCCCTTAGATTTGGTAGGCTTTGGTAACCTACTAGACATTTATATCACACTTATATTTTATAGGTTCAGGTTTGTTCTTGTATGTTTCACATCAATTGTATATTCCAGGAGGGGTATTTAGTCTGATGGTGACCCTAGTTGCACATATTTTGTGTATTTATTTTCTGAAATAATAATATTAACAAATATAATAGTATGGACTTGACAACATATTGGATGGATGCAAATCACGTGACAAAAGAGTGTGAAGATATATTGAAAGAGTTCATCACATTTGAAAAAGATCATACATATGGTCCTTCCCAAAAACATTTTCAATTTTCATATTGTTTTTATTGAAGACTAATTAGTCCTGAGAAATTGGAAGAACTCTTGATTTTTTGCGGAATCGATTAATGTTAAAATTTTTGCAATAAGCATGGGGAAAAAGTCAATGTAGATAATTTCTAGGATATCACTACATTTTATGGATCATCGAATATGAATAAAAGTGTGGAAATTGAATAATACTTTATAGAGGATGTGATTACAGATGTGAATGATGATGAATATCATATTGAAGAAATGGTAAGGACATTTGAAGAAAAACATGTTGATTTCCCAATATTTTTTGGAAAAGTGAAAGAGTTTTGCAAGGACGCCTTTGTATGCTGGTTACACTTAATATACAACATTATCATCCATACTATAGATTAATAATTTGAAAGTAGGCAACAAATATAGTGACAGCAGTTTTATGTAACTACTTTCTCTCTTGATGGACATTCTTCTAGAAGATAATGTGCTCTCGAGCTGAATATACAACTCCAAACGAACAATATGCTCGATGGTTATGATCTCTAAAACAATACACCCTTTCCCGAAGTAATTTATACTATTTTTAAAGGACCAAAAATCACTTATATAATTCCCAATGTGTGGTTATTCTTGATACAAGATTTATGAATCTGGCCATACAAAATTTTTATGGTACATTCCAATCAATCATAGGTTTATAAACTTATATGGAAGTGAGGAGACTTTATGTAAATTGAAAAGGCATGAATATACAAGAAATATATTTGGGAAACTATGTCACCCAATAGACTCTCCTTAGTGGAATAGAATTGATCATGAGTATCCTGAATATGGAAGTGAGTAGTGAAATCTATGTCGTGCTTTATCATCAAATGTAGTGAATCATTTTGTCTTTCAAAGAAGCACTCAGAGTACATGGCTGGTATGTTGGTAAATTTTAATTTTCCACCATAGTTATCCATGAAATGAAAATAATTCATGTTATCTTTTCTTATATAAGGAAAAAATAGGTAATTATATTTATGTTTTTTTATATCCATTGATTGAGTATTTGAAATTATTTTGGGATTCAGGTGTTACATGGTATGATGCTTATAGAAATGATGGTTTAACATTGAGATCCATGCTGCATGGGACAATAAATGGATTTTCTACCTAGGGAATGTTTTCAAGATATAACATTATAGGAACTCAAGGGCGTACCATTTATGAACAATGTACATAGTCAATTATCATGAGACATTCCTAGAAAACTTTGTTTCTAAGACACTGAATATATCTACACCAATGACATAAGTACCGATATTGGATGACATCATTCGACGGAAGTTCAAAAGAAAGTAAAACATTGTATCTTTGAATAGGTGATCAACTTCATGAGAGATTAAAATATGTGGAAACTGCTTTTGGTAAATCATTTTCAAAATAATCATATGAAAATAATTTTCAAAAAGTGATCAGTTTGTTTGATTTACCATTATGGAATTGTTTGCTTGTTAGGAATTTTTTTGATGTTATGCATGTTAAAAAAATATATGTGATAGTTTCATTCAAACATTGCTACTAAATTCACCCAAAAAAATGGATGCAATTAAGGCTAGGATGGAAATGGTTGACATGGGAATACAAGAATAGTAGGTGCTAGTGAGTGGTGAAGAAGAAAATTTTACTCCTCCAAATTATTACACACATTCCATGTAGGAGAGATATTAGTTTTGAAACCTCTCTAATGATGCATAGGTTACATAGGTTTATTCCTCAAATATCAATAATAACATGTAAATGATCGATTTAATGTTAAAAGGTCTAAAATCAAATAAATACCATGTTATGATGAATTATATAATTAATATAGATCTACGTTTCATTTTTTCCATGAATTTACATCATAAATTTACCAAGAACTATTTCTTCTCTGATGATATATGCAGCAAAGTTATAGGCCTGACAAAATTTATGACTATTGATAGCGAAATTTCCATTTTATTATGTGAATTGGAAATGTTCTTCCCACTAAATTTATTTGATATGATAGGTCATTTTATGGTTCACTTGGTGAGAGATATTCAACTACGTGGTCTTGTACACTATATATATATGTACCACATTGATGGATATATAAATATTTTGAAAGGGTATGTCAAAAATCAATGTCAGATAGAGGGTTGTATTTCAAAATGATATATTGTTGAGGAATCCGTTGAATTTTTTATCGAATTCCTATCTGTTCTGGAAAGAATTTTTCTATAGAAATCTCGTCACACTAGGCATTTTTTGACTAAAATAATTTTTTAAATAGATATTTCCACAATCAATATTACTTATTGGGAGTAGTCCCACCATTATGTTTGGCATAATAGTTTGGAGGTGTCCCCATATGTAGAAACAAAAAAATAAATTATTAGAAATTTTAGTACATTAAGGGATTAAAGATGGATTTCAAAAACACATAATCAACATTTTATAGGATGGTTTTAGGACCATATTTTTAAAGGGAAGATAAAAAGACAGATTCAATTTCAGGATGAGATTGATGGATACCTAGAGAACTAAGTGTGTATGTATTATATAACAATGGTTATGTAATTAATGGTTACAAATTCTATATAAATGAACATGATGAAGTCAGTACCATGAAAAATAGTACATTTACACTTGTGGCTGATGTGATGCATGTTTCTGGTACAAAGTATGAAATCTAATTTATATGAATATTTCTTACCTTGGAATCATCAAACAAATATGGGATTTGGATTATACAACATTCCAAGTTCCTAGATTTCAATGCAAGTGGGTTGATAATTGTAGTTCTTTTAAAATAGATTAATTTTCATTTGTAAAAGTTGACATCGGTAAGGAAGTGTACAAAGACAAACTGTTTATAATGGAATCATAGGAAGTAAAATTATTTTATGATTATGATCCAGCAAACTGAAGGCTGTAAATTATTCTATTATTGACTGAACATACTCAAGGATTAGATGAAAATTCAATTGAGGTAACTCATTCCTTGGGATGTCAAAATTATTTCATAGGGGTCCCTATGTAGATGTAGTATTTTATGCCATGTGACACCATAATGAATGGATTTAGATAGTCAATAGATGGGTCAAATCCCTTAAACCTTTAAATAATGAGAGTTCAAAAAGAATGATATATTTTTTATATTATAAATTATGTTATGTAATGTTATTTTATATTCGATACTACATTTCATTAATATAAATTAAATGTTTAACCAATTATATAGATAATGAATCCTAAATGTGTTGTTTCTCCCAATCCTAAGGACAAATATGTATCTCAACCTACTACCGCTCATAGTGGATATGAAAGACTATCTTTTAAATGTATTGGTGCTCCCATCCCTGAGGAAAAATAGGTTTCTCAGCCTGTAGTTGATCCCAGTGAGGAGGTATAGTGATAATCTACACATGTAAATTTTACCACTCCATATGAACAATATATTAACGATGCGGAATATGAAGAAATGATAGATGATGAAGGACCAGAGATGTGAAAAAAAAACGAGTTTTGTAAATTTATGGTGTTAGAAAAAATAATTAAAAAGGAAATAAATGGTATCAAATACATGGTCGGATGGCATATATGGGGCTAACATGTTAACCCAAACAAGAACATGTTCAATAGTTACATTGGAATATTCACTCAACAGCATGTGTCGATTGATGTAGATTTGTGGAAACATGTTGTGCCTATGATTAAGACACTAATGTTTGAAGAGACTACAGTAACATTATGATAACATTTCCTTATTTTAATAAAAAAATAAAATAATCAATCATTGAATCACTCTTCATCATTCCTCGTGGAGTGAATTTAATGTAGATGACTCCTATAAGAGATATTTATTAGTGCTTTATCGATGGATTCACATGGGCTTTCACAAAATTATAAAAATACATCATCATAAATATGATGAAGGGTTAATAAAACCATATCAGCATCTTATATATGCACACTATGTAACCTAAGAAGTGTGGGATGGATTTACTGTCCACTGTGTGGATGCGTCTTTTTAGGTACATTGTGTCTAGTAATACTTTTTTAAAAAATACAATTATTCATCACATTGAAAGAATGTTTTTTATGAAACTGAAACCAAGTGATAAATTAAGGTATGGATAAAAAAACCAATGTACCATTAACTTAAAGCAAGTATTAGGTACAATTCACTTGAAAAAATTGGTATGTACATTCAATCTACCAAAATACTTTTTTGGAACATGAAAATACCACATAATTATGTTCCTTTGTTTATATGTAGATTGATGAATCCAAATATAAATCCACTTCCATTATTTTCTAGGTTCTATTGAATGAATCATGTATAACTAAATATGGTATAAAAAAAGATGAAAACACCAAAAAGTGTGGGAAACGTGTGTATGTTTGACATAAAAAAAAATTCCATTCAGTAAATCAATGTTACATAAGAATGATTACTTGTTTTATTATATTTTATATCTCACTTAATCACCGAAATCATTAACACATGTATTGAATGAACACCTACTATTAATGGACTTGAAGCGGTAAGAACATTATGGTCCTCTCATAGGTGTGGGTTTTGAGGGCACACCTACACATATTTTAAAAAATAATAATTAGAGGATAATGATAAATAAATGAAACATATTATTGAAGGAATAACTACCCTTTAAGAACAATTCCATTGGATTAGGGAGTTAATATAAACTATAATGGGGAATGAAATTAGAATGAAATAATCATGACTAATCATTGTGTGATGATCACCCCCACCCCCACCAACATTAAGGTGAGACATTACCATCAATTAGTTATCATAGACAAGGTAATCAATATTCTAATAATTTTTTCTATGAAATGTAAATTAGATCAAAATGGATACCTCTCCTGTGCTAATATTATATAGGGTAAAAGTGATTGGGATTTATATCTATAAACACCCACCCATCGCCTTGTAGAGAGGGATATGGTGTTCAATATCCAAGAAGACCGTCTACACATTAGTCCACTTCCAACAGGTCATGTGAGATTGGTGATTATCATAGCTCATAATCCATGTTATGATCTACATATTCCACTTGGGGATGATGAAATTCATAGGGTCGAATAATCTGTTGGAACATTCATCACATTACTATAAAATATTTTTTAAAATATTTCCATAATGAGGTATTCATTTCCAATTAATTTTTCATGCTAAACATTTAATCATTAATTAATTTTTTTGTACCAATGAATGTTATAATTAATGGAAAAATGGAAGGGGTTGAAATTAAAGAACAACTCAAACCCATCTAAAGGATAGACCAACCAATCGAAATAATCTTCTGAAACCACCTTTACAACACCCCTTCCATATAGGCATTTACTAACATTAAAGGACCATGTGGATGAAACGTTACAAAATGGTATTAGTCTCACAGTTTATTTTTAATAAAATATGTACAAATAGGAAGGTGAATAATACATTAGTTTGATCATTTAAATTAAATATTGTACTATTTTTGTATAGAAAACACAGTTTTAAATATATATATGAGGTATGTCTTCATGATTTTATTTTCCAAATATTTATATACTATGTTATGTACAAATAAATACATTTCATATTTTTAGAAGGTGTATATATCAATAACAATTAAATTGATATCCCCTTTATTTTTTGGACCCGTTAGTCCTCACACCACCTCTACAGAATTAAAAAAAATATAATACAAAAAAAATGAATTAAATAGTTGCAGACCTGGTCAAATCCTTTGAAAGAAAAATATTAGATGGAATACACTTATTAAAACCAATAATGCTGGGGTAAATATCATTAATTTAATAATATCACATGTATTTTAATTTCATTCATTAATTACTCATTTATATGTTTTAAGAAACATTGGATTCTCATTATGGTCAATTTAGATACTCCAAAGATTTATTTCCTCGATTCACTGCTTGGATATGCAAAAAATTGACAACACATTATGGAATTTTTCAATATGTAATAAACTACATCCAATTTTTTTGAACTAAACATCATGTAATATGATATATATTAGCTTTTAATGAAGATTCTATTCTGATAGGTTGGTTCATCAATATCATGAAAAATAAGGAATAATGTTACGGGCTAAGAACAAAGATACTAACAAGTTCTATTACTAGACCAGTATCATGGTATATATAATAATATTACACTATCAAAACACATATAAAAAATTACTTATTTTTTTGAATGTATCTATTTGTTTCAAAAAAACCAACGGATAATATAGTAATTATTATGTTTGAAAATTTAAGAGAGTGGTCATATTTCTATGAACAAACTAGTATCCCTAAAGATGTATTTTTTATGGTAATTATAATTAAATTTATAAAATTTCATAATTATTGGTGTATTTATATTTTTCCAGAAAGACTATGATTGACTACATGAATAATGTTCAAAATATGATATAGATATTCTTAGAAACGATTATGGACTTATACCTGATGACATAATGTACACAAACATAATGATGATGTGACTTACATAGAAGTAATGGATTGTTTCATATTTACGTATAAATTATTGATATTTAGTATTAATCACATAATAATTATTTTCATATACAGGTGGATTACTTTGTTTCAGTTGGGGTGGTTTGTTTGAAGTTTCTCATTCTCATGAGAGATTTGGCTCCGAGGTCATAAATGAGATGATGACAACAATGAAATGGGTCAAGAATTTATATAACCATCCTTAAAATGTGAATTCATACTATGTATTTAATTAAAATTTCCTCACTTTATCTACAATTAGTATGTTAATTTCCTTATCATTTTTATCTAACACATATTCATCTTTTTCACACATCTTTATGCTTTCCCTTTCTTCTCTTTTTCGGGCTAACAACACTGCATAGAGTCAATGTCAATTAGAAAAAACACCATTCTTGCTGAAACCCAATGGATTATAGGAAGATAATGTTCTCATTGTAGTGACTTATCGTGATATAATAGGTGTATGAACTTTCTATACTCTCTTACATTTCAACGGTAATAATGTTTTTTCAGCTAAGAATGTCGAATCAATATGAAGGGTTGATAATTTTACATAGGCAATAGAAATTTTGATAACCTTGGTAGTTAAGGTCTATTTAGAGACATTAGTATGTGTAGAAATAAGCCACCCCTAAATATGACAGACGGTGTGACATGTATGACTCCATGTGATTTTTTTTTATATTGACATAAATTTTAGAAAAAAAAGACAACTGACATTTTAAAATTGATAAAATATTATTCAGATTATCCTGATACTTTAAAAAATGGTATATAAGTCTTTTTTCACCTGTAGGAATCTGTTTCACCTCAATATGACACACGATGATCCTTGTATGACTCATAGTGCCTCTTTGTATTTAAAATCGACATTATTTTATGTAAAAATAACAAGTGACATACTAAAACTGAGAAAATAAATTTGAATTATTTTGATAAATTAAGACAATGATCCATTTGTCATTTTTTACATGTAGGAGTCAACCACACCTCAATATGATGTACAGTGTGAACAGTAAGGCTAAAATTGTGTCTATTTATTTAAAATTGAAAATAATTATACTATAAAGAACAAGTGACACAGTACAATCTGAGAAAACACATCATTATAGTTTTGATACTTTTGTAATATGATCCATAATTCATTTTTTGAAATATAAAAATCAACCAAACCTCAATTGGATGCATGGTGTGACTGTTATAACCCCAAGAGTTTCTATTTATTTAAAATTGTCATTAATTTTAGTAAAAAGAACTAGTGACACATCGAAATGTGAAAAACATGTTAGGGTTATTTTGAGACTTTTAAAAATGATCCATATGACATTTTGGATCACTACTGGAAATACAGTATTTCCCAATGGTTTAGAACCATTAGGAAAGGCTACAGAACCATTGGTTTATGTTATACCAACGGTTCTGCAAACCGTCGGGAAGTAAGCCATTGGGAAAGCTTTTCCCAAAGTTTTATAGTGAACCGTTGGTATAGGGTGGACAAAAATTACCCTATCCAAACGCTTCTGCCAAACCGTTGGGAAAACCCAAGGTCTCCTCTTTCCCAACGGTTTCTATACCGTTGGGAAAAGTTTTTTACCAATGGTTCATGGAACCGTTGGTAAAACAAAACCCATAGATGCTATGCCAACAGTTTCAAACTGTTGGCATAGCCTATGCTAGGAAAATTGCAAAGCAGCTCTGCAATTTGCCCAGAAGCTTTGTAATTTTCCCACCAGTTCTCCTTTTTTGGGTTCCCTCTCATTTTAAATCCAATTATTTTACCAGCAATAAACTAACACATACATATACAATTATTGTACCTACAATAACCAACTAACACATACATATAGAGAACAAATTCATACACATTTAAAATATAATGCTGAAACTATACACATCCATAATTAAATTAGAATTCATAATGTAATTATAAACATACATAATTCATTTATAATTCAATTTAAAATTTATGTGACAATTATATGTGGAATCTGGAAGTCAATTCATAATTTGATCAGTTTTTTGTATACCATATGTTTTTACCTGAAATGATGTCCTTTTTAAACAAAATACATACACCTGGAGTGCTACCAGCCACACCGCTCCTCGGATTGAGGCGGGGTTGACTCGTACACATCACATATGACCCATGGATCGTTGTTCAAAAGTATCAACACAATCTGAATGTGTTTGGTCGGATTTTCGTATGCCAGTTGATGTTTTTCAATTAAAATGACATCCTTTTGAAACAAAAGGAAGACACTTTGAGTGGTTCCAGCCACACTGCGTCTCAGATTGAGGCGAGGTTAATTTGTACACGTCACATATTACCCATGGATCGTTCTCCTAAAGTTTCAAAGGAAACCGAATGCATTTGGTCAGTTTTCCATATGTACTTAAAATGTAGTCCATTTTAAACAAAAGAGATCCACATAGAGTGATTCCGGTCACACCGTGCCTCTGATTGGGGTGGGGTTGACTCGTACGCATCACACGTGACCCATGGATCGTTGTGCTAAAGTATCGACACAATCCTAAGGTTTTTGGTCGGTTTTCCGTATGTCAGTTGATGTTTTTCACTTAAAATGACGTCCTTTTGAAACAAAAGACAGACACTTTGAGTGGTGTCGGCCACACCGTGCCTCGGATTGAGGTGGGTTTGACTCTTCCACGTCACATATGACCCATGAATCGTTGTGCTAAAGTATCGACACAATACGAATGCGTTTTGTCAGTTTTATGTATTCCAGTTGATGTTTTTCAATTAAAATGACGTCCTTTTGAAACAAAAGGTAGACAATTTGAGTGGTTCTGGCCACACCACATCTCAGATTGAGGCGAGGTTGATTCTTACACGTCACATACGACCCATGAATCGTTCTCCTAAAGTTTCAATGGATACCGAATGCGTTTTGTCAGTTTTCCGTATGTACTTAAAATGTTGTCCATTTTAAACAAAAGAGAGCCACTTAGAGTGATTATGGCCACACCATGCCTCTGATTAACGTAGGGTTGACTCATTCACATCACATATGACCCATGGATCATTTTTCTAAAGTATCAACACAACCCTAATGTTATTGGTTGGTTTTTTGTATGCCAGTTGATGTTTTTCACTTAAAATGACGACCTTTTGAAACAAAAGACAGACACTTTGAGTGGTGGCGGCCACACCGCACCTCATATTGAGGCGGGGTTGACTCTTAAACATCACATATTACCCATGGATCATTGTGCTAAAGTATTGACACAATCTGAATGCGTTTGGTCAGATTTACGTATGCCAGTTGATAGTTTTCAATTAAAATGACGTCCTTTTGAAACAAAAGGCAGACACTTTGAGTGGTTCCGGCCACACCACGTCTCAGATTGAGGCAGGGTTGATTCGTACACATCACATGTGACCCATGAATCGTTCTCCTAATGTTTCAATAGAAACCGAATGCGTTTGTTCGATTTTCTGTATGTACTTAAAATGTTGTCCATTTTAAACAAAAGAGAGCCACTTAGAGTGATTCCGGCCACACTGTGCCTCAGATTAAAGAATGGTTGACTCTTACATGTCACATATGTCCCATAGAGCATTGTTATAGATTCTTAACATAATCTGAATGCGTTTGGTTTCTTTTCCGTATGCCAGTTGATATTTGTCACATAAAATGACGTCCTTTTGAAACAAAAGACAGACACTTTGAGTGGTGGTGGCCACCCCGCACCTCTGATTGAGGCAGGGTTGACTGGTACATGTCACATATGACCCATGGATCTTTGTACTAAAGTATCGATACAATCTAAATGCGTTTGGTCGGTTTTCTGTATGCCAGTTGATGTTTTTCAATTAAAATGACGTCCTTTTGAAATGAAAGGCAGACACTTTGAGTGGTGGCGGCCACACCGCGCCTCGTATTGAGGCAGGGTTGACTCGTACACATCACATATGACCCATTAATCGTTGTTCTAAATTATCAACACAATCCGAATGCATTTGGTCAGTTTTCCGTATGCTAGTTGATTTTTTTCAATTAAAATGACGTCCTTTTGAAACAAAAGGCAGACACTTTGAGTGGTGGTGGCCACACCGCACCTCGGATTGAGGAGGGTTTGACTCGTACATGTCACATATGACCCATGGATCGTTTTTATAATGTATTGACACAATACGAATGCGTTTGGTCGCTTTTCCATATTCCAGTTGATGTTTTTCAATTAAAATGACGTCCCTTTGAAACAAAATGAAGACACATTGAGTGGTTTCAGCCACACTGCGTATCATATTGATGCGGGGTTGATTGGTACATGTCACATATGACCCATGAATCGTTCTCCTAATGTTTCAATGGAAACCGAATGTGTTTGGTCGGTTTTCCATATGTACTTAAAATGTTGTCCATTTTAAACAAAAGAGATACACTTAGAGTAATTATGGCCACACCGTGCTTCCGATTAAGGTGGGGTTGACTCTTACACGTCAAATATGACCCATGTATCATTGTGCTAATGTATCATCACAATACAAATGTGTTTGGTCTATTTTCCGTATGCCAGTTGCTATTTTTCACTTAAAATGGCGTCCTTTTGAAACAAAAGACAGAAACTTTGAGTGGTGGCAGCCACACCACACCTTAGATTGAGGCGGGGTTGACACATACACGTCACTATGACCCATGGATTGTTTTTCTAAAGTATCGACACAATCCAAATGCGTTTGGTCAGTTTTCCATATGCCAGTTGATGTTTTTCAATTAAAATGACGTCCTTTTGAAACAAAAGGCAGACACTTTGAGTGGTGTCGGCCACACCACGTCTCAGATTGAGGCGGAGTTGATTCGTACACATCACATATTACCCATGAATCGCTCTCCTAATGTTTCAATGGAAACCAAATGCGTTTGGTCGGTTTTCCATATGTACTTAAAATGTTGTCCATTTAAAACAAAAGAGAGACATTTAGAGTGATTCCGGCCACACCGTGCTTCAGATTAAGGCGAGGTTGACTCGTACACGTCACATATGACCCATGGATAATTGTGCTAAAGTATTGACACAATCCAAATGCGTTGGTCACTTTTTCATATGCCAGTTGATATTTCTCACTTAAATGACATCTTTTTCAAACAAAAGACTGACACTTTGAGTGGTGGTGGCCACACTGTGCCTCAGATTGAGGTGGGGTTGACTCATACACATCACATATGACCCATGGATAGTTGTACTAAAGTATCGACACAATCCAAATATGTTTTTCAGTTTTCTGCATGCCAGTTGACATTTTTCAATTAAAATGACATCCTTTTGAAACAAAAGGCAGACACTTTGAGTGGTGGCAGCCACACCGCACCTCGGATTGAGGAGGGGTTGACTCGTACACGTCACATATGACCCATGGATCATTGTGTTAATGTATCGACACAATCTGAATGTGTTTGGTCAGTTTTCTGTATGCCATTTGATGTTTTTCATTTAAAATGACATCCTTTTGAAACAAGAGACAGAATCTCTGTGTGGTGCCGGCCACACCGCGTCTTAGATTGAGGCAGGGTTGATTCTTACACGTCACATATGAACCATGAATCATTCTCCTAAAGTTTCAACAAAAACCGAATGTGTTTGGTCGGTTTTTCGTATGCACTTAAAATGTTGTTCATTTTAAACAAAAGACAAACACTTTGAGTGGTGGCAGCCACACCGTGCCTCATATTAAGGTAGGGTTAACTCATACACGTCAAATATGACCCATGGATCGTTTTTCTAAATTATCAACACAATCCGAATGTGTTTGGTTGGTTTTCCGTATGCCAGTTGATGTTTTTCAATTAAAATGACGTCCTTTTGAAATAAAAGGCAGACACTTTGAGTGGTTTCGGCCACACCGCGTCTCAGATTGAGGCAGGGTTGATTCGTACACGTCACATATGAACCATGAATCGTTCTTCTAAAGTTTCAACGGAAATTGAATGTGTTTGGTCAGTTTTCCATATGTACTTAAAATGTTGTCCATTTTAAGAAAAAGAGATCCACTTAGAGTGATTTCGGCCATACCGTGACTCATATTAAGGAGGGGTTGACTCATACACATCACATATGACCCATGGATCGTTGTGCTAAAGTATCAACACAATCCGAATGTGTTTGGTCAGTTTTCCGTAAGCCAATTGATGTTTTCCACTTAAAATGACGTCCTTTTGAAACAAAAGACAGACACTTTGAGTGGTGGCGGCCACACCGCGCCTTGGATTGAGGCGGGGTTGACTCGTACACGTCACATATGACCCATGGATTGTTGTGCTAATGTATCGACACAATCCGAATGCGTTTGGTCAGTTTTCCGTATTCCAATTGATGTTTTTCAATTAAAATGACGCCCTTTTGAAACAAAAGGCGGACAATTTGAGTGGTGGCGGCCACACCGCGCCTCGAATTGAGGCGGGGTTGATTTGTACACGTCACATATGACCCCTGGATCGTTCTCCTAAAGTTTCAATGAAATCCAAATGCGTTTGGTCAGTTTTCTATATGTACTTAAAATGTTGTCCATTTTATGAGAAATCTCATGTGTCTATTAGTGGAATGGTATTTACATAAAATCTTGTGGAAATTTATATAAAATATTTTTATATCATTCTTAGTATGGATTAGATTTTAGTTTATCATTCTATGAAACATTTCGGAGCTAACATTGTCATGCCCAATGAATACATCTTTTTTATAACATACCAAGAATCTATGATATTGATTAGATGTGTAAATGTGATTTACATTGATTATCATGAAGAAAATAAATAAAATATATATTATAGATTTTCTAGTATTAAATGAAATCAAGGAGGGTGGGGGGATGTCTGGTGGGGCTGTCTGGGGGGCTGTCTGGTGGGTGTCTGGGGGGGCTGTCCAGGGACCAAGGAGGTCGGTGGGGGGCTGTGCGGGGGGCTGTCCGGGGGTGTTCGGGGGGTTGTCCGGGGTCCAAGGAGGAGGGTGGGGGGCTATGTGGGGGGCTGTCCAGGGGGTGTTCGGGGGGTTGTCCGGGGTCCAAGGAGGAGGGTGGGGGCTGTCTGGAGGGCTGTCCGGGGGGCTGTCTGGGGTCTAGGGAGGAGGGTGGGGGGCTGTTCGGGTGGCTGTTCGGGGGGGCTGTCTGGGGGTTGTTCAGGGGTGTTTGGGGGGTTGTCCGGGGTCCACAGAAGAGGGTGGGGGGGTTATCCGCGGGGCTGTCTGGGGGGCTGTTGGGGGGGGGGGGTTGTCCGGGGTCCAGGGAGGAGGGTGGGGGGGGGCTATCCGAGGGCTGTTCAGGGGGGCTGTCTGGGGGCTGTCTAGGGGTGTTCCGGCGGTTGTCAAGGGTCCAAGGAAAAGGGTGGGGGGTTGTTCGTGGGGGCTATCTGGGGGGCTGTCCGGGGGCTATCCGTGGTCCAGGGAGGAGGGTGGGAGGGCTGTCCGGGGTCTGTTCGGGGGGCTGTCCGGGGGCTGTCTGGGGGGTGTTAGGGGGGTTGTCTGGGGTCCAAGGAAGAGGGTGGGTGGGGCAGTTCGGAGGGCTGTCTGGGGGGTTGTCTGGTGGGGCTATTCGGGGTCTAGGAAGGAGGGTGGGGGTTGTCCAGGGTCCAGGAAGGAGGGGGGTTCACAAATACATAACCACTAAAAGATAACAACATCCATAAAAACAGATAATATATAAAAATAACTCAACTCCAATAATATACTAAGAGTCTAGATAAAACCAACAACTAGAATAGATTAAATATCAAATATCAGTAATATCAGTCAAAAATGTAATGGATCAACTTGTCTCACATCACCATTACCATCATCACTATCATCATCACCCTCGTCCTTGTCCCTATCATCATCCTCTCCCTCCTCACCCTCTCCCTTCTCCTCGCCCTCGCCCTCCTCCTCGCCCTCGCCACCTGCCTCGCCCTCCTCCTCTCCCTCCTCTTCCGCATCGTACTCCTCGCCATCATCATCGTCAAGATGGAAATCATCATGACCACCACTAGAACTGCCACTTGGTGCACCATATATAGAATGTATTGACGACATATACTCATCAAAAGCTAGGCTGGCCTCGGCTGGAAGTATTGGACGTAAAACTTCAATAAATTTCATAAACGCACGGTTTTCCCTAGAAGACTATTATGTCGTCTCTGTGGCCCTTTTCTCAGCATGTTCTGCATGTGCCCTAACTTTCTAAAGCTCGGTGGAACTACAGCTCATACTTGAGGAGGGCCAATACCTCGTCGGGGCTATCCTAGGTCGGCAACGTACTCTGCCAGAATGCTCCTCTCCCAACACCTGATGTAAGTGATCTGTTGGCCCAAAATTGTCCGGTTCTTGGGCATCGAGGGCCTCTAAAGCAGCTTGTTACAAATATAAATATATCATTAAGTTACAAAATAGATATTAAAATATAAATTCAACAGATTAAAACTTAAAATCTACTGTTGAGTCTCTTCGTTGACGACACTTCCATCGTTTTTTTATCTACTCGAGCAAAACAGTTTTTCTCAAGGCACATGTCCTTCAATATTTTGTATTTGCCTCTACAATTACATTGAAAACTAAAGTTATATGAAAACTTTAGAAAACTATTAAATAATTGAGGAAACAAAAGAAAGTGTAAGTCGTAAATAAAACTTATAAACAATTTTCATACCTGCTTCCTCTCATGATCAGGCATCGTAGTGCGTCCCACTGTGTGGAGGTATTTTTTTGCATCAATGTTCTTTTTATTTTTTCCAGATTATTCCTAAATAAAATTCAAAAATTCAACATATAGTATTAATGAAAGATATGAAACTTATTATTTAAATACCTCGAATGTTATTAATACCTTAAACTGGGTACTCGTCCAATGAGTAATCATCTGACGATACTTCTCTACAAGACAATCATCCGCCACTGGTACTGCCTCTAACACAGTGCCAACTCTAGCAACCCAGTAAATATACAACTCATGCTTGTAGGCTCTCCAAAGCTTTCCTAAATCCTTTAGACGTTCCGATCGTGCACCCTCACCATCGGGAAAATTAAATTGAAGCTGAAATAAAAATATTAATTCATATAAATACAAAAATAATTCATGGAATTAAATAGCACAGATTTTTTTACCCATATATCTTCCCAAGCTCTATCCTTGACCTCATGTGGAAAATGTCTCCATCAGAGTATTTGGAAAGCGTCGCCAAAAACCTCCGACATTGCTGACCTGTTTTCTCAACCATTTGGTTGTCTTCATTATAATCCACCATAACCTGTGTGTGGTGGTTCCACACCGAACGCATGTGTGTACGCCCCCGCCCACGCCTCCTATCATTAGGTGTATTCTTCATGAAAGAAAAACAAATATTTTATCAAAACATGTTATAATGAAAATAAATATTTCTATAAAAATTTGTTAGGGTTCTATAAATATACCTGTGTCGGTCTGATCGTTGAGCGCCGTTGGATCCACAGAAACTGATGGAACACCCTGTGGTGGAACAGGAGTCGAATATGATGGAATATAGAATCTCATAGAGACAGAAGTAGAAGGAAAAGAAGATGGGACAGCTGTCTGACCGGATGCTGACCGGGGAGTAGGAATCATCATGGGATGTGAAAATGATGGGCTAGAAGATGCAGAAGGTTGCAAAAACATGGGAGGCCTAAATATACCATGTGTCCCTAACGACACACCGGGATTATAATGTGGGAATGATGACATGTTATTGGGAGGGGCAGGGTCTAGTTGGGTATGCCCAGCTGCTCGTCCTCTTCTGGTACGAACCCTCCTCGTACCACCGGCCTGAGTACTAGGACCAGTACTAGGCTCCTCATCGAATAACTGTTGAAATATAGGTGGATCCTACAGAAAATTTTACAAAAAAATTAATCACATGACATTATATATTCTTTAAATATATCAATTTGAAATAAAGTACTCACTATAGGCACTAATGATGGAATTCCCAACTCCGTCATTCGACGATTGTTCTCCGTCATTTTTTTCCTTCGTCTCTCTTCAATTGGCTTCTTTTCCTGCTTTTGAAAACAAATATGTAATTAATTAGAAAAATAAAACTAATGTGTAACCCAAAAAACTAAATATATGAGGGAATATGGGTATTCATTGGTAATTTAGCTATCAATTGTTTTAGAAGATCTTGAAGGGATTTAATAAATCATACATGTTGAAATGTTCACCAAGTTATAAATATTGTTTGACTATGTTTGAATACAGTTCAATTCCAAATTAGAAAATTCAATTCAAATAAAACTGCAACCAATAATCATTGAAAAATCACATAATGGTCAAGTCATCTATCAATTGTTTTAGAAGAGCTTGAATGGATTTAATAAATCATACAAGTGGTACTGTTCACCAAGTTAGAAATATTCATTGACTATTTTTGAATACATTTCAATTCCAAATTAGAAAATGAAATTCAAATAAAACTGAAACCAATAAACATTAAAAATTTACATAACGGTCAAGTCAGCTATCAATTGTTTTAGAAGAGCTTGAATGGGTTTAATAAATCATACAAGTTGTAATTTTCACCAATTTAGAAATATTGTTTGACTGTGTTTGAATACAGTTCAATTCCAAATTAGAAAATTAAATTCAAGTAAAACTGCAACCAATAAACATTAAAAGTTCACATAACGGTCAAGTCAGCTAAAACATATTTTTGATCAATACTAAATCAATTTGAATATTACCAACCTTAACAACCCAACATGAGGTAAACCAAAAGAATTCAGAACATGGATGAATGATTCTATATATTTTCAACCACAACTTTAGGTTCACAATCAACTCTGAAAATTGAGCTATTCGAGTCATAAAAAGAAATAAATGGATTTGTTCCAATTTCACTAGGGATAGTGTCAATTCCATCATCACCATCATCAAAAATATGTCTTTGAATTACTTCAACTATGACACCAAATTCAGGTCAAAGTTAGCCTTTGACATAAAAAACATGTTTAGCCATTGATACCAACACATATGGTTCTTCGGTAGCAAGAGTGCGAGTCATATTAATTACTAGAAATCCACAATCATTAATAAATTTGTCATGTCTCGTCATCGAATCAACCCAATGGCATTTCATCATTGTGACTCATCCATGAGAGTAATAATCCAATATTATTATTTTCTCAACAACTCCATAATAACCCACATTTTTAAATCTTGGTCTACTATCTGATTCACGGGAATAACAATCTATTGTGGCAGTAACCATAACACCATCATGTTGTGTTCTCATGTTCTTTTCTCATTCAGTGACAATAAATTTTTACCCATTGATACCAATTGATTTACAGTCACAAACCCAGGTATTAGGACCAAAAGACAAAGCTCTTATTTCCTCAGAGACAGAGTCAGCAGACAAAATCAATACCTGCATTATAAATGACTATTAAACTTAATTAAATATTGATATAATTATTTTAAACATTAATTTTTTTATACCTTCAATTTTAACCAAGCAGAAAAATCATTGCTATGAAAAGTCTCTATCCTTATCAAAGATAAAGAATGATGCTTCCTATTTATCATTGTTTTATGTTCCCTATAGATAAAAAATATGAATAGTTTAACAGATATATATGAAAGATATACATAATCAATTTAGTTACCTGATATAGTAATCGAACAAATCACAGTTGAACAAAACTATGCGAAGTGCCATCTCCCACTCTTCATGGCTTAATGTCTTCAATGTATATGATCCAAGAATTCCTCCTATTTGAGGATGTGATGGAAAACTGGGTTAAATTTTCTCATATTGTTCTTCTTCATTTCTCAATGGTCTGTTCAATCTTTTAGTAAGATCAGACAAATACATCGAGCAGAAATCCATACATTCTTGAGCCAAGTAACTGTTCACGATAGATCCTTCGGGATGATTTTTGTTTCGGACATAAGACTTTAATGTGAACTTATTTCTTTCAATTGGATACATCCAACCAAAAGAAAAAGGTCCTTTGAGAAGTATTTCAGTGGGAATATGTACAGTTAGATGCAGCATGCATGTGAAAAATGATGGAGGAAATATTTTCTCCAACGCACACAAAATTAATGGGGCATCTGTCAACATTTTTTGAAAGAAAGACTTGGAAAACTTCTTAGCACAAAGATCTCAAAACAAATGGCACAGCCTAATAACAGCCACCTTTACATTATTGGACAAAAGATGACAGATTTCTATTGGAAGCAACTCATGCAGTAGAACGTGATAATCATGAGTCTTCAATGATTTTAGCTTCAACTCTCTTCTGTTGACCCGTTTAGATATGTTGCTTGAATAGCCATCAGAAACACTAATAGTCTCTAATACTTCCATAAATTGTTTTTTTCCATAGGTTTCATCACATAAGAAGCACATGGAAGTTTCCATTTATTTTCACAGATACGCATAGGATGTAATTCTGGTATGATTCCCCAATCCACCAAGTCACGTCGAGATCGTAAATCATCTTTTGTCTTCCCCTTGACATTTAGAATAACTGAAAGAAATATTTTGCATATATTCTTTTCAATATGAATTACGTCTAAGCAATGACGTAAAAAGTTGGTTGATAAATAAGGAAAATAAAAAAAGATACACCTCTTCCTCCAATTGTAACAGGTTTCAGTGGAAACATTCTTTCTCTTTCCAGATTTCATTTGACCCATCCTAAACGAACAACTGAAATCTTTCAATTCATTAAGCATGTCAGTTCCAGACATACGCTGAGGTGGATCATCGGCCTCTATGGTATTATCAAATCTTCGACGATTCATTCTATATGGATGATCCTTTGGCAAGAATCGTCAATGTCCCATAAAACTGAAACTACAGCGATGTTTCAGTCTTCTGAATCGTGTATTCTTCATAAAAACTGAACATGACAATTTTCCCTTCGTGCTCCATCCAGACATCATTGCATAATCCGTAAAATCATTGATCGTCCACATAAGCGCATCACGCATCTGAAATATGTCTTTCTAACATGCATCGTATGTGCGCAAACCCACATCCCAAAGAATTTTCAACTCTTTTATTAATGGTTGCATGTAGACATCAATATCAATGTCGGGATCAGAAGGACCATATATGAGTATACTCATGAAAGTGAAAGGTTTTTTCATACACAGCCATGGGGGAAGATTATAAATGTGTATAAAAACTGGCCATGTGCTATGCGAAGTAAGCATCCGCCCAAACGGATTAAAACCATCGTATGAAAGACCCATCCTCACATTATGCACGTCAGCTACAAAATCAGGATGTCGAGCATCAAATCTTTACCATGAAAATTATTCTGCAGGATGAACCAACTCATCATTAGTCTTCTTTCTCTTGGTCTCATTCCATCTCATTTTTATTGATTTGTCATCACACATAAAAATATTATGGAGTCTGGGGATCAATGGAAAGTACCACATTACTTTCTGTGGAACGCGGGATGGTGTTCCATTAGATTTTGACTTCCAGCGGGATGTGCCACATTTTATACAATCATTTCGTTCAGCGGTTTCCTCCTAGAATAAACTGCAATCTTTCAGGAAAACATGAATTTTGATTCTTGAAAATCCAAGTTACTTAACTAAATTCCATGCCATATAGTGGTTTGAGGGAATATCTGTATAATTTGGAAGTAAATCCTTTAAGAGGGTAAGAATGTAATCGATTGTTGTATTAGAAATCTCAAACAAAGTTTTCCCATGAAACAATCGGATTAAAAATTCCAGCTTTTTAATTTTATCGCATTGTCGATATACTGGAGTCGTGGCAACATCATTTTATTTTTTCACCCTATCAATATCATCATTTTCACTAGATGCATCAGCTGTGCTCATATCAAAGTCTTCTTGAGTCGAAATCCTTTCTTTTTCATGATGACGAATAAACAGAAACCGATCATCTAACAAATTCTCCATTCCAGTCTTTTCATTTCGATCATCACCAAATTGAGATTTCATTTTCTCCCCATTGTGATACCACACAATGTACTTTTCTTTAAAACCATTTTTGGTTATGTGGTAGATGACTTCTTCATGGATCAACCAAGGTCTACCAACACAATTGGAACATGGGCAGTGTATGTGACCACTATCTGAAGCATTGTGAAATGAAAAATATATAAAGCTCTCCAAATTGTTTTGAAAATCACTTGAGATCTGATCGGTTTCATACATCCAACGTCTTTCCATTCTGTAAAAAGAATTTATAAAAGTCATTTTGTCATAAACAATTCAATAGGATTGAACTTTAATAGAAAATACATTTAAGTAAAATATAAAGGAAGATGTTTATATTCGATGCAGTGAACTATTAAAATAATGTAAAGAACAAGTACTCGTAAATTAAATTAAAATTTATTTATATTCATTTTCATTAGGTATATAAGAGGCACATGCCTCAGGTCCCATCATGTGTTATAGGCATCCCAAATCATTGACTCATGTTCAATAAATCATTATTGACACCTGGCCATACCTTTCATTACCCAATTACTTCCCCAAGTCAAGAACAACCCATGGATGAATAAATTTTAGCCTTCTACGCTAATAGGTTGTTCATGGCCTGTAAAAAGATTTAATTTCATTAAGTACAGACAGAAACATTTATTTTTAAATTTGAAATTCTTGATAAACTATGTCAATGATAACAACATTACTGAATTAAACGTGTGACTTATCTAACATTTTTATGGCTGTCTAAACATGCCAGAATCGGTAGTGAAAAGCACCCCACCCTCATAAAAGTGAGTATTGGCCAAGAAGGACACATAATATACAACGTACAATGAGAACCATATTTAGTTGACCCGAAAGTTATATTAGTACGGTCATCGTGGGGGAAATGGAATATATGATCCTGGTTAACTGATGAATTAAAAAGCTTGTATTCCATATGTTGGACACTATCTAAAGTAAGAAATCATGTGAGGATGGGTTTATATCATTTAATTTCTTACATATGCTAGTGAGAATGAAGGCTTAAATTAATTACTTGAGTTTACTGATACCATGTCAACCATTATACACACCATGTGAACCATTATACACACCATATGAACCCTTATACCATATCGTCATTATTACAACCATTAATAACAACTTATTAAATAACATCACTTGTTAAAGATAATTAAATTGAACATAAATCAATAATAATATTGGATATATCAAGTAAAATGAATTCATAATATCTTACATCCTAAATGACCACCCACAACCATGATTAATGACCACAAAGACCCCCTTTAGGCCAAATCAAAAGTGTAAACAAAAACACATAGTTGTAGAAAAAAAACTTCATTTGTGTGAAGAATAATAATCTCATGGTCCTAATGATATTTGAACCACGCAGTCATGATTTTCGAGATGAACCTGTATCCATGAAACCATATGAGAAACATGATTCAATACATGCATTTTTCTGATTTTCCCAAGCATTTTGAGGAACCCCAAATCAGTGAAAATGGTCATTGTGTTTTGAAATTGTGATTTAATAACACATGTATGATGTAGAAGGCATAATGATTAATGGTTATATTAGAAAAAAGAAAAACTAATATTCAATAATATTGCGAATTTGACATTCTGTGAATTAGTTTCATGAATAAGGATGTAGTACTAATTAGGGACCACATACTATTTGTAAAAGTTTAAGAATATACTCCATATGTTCTATTGTGAAAAGGATAAGTGAACAGTGTTTCATTTTAAATATATATAGATTTTGATAGAAACATGATACATACATGTTATGTAATACACATAGTGTACAAAAATTAAGATGAACAAGATCTTCATGTTTGGTATGATCTTAATGAAAGGAGTGATTTTCATGAAATAATATCAATAAATATTACAAACAATTTATTATTAGTTCATATACATGACGATATAATATTTGAAGCAGATTAAAAAAAACTAACAATCTTCAAAATTAGAACACAATAAAGAGACGCCATGCCCTTATAAATGTAAATTTCTAATGAAAACATTAATTGGACATACACCGATATAGGGATTTGAGTACACAATTTGTGGAACAATCATAAAATTTTACAAAAACCCTAAAAATTGGTAATAACGAAATCGTTGAGAATAGAAGGATATGATTTATAAGAGGTGGAACTATATCCTTGATAAAATATGGAAGAATTCTAACCTGGTAGCTGCTAATCCGATGGAAGAGGTGGGGATTCATAAGTGCTTCTGCCAAGGAATCACTTCTAGAGACTAGAAGAAGGGTTCTGGAATCGTGGGGAGGCCGCTGCCTGCATTTGGAGAATTTTGGGCTTTTTTTTCCAACGGTTTTTAAAAACCGTTGGGAAAAATCAATCATTCCCAACTATTTTATGAAACCATTGGGAAAACTAACTTTTTCCCCATCTTCCCCAACGGTTTCCTCAAAGTGATTTTCCCCACTTTTCCCAATGGTTTCATAAAACCGTTGGGAAAAGTCACTTGTTCAAGGTCTTTACCAATGGTTTATAAAAACTATTGGTAAAGATAATATATACCAACGGTTCTTTGAACCGTTAGTATACAAGAGTTGGGAAAATACCCCTTTTCAGTAGTGGATGTATAGGAATCAACAACACCTCAATATGATGCATGGTGTGATCGGAATAATTCCATGTATGTATATTTTTTCAAAATTGACATTAATTTTAATAAAAAACAAGTGTCATACAGAAAACTATGAAAACACTTTGATATTAATTTATAATTTATAAAACCAATCCATATGTATTTTGGGATGTTTAAGAATCAATATCACCTTAATATGATGCATGGTGAGACCTATATAACTCTAACTATGTATTTTTATTTAAAACTGGAATTAGATTTAGTAAAATGAATGAATAACAACCAGAAAACTGTGCAAATTTTTTTTATTATTTTGATCATTTATGAAAATGATCCATAAGTCCTTTTTGATGTGTATGAATAAATGAAACCTCAATATGATTCATAATTTGATTGGTATAATTTCATGTGTGTCTATTTATTTAAAATTGACATTATTTTAAGGGAAAATGACAAATGACATACTAAAAAACAAGAAAAATATATTCATATTTGTTTGATACTTTATGAAAATGATTTATAAGTAATTTTTGATGTTTTAGAGTCAAACAGACCGAAATATGTTTCAGGGTGTGACCACTATAACTCTATGTGTGTTTTTTATATAAAATTGTAATTAATTTTAGTAAAAGGAACATGTAACATACTAAAAACCATGAAAAATCATTTATTCTATTTTGATACTTTCGTAAAATGATCTATAAGAAACTTTTCATGTGTATCAATCAACCAAATCTCAATAAGATTCATAGTATGACATATATCATTCAATGTGTGTCTTTTTATTTAAAATGGACATTAATTTTATTAAAAGGAACAAGTGACATACTGAAAACTAATAAAATGTGTTCAGATTATTTTTATAATTTCTGAAAATGATCCACGAGTCATTTGGGACATATAGTAGTCAACTACGCCTCAATATGATGCATGGTGTGACCATTATAACATCAAATGTGTCTTCTTATTTAAAATTAAATTAATTTATGTAAAAATAACATGTGAAAAACTGAAAACCAATAAAAAATCCGATTGTTTTGATATGTTAAGAAATTGATCCATGAGTAATTTTTAAAATAAAGGAATCATCCAAACCTCAATCAAATGCACTGTGTGACCAGTACTACTAAAAGTTTCCACTGTCAATTTAAAATTATCATTTTACTTCAAAAAAATGTCACTCACTGAAACCCAAATAAATGTTCTCCAATTGTATTGATAATGTTGTACAACAATTCATTAGTCATTTTTTACCTATATAAGGCAATCCAAAATCAAAGCGATTCATTATAAGAATGGTATGACTCAAAATACATGTTTCTAGTTTGAAATGATATTTTTGTATGAAAACAAAACTAGCATAATGAAATCCAGGAAAATAGATTTTTATTGTTTCAATAATTTTGGAAAATGATCTGTATTTAATGTTTGACATGTAGGAATCAATTGCACCTCAATATAATGCATGGTGTGGCTGGTATAACTCAAAGTGTTTCTTTTTATTTTATATTGACATTAATTTCATTAGTAAGAAAAAGTGACATACTGAATACTAATAAAACATATTCGTATTTTTTTTAATAATTTATGAAAAACGATCCATGGTTCATTTTTTATATGTAGGAGTCAATTTCACATCCATTTGAAGCAAAGTGTGACCTCTGTGACTCTACGTGTGTCTTTTAATTTAAAATTGACATTAATTTACATAAAATGAACATGTGAGATACTAAAAACTAAGAAAACACATTTGGATTGTTTTTAAACATTAGAAAAATTATTTATTAATCATTTTTAATGTGTAGAAATAAGCCAAACTTCAATGTGACACACGGTGTGACCAATATGGTTAAAATAATTTCTTATCAATATAAAATTTACATTTTAGATCAAAATGACACTCACAGAAAAACAATGAAAACACAATCCGATTGTCATGATAATTTATGAATGTGATTCATATGTAATTTCTGTCATGTATGAAGTAGTCTCATGTCAAACTGATGTATTATGTGACTGATATGACTCAAAATAGGTGTTTCTAGTTTATAATTAAATTTTAGTAGAAACAATGGGGATACTAAAAACCAATAAAATTCATTTGGATTGTTTTGTTAATTTAGTAAAATGATCCATGTGAAATTTCTAATATATAGGAATCAACCACGCCTCAATTTAATGCATGGTGTGACTAGTATAACTCCAAAAGATACATTATTTAAAATGGATATTAATTGTAGAAAAATAAAAAGTAACCTTCTCAAAATCGAGAAAACGCGTTTGTATATTATTGATATTTTTTGACAACAATTCATAACTCATTTGTCACATGTAGGAATCAATCCCACATGAATATGACGCATGGTGTGACCAGTATAACACCAAATGTGTCTCTTTTATTAAAAATTGAAATTATATCAATGTATTATTTTATATTAATGTATAATTTATTTAATTATAGTATTATTAATATAATATTTATTTCTTAATATAGGTTGAATATTTTTCTTGGGTCAAGATGATTTGTTCAGCAACTGATACCATGTGAGGACATTTTTGAAAATGTATCACGAGCACCAAAAGACGAAACATTAATGTTTTTAAATACTTATTGGATTATCATAAATTTATTTTGAAAAAACATTGTTTGAAATAAATATATCATTGTATTTTTGGTATTCATGATGAGAAATTTATTTCAATTAAATTATATATTTTTCAATGACAGATTATATCGGTTCTTGCTGGATGTTTATTTATATTAATATCACACTGTATCAAGCTAGGACTTTATCAGCGCAATTTCGAGCACTGATAAAGGACCCCCATTATGAGAATTATTTAATTTTCTTATATAGGGAGACCTTTATTAGTGCTAAAAATAGCGCTGCTAAAGGGTGGACTTTATCAAATCAAAAATAGCACTGATAAATGGGCCTTTATCAGTGGTTTTTTAGAAGGGATAAATCCCCCTTATCAATTTTATTATTAACATAACCTTTTAGCGATGTTAAAATACTTTTTTCACTCTAAAATAGGTAATATCAGTAGTAGTTTGTGTGAGGAAATGTTAAGAGAAGTTTCATCATTTTGAATGAGGAAGTGAAATTCATTGTTAATTGGTTTTCTTGAAAAATGAGGAGTTGAAAAGATATATCTTGTGTGATTCATGGAAATTTATTCCATGTTGATAATTTTTGTTTTTTATAGACTATAATGTTTAAAGGATGGAACAGTTAGGTTTATTTGTGATAAGGTGGTGCTTGAGGATAAGAAAAAGTTTATGTTAGGGGGTGATTTTTATAATTCATGCATATTTTGAAATAATATTTCTATTGACTAAAAGGTTTTTCTTTTGTAATTTGGATATTTATTATTATTTATTGAAATGAAGAAAATAACCATATTATATTTTTGATAATTTTATTGGAAACGGAAGAATATAGATACGGAAAATATATATTTTATGTGAAGTAAAAAATATGGAAAAACCCAAACCATGACCACTAGAGCAAGGTCAGCAACCTCAGGTGGTGGTAATGACCTAGAAAACAGTTCATAAATGGGGAGTAACTATTAGAGAAAATCCTAATATGGTGCTTATGGGAATGATTAGTGCAGCAGTCCTAGGAGGGGGTAATGCCCGGTGAGAACCAAAAAGTGCACTAGGAGCTTTATATGTTGTCAATAATGTCACAGACCACATGGAAACTAATGTGATGTCAGAATGTGTACTATGTTTTTGATATGAAGCTTGAAAATATGGAGTGTAATGATGTCATTTAGGCCACCATACTCAGGAGTTTCAATTGTAGAATATGATTTTAACACACACGTCCTAATGGAAAAATTCCACAGAAGCATGGTAGAATATTGTGGACCTCCCAAAATAGAGTAAAATAGTGTCCATAATTTTTTTTAATTGGGTTTCTAAAAAATATATAAAAGAGATAGGGTTTCTATTATTTTAAAAAAGGGATCCAAGAAGTGGGAACCTGATTTATGATTCCTTCACTGAATGAAAAATGGATGCATGAATAGGGTTCATGCATTCGGCCAGACATTTTTTATAAAATGGATACCTCCCCCCTCCAAATACCATTTATCTCCTCTTGTATTTATTGCGATGCTCTAGTGGAATTCATTCTCATCATACATTTACAGGGTTTTTTAATGTAAAAAGTTTATTTACTAATTTTTTAAATAAATGTTATATTTTTTGTATGATTTATTTATTTTATATTTATCTATGCATGAATGTGTGGATGTATATTTTATTTTTTATTTTAATATTTAATTTATATTGAATATTTAAAAAAAATTAAATTACGTGTTTATAAAATTGAAATTTTATATATGAAATTTCATTTATATTTAAATAAATAATTTTTTTAAAGTTTATATTATATAGACTTAAGTAGTAATTATTTATATATATTATGAAAAATATATTAATTATATTAAGTATCATAAATAAATTTTTTAAAATATATTTTTAATATTATTTTTTATAATAGTATCAAAAATTTTATTATGAGTAATAGTTTTAAATTATATTGAGTATAAATAAATAGTCTTCCAAGTAATAAAGTATACAATATAATTACTTATATTTTGAAAAGTTGAAAATGAAAAATATATTATATATACATATGAAATATAATAAAACTGAAAATAACACAACTGTATAAAATTTTAATGGTTATTTTGTAAATGTAAATTATATTAACATTAATTAAATTTAATCAATGTTTTTAATATATATATATACATACAAGCATTGAAAAGTTAAAATTTTAAAAATCAGTTTTAGATATTGTATATATATTATATCTAGTTATAGGTAATGCTGTATAGTATTTACAACAAAATATGTGGAATGGTTCTTGGATTCCCGGGATGCCCGGCTAGTGATATTTCATTCAAGGAGGCCAGTCTCTTCCCTCTCTTAACCAACTCGGTTTTTGATAAGGAACAACAGGAGTTCTTTCAAATCATTAAACATAATTAAGAGGATGAAAAATATGTGTTCATGACCTATTCCTAGGCCTACTATCTTCGAAGGATTTATGTTGCGTCGGAAATAGACAGATTCAAGCAGAGGGCTGGGATGAGCTTCTTTAGGTGAAAAACATCCCCACAAAGATCAAATTTCTCACCTGTAGGATTCGTAACAAATCCCTTCTGACAATATCCATAGATGTGGTATCCATCCTACATCCCAGTGCACATGTTGTAGTGTTCCAAGTGAAGAGAACATTGCCCATCTGTTCTATGGTAGTGACTGGGAACACAATGTGTGGATGGTCCCGAGGGAGTTCTTTGTGCAGCTTCCATTGGATGGATCTACCCCCTCATTTCTTCTTATGTTGTTCCAAGGCCTTAAGGGAGGAGGCCCAGAAATGGTGGCATGTGTGGTGGTGCTGCATGTGGGGTGCTGAACCATCTGGAAGGTGTGGACCAAATTGAAACACGAAGGGGTGGGGGTGCTGGCTCTTGTTATTGTTGTTTAGGGAAAAATTTTCTACTGGTCCAGAACATGGAAGTGAGTACATGGAAGGCGGCTCCTACACTCCGTCAGTTCCAAGTGGGCTCCAATGTGGATGTGTCACCTAGAAGCAAGGAAGTAAACTGGGTATAATGGTGTCATCCCTTAGTGGTATTGAAACTCAATACGGATGGATCGTGTGTCGAAGGGAACCTGGGTGGAGGAGGAGTTGTACGGGACCACAACAGTTCAGTTTAAATAGTTTTCTCAACTAGATTGGGCCAAGGTTCTTCTCTACAAGCGGAGGTGAAGGTAATACTCACTATGATCAGCCTTTGTAGGAAAAAGGATCTTGTAATCTCTAAAATCAAAACATACATCATCATTGTTCATAACACTTTGAAAGGGTAAGGATAATCTCCTTAGTCGATTAGCTATGTCATCAGAAAATGTAGAATAGTGATTAGTTCCAATGTGAGTATTCTTCACACCTGGAGAGAGGGGGGAAAAGTGGTGAACCACTTGGCTTCAGTGGAGTTCAATAGCATGGTGGAGGGGTTTCTTCACACCATGGGAAGTATCATGCCCAATGGGATTGAATGTATCAAATAGGATGTGTCTGGTCATCGTCATTTCATGCCTCCCTAAGATCCTTCTTGAATTGGGGGGGGATAGTCCTACATTCTGTCTTTTTTTCCTCTTTTCTTTTTTTCCATTTTTTCTCTTTGTACTCAACCATTTATTAAATAAAAAAATTACATGATTAAATGAGATTAATGACCCATTAATAATTGAAATCTCATTCTTTTTTTTGTGTATTTCATTAAATAATTTGTAATAATTGCATCCAATTTTCCATATTGATGACATGTGAGTCATCTCTCCCTATGTATATAAGGACCTCCATGTCTTTATGAAAAATGTTATGTATTTCATACCGCAAGACCAACTTACATGCATGTGAGAAACATTGTAATAAAAAGACACTAG